>JAFCMP010000032.1:0-12500 GCA_017506865.1 Tribonema minus
TGGGCACAGTGGCCTTATGCAGGCCAGGTTCATTCAAGCCTGGGTGTACTCTTACAAAAGCTCACTTTAATCATCATGTCTGTTGTAAACAAAAAGCGCCTTATTTATTACGTGTATCACTGGCTTAAACGGGGACATGACGGTTTTCAAAGTGGGAAGGCTTGAAGCCCTACTAATAGGGCTGGGGGCTTCGATTAGCAAAGGTTGTTGTTTGTGTATAAATATACTGTTACAAAACATCTCAGGGCAGGGCGCAAAAGCTGCACCATCATGATCATTTCCAGTACTTGCAAAGCGCCTGAAGAGAGGAGCCTCTTGCGAATAATAGTATGGGCTTCAGGGCCAGCCTGATACGTCAGCTCGGTGACTAACGCCGCTGTAACTGAAAAGCACAGGAGTCCTTTGACACAATTGTTAACACCATCCACACACACTACACACGTGACATGACCCTGAATGACAGATATATGAGCAAATTCAACATTGAGGGCTCTGCTTCTCTTGCGGGCCGCGAGTTGTCCGACTCGAGTGAGTCAGGCTCCACTGCAGTGCACCGCCAGAGCCCAGTCATGATAAAGCAGCTTGTACTACTAGTAGACCGCTGATGGCCATCAGATGAACGTCATGATTCACGTAATGACATGTTAACAATTGTGACCAGTATACTGAAAGTGGTATACTACCAGAAATATTTTCAATGTGTTGCCAACAGTGTCTGTACCAGCAGCCCTGGGACCTCCTCTCCCCAATCAATTCATGAATTGCCAGGTCAGTAGGTTGCAAATTGCTCAAGGTATAGATCGGCGTGCATAAACCTATAGGATCATCATGCCCACTTCATAGCTACTATACAGACGTTTCGCCTCTGTTTTCAAGTGGGTGTCTACCAGAAGCTGCCCCTGAGGGCCTCAAGGCAATGTACGTCTACATAATTGGTTGTGTAATGATGCCGGTGGCGTGGCCCTCCCAGCTGCATGCTCCGGACTTCCATGCACATGTACTATCATATTGCTACTGTGCATGCCTCACCTGACGCTTGACGATGCGTTGCACCGTCTCCTCCATCCTCTTCTGCGCATCACTGCAAGTACCACACAGCGCATTACGATAGCGTGAGAGTGGGTCCTAGCAGGCAGTAACACATTACACTATGCACAACAGTGAAGCACGCCAACACGAACTGTTGCATCGCGCAAGCGAAGCGTAACATCTGTTGAATGCAAAGCGTAACATGCAGATGGGTTGCAGCCCACAGGCAGCGCAGCATCATGCTTACCCGTCTTGCACGAGACCCACCACATCTATAGTGATGCCGCTGACGATGTATGTTGCTGTGTTTGCGGAGGACCTGCAAAGAGCACACACGTTTGGCGCAGCGCTTTTTGATGTTAGAAAAAGCAGGCTCACAAGATACAAGATCATCTCCTGGGCTGACACTTTGTACTTGCCGTGCATCTGCTCGGTCTCGTTGGAAAGCCCACAACAAGCCAGCACCAGCAACAACGGCGTATGCTGTTAACGCGAGTCTCTCGTTGTTGGGGCGGGGTTCGCCAGTTGACGACAGCCTGCACGAGTGTGCGCGACGCACTGCGAGCGCCGGACCGCGAGCGGTGCGCAACATGATCTCTCGTGATGGTCCAGGAGCCCTGCCAGTTCACTGGGCAGCACAACAACACTTTGTGGAAATGTTCCGGTTCGATAAAAAAAATTGAAAGGTTGAAGTTGATCCTCAACTGTTAATAACCTGTCAGATCGGGGCAGTCGACGCGCCGGCTTGTGCTACGATGCATACGTGTATATAGATTGGAGCGCAAGCGAATGTATGTCTACGTGCTTCGCAGTGGTGCCGCGCAGCACATGCTTGCTTAATGTCGTCTCAGCCACCGCGACTGCCAGCGCACACGGGCGGCCTCGCAGTGCGCTTTAGTTGCTGGTGCTTTCGTGGCGCTGCCACACCATAAGACGATATTCATCAATGCTTTCATACGTCAACATGGCTGTGATTACTCTAGTTATATTCCGGATTCATGCCCTGGTCGGCATGTGTCATGGTGACACAAGAACGGCGCGTCACAGCGCCATCTTTATAACAAACCTGTTAGTAACATCGACTGTGCAGCCCATGACACGTAATGTGCCGACACATCAAAATGTATCTAACCACAGACGCTTGTTGTTGTTGGGCATTGAGTCCAAGCATGAAAAAAATTACACTTTCGCTGACAGTAATGGCTGGACCACGTGATCAGAGGCTGGAAAACTCATTACTGCCCGCCGTCCCACTTGCTCATCAAGTACGTATATACTGCCACCAGCGCTAACGCCACTGCAGCAGCAACCACCTACGCAGCAGCCGCCGCTGCGGCCGACAGCAGGTGGTGGCACTGGTGCGGATGCTGCTTGCGTACTTGACGCCAGTGCTCTGCAGTTGCAGTGTAGCCTGAAGCGCCCCAATCAGAGTGCGCTTGCAGATGCCGTCGCTACCGAGCTTGCAGATAAGGTGGAGGCGGACCTGCAACAGCTGCCGCAGGGCACGCAACGCACGCAAGCAATTGCTCGATTCCGGTCGCAGCGCCACATGCACTCGATCGGCATGGCATTCCTCAACGAGCCCATGTACTCCACAACGGCTTCGTTCGATGGCCTATCCTGGCAGCTGGCCGTCAAACGCGCCATCGGAGTAGAGGAGCAGACGGCAGGCTGCAAGCTGTGCGGGAAGTCGCCGGGCGGCACCCTGCATGCACGGCTGTGTCAAGCGCCACGCGTCAAGGCGCACGACACCATCGTCCACAATAGCGTCAAGAGGGCCACGCAGCGCATCCTGCGGCAATACCTCAAAACGGGACTGGTGGACAAGGACTACACGCCGTTTCTGGGGTCCGCCGGACCGCCGGGGAGTCGCAGGATGGACATCGTGCTGCCTGCCGACGCCTTCCCGGTGACCGGCTACGACGACCCGACACGCCACCTACCGCTCATGGTGGACGTTACCTGCTTCGAGGCACAGGTGGCGTCGCGGGCGGCGAAGACTGCAGCAGACCCCGAGCGATGCTGCCGCGACCAAGAGGCCGCCAAGACTACCCACTATTCTGGTCATTATGATCAGAATTGCTACAAACTTGCCACTTTGGCAACAGGGTCATTTGGCAGCATCGGGGAGCAGGGGCAGAAGCTGCTGGAGGCTGTGGCGACGGAGTATAAAGTACGAGTCCATACGTACTTTTTATTAATTCTATTAATAAAAAGTACGAGTCCATACGTACTTTTTATTAATTCTCGCTCAGGGCGCGAAAAAGCCCAGATGATTGGCACCTAGCTGTAAGGAATCTACATGTCGTATGACAGTCTGAAAGTGTCGCAACGACAACCACTCAAACGCCGCCGCCGCCAAATGGCATCTCGGGGTCCTCCCATACGTCCTCCTCCATGTGCCCCCCCCCCCTGGATTCTGCCATGTGTGTCATGACACGGCCAGAGTACGCCATGTGGAGCGCTGCCGACAGTGCCGAGCGTAAGCGCGCCAGGGCGATGCCCTTGAGAGCTTTAGGGCGCGCTCCTCCGGGCACTGACATCCTGCTGGCATACTCCGTCGCCACAGCCTCCAGCAGCTTCCGCCCCTGCTCCCCGATGCTGCCAAATGACCCTATTGCCAAAGTGGCAAGTTTGTAGCAATTCTGATCATAATGACCAGAATAGTGGGTAGTCTTGGCGGCCTCTTGGTCGCGGCAGCATCGCTCGGGGTCTGCTGCAGTCTTCGCCGCGCGCGACGCCACCTGTGCCTCGAAGCAGGTAACGTCCACCATGAGCGGTAGGTGGCGTGTCGGGTCGTCGTAGCCGGTCACCGGGAAGGCGTCGGCAGGCAGCACGATGTCCATCCTGCGACTCCCCGGCGGCCCGGCGGACCCCAGAAACGGCGTGTAGTCCTCGTCCACCAGTCCCGTTTTGAGGTATTGCCGCAGGATGCGCTGCGTGGCCCTCTTGACGCTATTGTGGACGATGGTGTCGTGCGCCTTGACGCGTGGCGCTTGACACAGCCGTGCATGCAGGGTGCCGCCCGGCGACTTCCCGCACAGCTTGCAGCCTGCCGTCTGCTCCTCTACTCCGATGGCGCGTTTGACGGCCAGCTGCCAGGATAGGCCATCGAACGAAGCCGTTGTGGAGTACATGGGCTCGTTGAGGAATGCCATGCCGATCGAGTGCATGTGGCGCTGCGACCGGAATCGAGCAATTGCTTGCGTGCGTTGCGTGCCCTGCGGCAGCTGTTGCAGGTCCGCCTCCACCTTATCTGCAAGCTCGGTAGCGACGGCATCTGCAAGCGCACTCTGATTGGGGCGCTTCAGGCTACACTGCAACTGCAGAGCACTGGCGTCAAGTACGCAAACAGCCTCCGCACAAGTGCCACCACCTGCTGTCGGCCGCAGCGGCGGCTGCTGCGTAGGTGGTTGCTGCTGCAGTGGCGTTAGCGCTGGTGGCAGTATATGTTCCAGCTTGTCACCTGTTGCTGCACGTAGGGATGCGGCAGCTGTGGCGATCGTCCGCATGAGGGGCAGGCGCGCCACCTCTGCTGCTGCTGCGCCTTGTAGCATTGCTGGTGTGGAACGCGCAGCGCCTGCATTGACGGCTGCCGCTGGTGCGTGCGCTGGTGCTGCAGCTGCGCCGCCTGCCGTTGCTGCTGCTGCCAGTGGTGTTGCTGCTGCCGCAGGTGTTGGTGCAGCACCTGCCGCATTGGCCGCTGCCGCCGCCATTGCCGCTGTCGCAGCCGGCATGATTGCGGCGCCGCCTGCCGACGCTGCTCCTGTTGCAGGTGCTGCAGCTGCCCTAGTAGGGCCTGGAGCAGCTGTGTTGCCTATGCCCGCAGCAGCTGCTGTTGATGCTGCAGTTAGTGATGCCGCCGAGGCCACTTCAGGTGCAACATGTGCTTGCAGCTGCTGCAGCAGCTTCTGATGCTGGAGCAGCTGCTGCCGCCGCCGCCGCTGCTGCCGCCGGAGTAGGTGCGCCGTGCGCCGCCGCTGCTGCTGCCGCAGGTGCCGCCTGTGCTGCCGCCGCGGCCCCTGATCCAGCGGCAGCTGCGTCGTGTGTTGCCGGAATGGCTGCGCCATAAGCGCGGCCTGCCGCTGATGCAGTTGCCGCTGCCGGAGCGGTCGCGCCTCCACTGGCAACCGCCGCTGCCGCTGTAACAGTTGCCGCTGCTGATGCTGCTGGTGCTGGTGCTGCTGCCGCTGCTGCCGGTGCCGCTTGTGTTGCCGCATCCTCAGCAGCGTCGTCTGCAGCCGCTTGAGGAGCCGCCTGCTGCAGCACCCCCGCCCATCCAGAGAGTGCTGGTTGCAGCGCTTGCAACGTGCCCGCCACATACGCAGCATCAGCGATGTCGCAGGCGCTGGTAATGCCAAGGCCGCCATGCCGTGTTGGGAGTCACGCTTGCTGTAAGGCTGGGCCGTGTGCTGCCAGATGGAAGTGGGCCCCACTTTGCTCAAACTGGTGCCAGGTCTGGCCTGGTGGCTGCAGGCCCAATGGGAGAGAATTATTTGGGGCAATCCCTGGATACTAAAAGGCACCACAGGACATTAATGCAATGATCAAGTTGAAGATTGCACAACCATTTGACCGAACATCAACAGTTCGCTTCAGCTCGCTCTGCGGATGATGGTGCAATCTTCAAACTTCAAATTGGACAAACTTGACTCGAGACGCTACTGTAATTGAAGTACAACTTCAAGTTGAAGTTTAACATCAACTGTCACGCTCAGTATTGACCATCATCTTCAATTTGAAGTTTGACGGTTGCATCACCGTCCGCACAGCATCCTGAAGCGAACTGTTGCTGTTCAGTCAAATGATTGTGCAATCTTCAACTCGATCATTGCATTAATGTCCTGTGGTGCCTTTTAGTATCCGGGGATTGCTCCAAAAATTTCTCTCCTACAATTTGAGTGCTCAAGCACCCACTGCGTGACACGATCCCACTCCTTGGCGGCTGGCGCTGTCTGCGTAGTGGGAATGGTGCGCAGGCAGTACGTCATGCGAGGCACCACGCAGTAGCGCAGTAACCTGAACATAGCCCTCGGAGATGTCAGGCGCGCGCATCGCTCTGCGAATCGAGCCCCTGCCCCGCCTGCACCCGCTTCCCTGCGCAGCCATGCGTCCACAAAGCTGCTGTGGCCCACCGGCACCCCCAGCAACACAGCTCCGCGGTTCTGATTTTCATCCGTATCCCCCACTAGCTGAACGCCCAGCTGCTGCAGCAGTTGCCGCTCGTGGTCTGTCACCACATGCCCCCTGCCAGGCAGCGCGCGTGACTTGGTGAGGTTTAGCTCCAGCCCCACCTCCGCAAAGTGTTGTTTGAGCTGCGCCACCGCCTGTATGTCATCCTGAGTCAGCGTGCAAGCGCCTGTTCGGACGTTGGCATCGTCCATGTAGGCGACCATCCGCCTCCGCGCGCGCTGCGCGGCCGCCGCCTCATTGAACCGTTTCAAGCACTGAGCAATGGCGCCGCAGAAGAGCATTGGTGCTGCGGGGTCCCCCTGCTTAAACCCGCGCTGAGACATGATGATGCGCGTGGAGCCGTCGACGTGCTGGAACAGCAGGCGTGGCCGAGTGCGAACGTATGTGCCGATGAAGTAGTCGAGGAAGTCCGGCAGCTGTGCTGCTACCCATTCCGCTGCCGCCAGGACGAACACCATGTTGAAGGCATTCTTGAGGTCCAGCATGAACTGCCAGTGACCAAGCTCATACGCGAGTTTGCCGGCCATGGCCGCTTTCTCCGCTCCTGCTGAGACGGCTACCCCATACTGCCCGTCTGGCTCAAGGAGCTCCGCCAGGAAGTCTTTGCGGTCTGCCACGTACACCGAAGTGCATAGTCGCTGCAGCACCTCGCCGCAAACGATGGGCCGCTGCTTAGCTGTACCATCTTCCTGTTGTTCTGCAAGTGGCGTCAGGCGCCCCGCGCCATGCAACTGCCAGAAGGCATCCGGCAGCCGCGCAGCCTCCCGCATAACGGCCTGAAGCCACAGTGTGAGGACAGCAGCAAACTCATGCCGTCCCCAGCTTGTGCGTAGCGCATCCTGCAGGTGGCTGTAGCGCAGCCCCGATGGGCCTGCTCCACTGTAAGGGCTTGCTCGCTGGATGAGCTTGGCAACCGTCTCTGGCTCAATTCCCTCCCCCTGTAACAGGCTGAGTTCTGCTGGCATGTCGGCTGCTTTCGCCACAAGCTGATCAACCATGCCAGATAGCTCATGGAGTTGTTCCCCTGGCGCAGCGGGGGGGTGTTGGGACTGCATGGCGGCAAAGCAGTCATCATCAGGTATCGCCACCGTTTTGGGCTGAAGGAAACGCGCTGCCTGCTGTAGCCCCCCCCGTGTGCCCATGCACTGTAGGACGTAGGCGTTGATCGCTGCCTCCGTTTGCTGGCGCGCGCGCCAGCGCCGGTGCGCACGCGCGTGTGCGAGGAGCGCTGGCACCAACCGGTCAAGCTCACCGCGTGCCAACATTCTGATTCTGTCGGAGCGAGTGATGCCAGGTGCGCCATCGGTGGAGGTGATGAGTGATGGCATGAGGTGGTGTAGAATCGTGGATCTTTGCAGTCGCTGCACCCGCCCTGCGGAATCTGGCTCTCGCGCCGCATTGACGAAGATCGTCATTGTGTGTGCCAACAGATGTGTTGCTGCGTTCTCCAGTGCAGCTCCTACATAGCGGCGATTGCGTGGTCTAGCAAGGCTTCTAGTTGTCGCGAACTGCAGCTTGCACAGCTCATCGAGGCTGATGCTGTCAAGCACTGCTGCGACTGCAGGGGTTGAGATGGTCCACGTGAAAAGCCTGCCCCACCTGCTGCGCCTGCAGGCGCTGCCGCTGCTGTCGCCGCACCTGCCGCTCGGGGGCCCCCTCCGCCGCCGCCGCGGCCGCCACGACCACAGCCTCGTCCACCGCTGTCGCTGCTGCGACCGCTGCCACGGCCACCGCGGCCGTTTTGAGTTCGCGCGCCACTGCCGCTGTTGCTAGCACCGCCGCTGCGGCTGCTGGCATCACTGCTGCGGCCGTTGCCAGCGCCGCTGTCTTTCGTACCGGCTGCACTGCCGCCGCCGGCACCGCTGCTGCTGCCGCCTCCGGTTCTGCTGCCGCTAGTCGCTCTGCTACTGCTGATGTCTGCATCATTGCTGCCGCTGCGAACACGTCCTCCATTGCCACGTCCGCGCCCTCCACTGCGACCCCCACCCCCTCGTGTAGCACTGCTGCCCCCGCGTTCCGGACTCGTTGAGCTGCCGGAGGAGCTGCTGCCACCAGCCTGAGCAGCAGGTGCCTGCTGCGCGTGCGCTGGTCCCTTTGCGTAGGGGTTGCCGATGGGTGTGCACGCCGGTTGCTGCTGTGGCAGCGACGTGGTAGCTGTTGCCGTCGATGTATCAGGTGCTAGCGGTGCTGCTGATGCTGTTGTTGACAATGTTGCCGCCACTGCAGCAGGTGAAGTGATAGGCCTGCATTTGCGGCAGCGCTTGCCCGCGCTGGGATCGCTGCTGTCCACCCTGAATGTCTTGTTGGCATGAAACAGGTTTTTGCACAAGGCACACTCGGTGTAGATGGTTTGCAAGTGCGAGGTGCTGAGGTCGGAGCGCTCCAGGAAGGTTGCTGCTGTCCCACTGTGGTGTTCGCGCTGGTGCTTCGCCGCGATGTGGGCGTTTAACCTCTGCTGTAACGAGAGCAGCGACATGCCCTTCGTCACCACGAGGTCGCAGAAGTTGCACTTGTACTCCGGGTCCGCACTTGCCTCCACCTCCAGCTTCGTCGTCTAGCATCAGATTGCTGTTCCAGACTGTTGTGACCTGTTCTAGAGCGCTTGACTGCACTTTGCCCGCCCGTGTGCTCCCCTTCGCCTCTTTGATCGGAAATTGACCAACCGTCATTCTGTACCCTCTTGCGTTTGTGCGCTGCGCGTCCGTCTCCAGTTGCTTCGCTGCTGCCACTCGTGCCAGCGTCCTGTTGACAAGCGCCATTGCCATCTGCAGCACTGGTGCTAATGTCCTGCGCTTGTGCGCACGCTAGATCGGATTCCTTGCATTTCTGCGCTGATTCAGAGGTGGCAATACGGGCCTCCCGCCGCCGCCATGATATCCTTTTCATGATCTCTGCTACGCCATGGTGCTACATGCTACAGCTACATACCTGTCCGCATCTCTATAGCGTCAAGTACTTCATGGACTTGTACTTATAAAGGCCCAAGGGAGGCCGGGTTGCCTATGCAATCGAAAAGCTTGCGTCAAATACATCGTGTATACAGATATATCTCTAATGCCTACATAGTATTTTGAATCTTCAGCAATTCTGGCACAAAGTGGACCCAAAACCAGGACCCAGCGTGCGCACAGGAGGTAAGAGGAGTGGTAGTAGTAGCAGCATTGGTAGCTGTAGTTGGTTGGGAACGGGATGCGCTTAAGCGCCCCCCTGTGTGGGGGAAGCCAGCAACGGCGTGCACATGCCGTGCCCTCATTGCAATTCAAATGCACACAGCCAAAACGCACACAGCCAGTACACAGGCATGTGCTACGACAAAACCGACTACAGCTTCAGAGCCGTGCCAACGCTGTCCAGCTGCATTCGCGCCCTCATTAATGGGCGCGTGGATCGTTGCAGAGCCAAAGTCTCCGACAGAGCCTATGTGCGCCCAGGTGTTGTCGATGCAACGCATCTCGGTACCTGTACGACATTAATGTTGTCGATGCAACGCATCTCGGTACCTGTACGACTAAAATTAATGTTGTCGATGCAACGCATCTCGGTACCTGTACGACATTAATGTCGATGCAACGCATCTCGGTACCTGTACGACATTAATACCGTACGTATGGACTTGTTTTTATAAAGGCCCAAGGGAGGCCGGGTTGCCTATGCAATCGAAAAGCTTGCGTCAACGCAGCAGCCTAGTCTGCGCTGACCGTACAGGTATTAATACCTGTACGACATTAATACCGTACAGGTATTAATGTCGTACAGGTACCGAGACGCATCTCGGTACCTGTACGACATTAATGTCGATGCAACGCATCTCGGTACCTGTACGACATTAATGTCGTACAGGTATTAATGTCATACAGGTACCGAGATGCGTTGCATTAATGTCGTACAGGAACCGAGATGCGTTGCATCGACAACACCTGGGCGCACACCTAGCACAGCTTGCAACGCAATCGTGCAGGCGTCCGTGCAGTCACGTGCCAGGCTCAGCATAATTGCAACTGCAACTGCCACAAAGCTTTGCAGTGCAATGTATGTTGCGCAGCTGGCAGAAGACATGGCCGGCCATGCGATAGGCAGGCGCACAATCCGCCCGCCCATGTATGAGGACAGCATGGGCAATTTCCACAGAAAGACACAGGCACAATGTAGCCGGACAGCATTGGCACGACTCTGAAGCTGTATCCGGTTTTGTCGTTGCACATGCCTGTGAACTGGCTGTGTGCGTTTGAATTGCAGTGAGGGCACGGCATGCGCACGCCATTGCTGCGCCATGGGGCTCTGAACGCCTCGTGCTGAAGCAGCTAGCTCCCACCTGTGTGTGACCTCTAGCAGGATGAACTAGAAGTGTCACATCGTGCAGCTGGTAGCAGGTGCGTACACAGAGCAGGGTCTTGCTGCTCACGGCACTGCAAAAAGTGCACGCAAGACACGGCAGTTCACGTGTACTTGTAAGGGGCGGGCAACTTGGCAATACCTGACGGAAACAGGCTGAATCCAATGATGCATGTGTCACAGGTTCACATGCACGCCACAAGTTCAAGTTGGGCGCGCTGCATGTGCATATGCCGATGCTGCGCTCGTACACTCACACATTTACGCAGCTACAATTGATTGACTGTGCATCTCCATCTTTTAAAGGCCTGTGAATACTGCCATGTCCAGATGACAAAGCGCCCGCAGCCCTTGCTGCTGCCCATTCGGCATGGCACGCACGGCTCGTATATACCTGAGTCCCCTGCGTGCTGCAGCTTCAAGCGCCGCTTCGGCGCGCGCTCTGCTACCACGCGCCAGAAATGTGCCGTCTTCGTTGTGAAGTGCTTGTTGATGTGCTCCTGCAACGAGCAACCGGCAGACAGTGCATGGGCATTGAGGCGTGTGCACCAACGGATACAACCAAGTAACATCCGAGCATAATATTCCTGTTCAATTAGAGGTTGTGGCACAGGTGCATTCTTTGGACACCCTATTGACAGAGGCAGGAATGGCGTAAATGGGAATTCATTGACAAATCATGCCCGCAGTGAAGAACTTTGAGCCAGGGTTTCCTGCACAGACCCAGGTTTGCGCTCAGGGCGAGACAGCACTTTGTTCAGCTCAGCGCACAAGTCCTTAATGGCCTGCTGCTGCAGTCTCTCGTCGAAAAGCCTGGCACTGCAGCTGGTTGCGCTTACGTGAGATGCGACAGGTTGACCAGAATGCTGCTGACTGCGGCTCTCAGCGATCCGCTGCTGGGTGTGGTCAGCGAGCAATCGCCGGCGCAAGCGCGGTCCCACTTGTACGGAAGAGTACCATTAGAAACTTGACAGCCGACTGACTGGTGCCGGCAGGGCGCTGCCGGCCGCACGCACAGCGCGGGAAGGAATGTTGGCACTCCGTCGGACACCCACCCCTGCCTGTGTGTGCGCCATATTCGATCTGTCCAATTCCGCCAACTTCTAAAAAAAAACCGTGTGACTTCAACTTCAAACGAGAGCGCGCCCCCTTGAAGCAGCGTTGGAAGCAGTCGCAGCGTGGCGCAGCGGCGCCTCTAAGGGGGCCATGGGTTTCTTGGCGCAAACCATGTCGCCGCCAAAAGTCCGCGAGACGCTGCGGCGCCACCTGGGCGCAGAGCGCCCCGCCCCCGCCGCCGCGCGGTGCCCCAAGTGCCATAAACCAATGGACTCAGGCGCGCACCTGCGCCGCTGCACACTAGGGCTTAACATCACGCGACACAACTTGCTCACGGATGCGCTCTATCAGCTGCTCAAGCAGGTGGTCCACCTCCGCGGTCTCGACCGGGACACCCTTGCCCCCTTCCGCCGCTATGCGGCGCGCCACGGCTTCAACAAGTTCATGGACATCGTCTACGGCAGCAACCTTCCGGTCCCTAGAGTGCAGCCGAGCGCAGACGCGGTAGCGGCAGGCCGGTGCACTAGACTGCGCGGCGGCTTTGAAGTAGCTTGTTGCATAGACGTCACCACACGTGACAGCTCATGCCCCTCGCGCCTCCGTCAGGCTCAGGGGGGCGCACGCGATGTGCAGCGCATGCTTGAATCGGCTTCGCAGGAAAAGATGGACACATACGTAGTCTCAGGGGCCTTGGACCCCACTACACACACCCTACTTTCCGCAGCCTTTGACCACTTCGGCTCCATGCCACGCGACCCCCAGGCGCTGCTACACGCACTCGCCGAGCAGAGCTCGCAGGGCAGCTACAATCTTGCGCAGCGCGTTGCCTTCTGGCGCCGCCGCACTTTCCTCGCGCTACAGCGCGCGCTCACACGTTTTGTGATTGACAA
>JAFCMP010000032.1:15000-448265 GCA_017506865.1 Tribonema minus
CACACACACACACACACACACACACACACACACACACACACACACACACACACACACACACACACACACACACACACACACACACACACACACACCACACACACACACACACACACACACACACACACACACACACACACACACACACACACACACACACACACACACACACCACACACACACACACACACACACACACACACACACACACACACACACACACACACACACACACACACACACACACACACACACACACACACACACACACCACACACACACACACACACACACACACACACACACACACACACACACACACACACACACACACACACACACACACACACACACACACACACACAGAAGACAGTTCACCGGTCTCTCGAGGTGTATCAATGGCTGCACCTCTCTTTTTTTTGTAAACGTTCACATCACGCAGACGGTGAAGGGGAGAACATTGCTAAGGAAGCGCTAACAGCAACTACTTCAGCGCCCTAAGTGTAAACATGTCGCAGACTTGCTGAGCGTCGCCCCTGGTGTGCGGAGGCGCCAAAACTGTATAGCACTGCAGCATGCGACATCGCTACCGCCCAATGGGTCTTGGCACTGCTGCCGCTGCTGCTGCTGCTGCTGCTGCTGTTGCTGCTATGGCAGTCAGCTAAAGTTGTTGATATGGTGTAGAGCTACATGCGGCTGCTCAAAATGCTACCATGAGTTTACGCCAGCGCTGTGCTTTGCACACACGCTCAACCTATGCTACTGGTGCCATTAGCCACCACATGAGGTCGGTCTCGCACGCGCCAGATACAGGGGGGTATCCTGTATCATAGGCTTTGCAACCAGTTGCCGCAACGCCTACTGCGCCTCACGAGCTTGCTCGTGTAAAAATCTGCGTGTGCCAAATGCACCATGCGGCGGGGGGGCGGCATTAACACACCATTGGCTCTACGGAGTTCCCTGCGGTTGGTGCTGCACCTATATCGACTACCGACCACCTACCAACGACCGTGCGCCCTGGCATCCGCAGAGCATCCGCCGCGTGTGCCGAGACTGCGATCCAGCGCTGAAATGCTGCAGGCGAGCGCTCTAGTGGTACACGCTGCGTGCATTGCACTGAACCGCACACTGTGCGCGGCTGCAGAGCGCTGCTGCCGAGCACTGCATGCTCTGCGCGCGTGCTGCCGCCGCCGCCGCCGCAGCCGCGCGCGCCGATGCTGCACGCGCTGCCGCTGCACACGAGTGCGCTGCAGTGCCCTGTACGCAACGGCATCGCCGTAGCGCTCGGCAGCGATGCCGCCGCTGCCGAGCGCTGCATGCGCTGCGCGCGTGCTGCCGCCGCCGCCGCCGCACGCGCCGCCGCTGCACGCAACCGCGCGCTGCAGCACAATGCCCCGTGCGCTAAGGCATGGCCATCGGCGCCGCTGTGCGCTGCATGCGCTGCGCGATGCTGCCGCCGCCGCTGCCGCCGCCGCTGCACGCGCTGCTGCCGCACGTGCTGGCGCTGCACACGAGCGCGCGCCGCAACACAACGCTCTGCGCGCTACGGCATCGCCGTCGGCGCCGCCGCCCCCGCCGCCGCACGCGCCGCAACCGCACAAGGTGTACGCCACAGCACAGAGCCCTGCGCGCTACGGCATCGCGGTCGGCGCCGCCGTGCGCGAGCACGAGCAGCACACCGACTCGCCCTCGAGGCGGCACGCCTCGTTGGCGGGCGCGCCGGAGATGAAGGCGCACTGCCGCCCGCCGGGTATGTACGTTATGCCGAGCGTCCCGCACACCGTCTGGCAGCCGTTGCCGCCCGAGGAGCAGCTGGCGCCGCACGCGCCACCGGCCTTGGTGCACGCGGAGACGGGTGTTGTTGGGGCGCGCGTCGGTTTCAGGGTGGGGGCTTCGGTGGGCTTGCGGGTGGGGGCCGGCGTGGGAGCCGTGCTGGGCTTACCCGTAGTGCCGGAGGGTACGGCGGTGGGCTGCGCTGTCGTTGGCTGTGGGAGAGGGGGGGGGGGGGGGGTGAATTGTTGAAATCGTTTGGCACCTTGCAAACCTCGTTTTGCAGCATGACGCGTGCAGTGACTCTGATCGATTGAACCAGTGAGCGTCGTCACGCCCCTGTGCGCAATAATGCAAACAGTTTTGTTGAACAAGAGCCTGCGCGCTCATACATGAATGCATACATACCAGCACCTTCCACATCAGAGTCTCAACACACCAGCCCAGCCACTGCGATTGGGGGCAGCACCCACCGATGAACACGGCGCGCACTCGTTCCAGCTCACGGAATGTACACACATGCTGCAATTTGAGGTACCCTGAAGCATAAACCATGAAAACTTTATTAAAAGCATGTGCACATCAAAGTACGTGTACATTTTGTTAATTCTATGCATGTGTTCTTTTTATTAATTCTCGCTCAGGGCGCGAAAAAAGCCCAGATGATTGGCATCTAGCTGTACGGAATCTACATGTCGTATGACAGTCTAAAAGTGTCGTAACGACAACCACTCAAACGCCGCCACCGCCAAATGGCATCTATGTGTACTCCAAGAAGTATACTTCAAAAAGCACAGTACATTTTGTGCGTTGATTGCCATGCACAGTGCGCGGAGCGGAGTCTAACCGCAGCACCCTCTCTCACCTGCAGCGTAGGCTGACCGGTCGACGTATCGGTCGGGACGCCTGTGGGGGCGAGCGACGGCTGTGCAGTGGGGACGGGCGTTGCAGACGGCAGCGCGCTCGGTACTCCCGCAGGCTGCGCGGTTGGCACGGGCATCGGCAGCACGGTGGGCTGCTGCGGAAGGAGTGTCGTGCATGGGATATGTCGGCGATGAGTTGGCGGAAGAGAATACGCAAATACGAATTTGATGAGTGTATCATTTCGTGTTTCTGGATTTATTTCTTGTTTCGAGCTTCAATTTTCATGTTCATTTTCAGAAACAGCAGGCGCCGAAATACAACAGCAGCATATCAGTGCGTCGAGTGTGTGTCGTGAAAGCGCCGCGGGGTGCTGTGCGCCTAGCGTTCAAAGTATTGATTACGCAAGGTGTTGCGCGCTTGGCGCCCAATGTAGTAACCAAGTAGTAGTGACATACTTCTATCCAAGTTTGTGGTGAAGGCGTTGTGGGGTGTCGAGGGCTTGAAGTTGCTGCTCCGTCCTGACTCTTGAACATTGAAGGAGTGGCAGCTGCTGTTCGTGCCATACGTGACAGGGAGTGAGCCTGCAAACTTCAAGGCAGTGCTGCTTGATTGTGACACGAGCAGCGATCATGACCCCCCCCCCCCCCAATTCCTTCAAATTCTAGCCTCGCCCAAGAGGGGCAGTTGAAGAAGTGTCAGCCACATGGCGGCCCACCAGAACACACTACGCACCGCCTCAGGGCTAGAGTTATCTCAATAGCAAGTGCAAGTTCAAGTTTGACGCACCTGAGAGGTAGGCTGAGCGGTAGATGGCACAGCTGTGGGCGTGCCCGTCGGCTTGGCTGTCGTTGGCTTTCTAGTGGGCTTGACTGTGGGGGTCGCTGTAGTTGGAGTGTCAGTAGGCAGTGCCGTGGGCACTGCTGTCGGCGAGTTGGTGGGAGAGTCCGAGGGCTGCGCTGTCGGCGCGCCCGATGGCTGCCCCGTCGGCTGCAGAACAAGTTGAAGTTGCATATATGGAGTTCAGTGAGAAGCTGTTGCAGAGGTATGGAGGGGCTGTATGAAGGTGACGTTTGGCATGGTTGAGCACGTGTTTTAATTGTAATTTTAATTCCTCTGTGGCAGATTGTTGGCCCATCCCGTAGTAGGGCTGCGCTGCTGGCGCGTCCGATGGCTGCCCCGTCGGCTGCAGAACGAGTTGAAGTTGCATAGGCTGCGCTGCTGGCGCGTCCGATGGCTGCCCCGTCGGCTGCAGAACGAGTTGAAGTTGCATACATTGAGTGCAGTGAGAGGCTGTTGCGGAGGTATGGCGGGTCTGTATGAAGGTGACGTTTGGCATGTTGAGCACGTGTATGATTGTATTTCCTCTGTGCCACATCCTTGACCCATCCCGCAGCAGAAGAGTGTTGATCGCCCGCGGTTCTTCACACCCTGAGCGAGAAGGTGAAAACAGAACTTGCAGTCAACCGTTCAGTGGACGCAGCAATGCTTTAGAGCAACGAGCTGGCCGTATGACTTCAAGTGGTGACATGCCACTCGTACTGTGCGCTGCCACAGGGCGGCATCAGCACCTTGAGTGGGCAGCATCCACTGGTCACAAGCCACTGGGTTGTCTGTGCATGCGCTCGTCAGTTGCGGGAGGTCTCGTGCCAGCTCCAAGTCGCTTGCCCTCACAACGAGCTACAGGGGGGTGAGACCATGACGATACGCACCGACCGCTGCCCTCGCGGGCGGCTGTCTGCAACAAAAACACACCGCAATGCAACCTCCACACTCGTCTGAATGCTGTAAATCTGCTTGGCAAGGTCATCGTGCCCAAAGGACTTGGGTGTGAGGATACTGTGCCACCTGAGATATGGGACCGAATGTGGACTGTGGACTGCGCGATCAGAACCTGAAGGTTGAAGTCGCTGCGACACCTGAGTGAGGCGTGAGGTGTAAGTTGCGCGATTCAAACTTCAAGTGTGAAGTCGCTGCGTCACCTGAGGTGTGAGCTGCGTCGGCAGTGCGGTCGGCTGTGCCGTTGGGGCCATGGTGCTGGGCTGCGCAGTGGGCTCAGCCGTTGGTTGCACGGTGGGCTCTGTTGTTGGCTGCACGTGCGCGATCGGTGGCGAGGGGTGCAGAGCGGGGTGGGCATGCGCAGAAACTACTTGTTAGCAATGTAGCAATGCCATTCATTGAAGTTGTCTATGCAGGTATGCAATTGTGTGCAGGTATACTAGTTGGTTCCTGTGTGTGTGCAGCAGTTGGTTGTTCGTAATATAGCAATGTCATTCACTGAAGTGGTGTGATGCAGGTATAGTTGCTTTCTGTGTGCGTGCAGTAGTTGGCGTGCTCTGGCGTGAGCTCACGTGCGGTGCGCCGCATGTAAGAGTGTGCCGCACAGTACTTGCTACAAGTTACTTGCAGAACCGAGAACCGTTGGTGGTGATAGCAATTCTGAGCTGCCGCACCGGCTCCCATTACGCACACCATAGCTCCATGACCCCCCCCCCCCCATGCAGCAGTTATCAACAAGTAACAGGGCCAGAGGGTGCACTATGCCCCCCACGCGTCAAATGTTGACTGTACCTGGGAAGTGGTGGGCTCTGCAGTGGGCATCGCGGTGGGGGTGGCAGTGGGCTGCTGAGCCGGTTTGCTTGTGGTCGGCTTTCGCGTGGGCTTAGCCGTGGGGGTGCCGGTGGGCTGCAGAGTGGGGGTGCCAGTGGGCTGCGTAGTGGGGGTGCCGGTAGGCTGCGGCATTGCCAGTGGCGATGGCGGTGTGGTATGTGTGTAAACAACAACGAAAAGAAGAAGGAAAGTGTCGTCAAGGGGGTGCCGGCCGGCTGCACCAGTGGCAGCGGTGATGATAGCGGAGCGGTACGTATTGTAAGCAACAACAAGGGGATGAAAAGAAAACTTTGTCAAGTATGTGTTGTGATGTACAAGCATCAGCTGGCAAAATTAACTCGTGTTGCAGACTCCGGAATAGTTTGCCAATGGACTGTTTGCACAGGGCTCAACACAGTGGGTGCCATGGTGCTGAGTAGTCGAGTCAGACATCGTTGCAATGTTCACGTTCGAACGAATACAAAACAGGAGTGATGTGATTGGTGACTGCTATGCGCCGTCGTCAGCACCAGCGTGCATCGGCACTGATAACTGATGAAGGCTCTGGGGCCCAGCTGACGTGAGCAAATGTATGTACATCCATGCAGGCAATGTGCTGAAAACGGACCCTGCCTGCTGAGGGGTCATGTGGGCCAATGCGATTGACACTCTCACCTTTGATAGGGTTAGGGTTAGGAAATTTGCCATCAACAACTGAAGCTCACACCAGCATGTTTCAAGCAAGCTGGTTGCAGGACTTGTGCGCAAACAACAGAATCTGGACCTTCGTCTAATTATGTAGTACCATCTTTGAGGTACTTGTACGGTCCTGCTGAGAAGCGCTTTTCAGCAGCTCACTTCACAAATTTGTAGCCTGTAGGCAACGTACCGGACACAACCTACAGCATCGCCCTTGAAAATAATTGGCATTGGCTGCACAGAAGCAGGGTGCATGCTGCAAACCTCAACTAGTAACCCTAGCGTTATCCTCAACCATTGACAGAGCGAGACTGTTTAGAGTATCGCCACATCAGCAGCGAGGCTCACGGCATGTGAACATCAGGTGGCTCTAAGGCGAACGCTAGTGCTGAATCTTTACAAAGTCGACAACTTGAAGTTGATGTCCGAGCTTCAATTATCTACGACACTGCTTGCCTCTGAAGTACACAGCAACAGCGCTCACGAAGAGCAGCACCGCTGTGCATCCCCTGACAGCTAAGTGCACATGCTGCGCCTCCACTCCCGCGTCACACTTGAAGTAGAGAGCAGCGTAGTTCAAGGATACTTGTCAAGACCCATAACATTATTTCAACACTTGCGGCTGCGCAGCTGCAATCTGGCATCACAGAGGATCGCACGATTCACATGCTGCAGTGATGCGACCGAATCCCAGGCCTAATCCTGTCCATGACCCAAAGCTACCTCTAGCCCTACCGCTGCATAAACTTTTTGTCTAGTCACTAGAGTATGCATTGTTATCGCAACGAGTCCTACCTCTGCAGTGGGCAGTGCGGTGGGCTCAGCTGTAGGACTCAAACTGGGCTGCCCCGTCGGCTCCGCGGTGGGATTGCGGGTAGGCTCAGGCGTAGGGATTGCCGTGGGGGTGCGTGTAGGCCTGCGAGTGGGCTTGCCAGTGGGGGTGGCCGTGGGCAGCCCTGTGGGGGTCTGAGTGGGCTGTGTTGGGGTCGGGGGGGGGGGAGGGGGGGGCAGATGAGCAATGCTGCAAGTGTTATTGGTGGCATATTAGTGGCATATTGGAGCTTCGATGTAACTCTCTGCTTGACCGGGGAGCCACAGACTTGCCTGTCATTCATTTGCACTGCGTACAGCATGCGTTGAGGGGAACGAGCGTACATCAGCGCGCGCGATGTATCAATATTCATAGATATCACTTCTTACGCGAGTACATGTCAAGCGAAATGACGGCTCGGCTGAGGCACTTGTGCGCGTGGACATCCGACATGCGACACAAGTAGACAACACAAGTCGCCTAATACAGGTAGCACGCGGGCCGTGTCTTCCCTTGCTCACACCAGATCCTGCAGGTACGACAAGCTCCGGGCACCACTTTGCAAGCAGGATGGCAGCTCACGAGCTAAAGTCTGCGAACCCGCCTCTGAGGCAAATATGCGCTGATGACTTGCAGACATGGGTCGGCAGGTACATTGAAGGTATGTTCACACGTGTCTTGTGTGTGAGCATGTGGTGTGTTGTGTTTGTCGTGCAGTCGCGCGTTACTCAACGCTCAGGCTCCAAGGAGGCAGGGCCTTGTTGAAGTTCATACATAAAACGTACGTAGCCTCGAGTTCAATTCCTACGGGAAGTACAATGTGAACAGTCAAAAAACAACCAGCTTCAGCAACCTATAAAAAGATTTTTCTTTATAGGCTCGATCGATGGACTTCATAAAGGCAGGTCAGGGCCTGATGATGGCACGCAGGTGGGCCTGAGCGCTGCCTCATTGCTAGAGCTAAACGGATGTGCGCAGCGAATCATTCAGAGTGCCGCCCGCACGTTCAACACATGCAAACAAGATAGCGGTTTGAATGCCACGCATGGCTATAGAGTAGTGCACTCGCAAACCGTTCCAACAGAGATAGCCGCTGCTGACCTCAGAAGTTGGCTCCGCAGTGGGCTCGGCTGTGGGAGTTGAAGTTGGCTGTCCAGTGGGGGTGGCCGTGGGTGTTCGCGTGGGCTTCCTGGTTGGCCTAGCTATCGTGGGCTTGGCCGTGGGAGTCTGTGTTGGCTGCAATGCACCGCAAAGCACATCCAAGGAGGCGAACTTCAACTTGAGTATATGTATATCTGTTTATTGCTTGCGTGTGAAGTGTGGCTGTTTCGTCGGCTTCAGCGCTCAGCAGAGCGCAAACGACGAGGTGTACTCCAATTCATGGCTGTGAGCGCAGCGGCACTTTCATGACAGGAGGAGCATAGCATGATGTATGTGCTTACATGTGCTGTGGGCTCAGCCTGATGCATTCCTTAATGCACGGTGCAGGGAAGTCATGTCGCATGACCTGGACAAGGTGCAACTTGCTAGTTGAAGATGAAGTTGGAGGTGAAACAGGTCCGCTGAGGCTGTTGTTGTTGTACTACTTGGGGGCATCCCGACTTGCATTGTGTGCAAGTGTGATAGTAAGGATTTTGCAACAGGCATTTGGCGCACTCGCTTCAAGAAGCCCAGAGATGTCAGCAAATGGCGAGATGGGTGGCTTGTTTGCAAACATAACACACAAGCACATATCGCGTTGGTCCTTGTACACAATACCTAACATCACCAATTAGCAGCAATACCGGCAGCGGCGGCAACGGCAGCAGCAGCAGCACCATCGCCACCTCCAATAACACCATCGCCCCCACCACCAGCACCTACCTGCATCAGCTTTGGCAGCTACAGAAGCAGAGCCAAGCAACCACGTCACTGATGCATTTGCACACGGTCCTGTTCAGTAATGACAATAGTGAGGTCTCCATACCTCAGCAGTTGGCTGCGTAGTGGGCTGGCCTGTTGGATCACTGCTGGGCCTGGCGGTTGGTGTGTCCGTTGGCGCTGAAGTTGGCCTTCTGGTCGGCCGGGCTGTAATCGGTTTTCGAGTGGGCTTGCCTGTGGGCTCGTGCGTCGGCTTTCTCGTTGGAGTTGCTGTAGGTGTGCCAGTAGGCTGCAACAGTATAGAAGTATATACATCACGGGAGTAAGGGGACGCTGCGTGAGCTGACAGGCGGCACAAGCTTGTCGCTAATCAAAAGCTGCGGTGAGGAACTTCAAGTTGAGGACGCTCCCTCCCCCCCTCGCCCCTCCTTTCGTCTTCCCCCCAGATTGGGCTGCTTCGCTCGGTAAGTGTCGTGGTTAGGGTCGAAAGACTCTAGGGCTAGTCCGAACCTAACCCTAAGGGGTAGTCCGCTGCACATCATCGCCATGACGCGTACTCATTTGCGAGCGCGCGTTGCGTTTCCATCACCGCTTTGGTACCTTTCTAGTGGGTTGCCGTGAGGGAGCTACAGACGGCACGGCGGTCGGCAACGGCGTCGGGAGCCTCGTAGGCTTTGATGATGGAGTTGAAGTTGGCTTCACTGAGGGAGTTGAAGTTGGCTCCCGCGTCGGCCGCTGCGATGGCTGTTGCGTGGGGACCTTGGTCGTCTTAGCGGTGGGCTTTGCAGAGGGTACTCTTGTAGGTTTCGCAGACGGCGCTCTGATGGGCTGGGACATGGGGGGGGGGGGTGGGGGGGGGAGGGGGGGGGGAGTTTGCAAGAGGGTTACCTTTGAGGGCAGCAATGAGCATCACCACAAAATGAGCATCATCACGAATGAGCATCGCTACGACGAAGCACCGTGGTCACGATGCAGCATTGGGGCGGCACAAGAG
This sequence comes from Tribonema minus, assembly GCA_017506865.1. Lineage (NCBI taxonomy): Eukaryota > Xanthophyceae > Tribonematales > Tribonemataceae > Tribonema > Tribonema minus. Next base: position 24,585 of record JAFCMP010000032.1, read on the forward strand.
GTGTTCTGCAGGTCTCCTGCGCAATGGGAACGATGAGCTCTGCTGTTGAGCGCTGCTGCAAAAGACGAATGAATGCAGTTGCACTGTTACATCGCCGCCGGACCCCGTCATATTGCTGCTTTAACTTGAAGTTGCATGCCGCAACGAGGTTCTGGACGGACCGGATGTCATTGTTCCGAGCCTCAGCCTGACGTCTCTGCTGTCCAGTCCGGATGGCATTCTCGCAGCGAGCGTCAAGCAGCGCCGCAACCTCGGCTACCGCTGGTGCTTCGCTGGCGCGCCACTGTACATGCTGACGAAACTAAACACCGTGGCAGAGTAGGACACCCAAGGTGGACCCAATGTCAAGTGCAGAACAGCACTAGACCAGGGCAGGCTGGTATTGCAAAGAAGTGATTGTTATGTAGGTGCTGTGCAAGTGGAGAAACAGTACGGACGCAGAGTCGGAACAGTACTGAACTGGTGCTGGCCCAGTCCATGGTGGACTAACATGAGTAACTCCACTGTGGTGAGAACCTGTGTAGGTATGCATACACATGCAAGTAGGGTATGTAGGTATCATGCTCTGTCACATGCAATGTCCGTGATCCAAAAATACATCTGTGAATGGCCCTGGACTGCAACGACAAGGAAGGGGGAGAGCACGCCCCATCATTTACTCATGCACTCAAGAAGCGCTGTTCTCAAATGCCCGTACCTGCGGCCGGTATGTACATGTTTGTTTTAGAACGAACAACAAAACCTAATGAACACACCGTGTTCTTGTACATAAATTTCATTATTCACACTCCACGTGATAGCAAAAAAAAGTGCGGCCCTCAACCGCACCATACCTGTCGTGTTGGCCTGGCGGTGGGCCGCTTTGTGGGGGCCTTCGTCGGCGTTGCTGATGGCTTGCGCGTAGGGCCCTTGCTGCTGGGCTTTGCCGTTGGACGTCGCGTTGGCCGCTGGCTCGACGGCTTGGGGGTGTTGGGGGGGCGCAGAGTGGGCATGGTGGGGGTATGTGGGGTATGTAATGGTGGTGGTATGTTTTGTGGTGGTGGTATGTGTGTTGTGGTGGGCGCATGTATATATGTGATGTGATGGTGGTATGTATTGCGGCGGGAGTATGCATTGTGATGGGGTTACCTATGTATTGCTGAGGGTACGCAGCGTGGCGGGGGCATGTAGTGTGATGGGGGTCTGTATTGTGGTGGGGAATATCAGGTTGGTCAACGACGTCACGGCTGCGGTCATGCACTGTCACCCAGCGCACTCGGTTCGGCGGGTTTGTGCGCCCCTTCCCGGAGCGCATTGTGGTGTGTGGAAGGAATGGTTAGTGTGGCAGCTGCATTGACTGTCACGATGAGTCAAGGTCTGAGTCGCACCGACACGGGACCCCCCTCCTCCGTTGAGCACAGTGCATTTGCGGCATTCGCTGGTACAGCACGCTTCTTCGAGCGTACAGCGAACGTTGCGCAACGCAGGGGCGTCGCAGACTCGAGCTGGCTGTTGCTGAGGCATCCGCAGACGACGTAGCGCACATTTCTTCCATGACGCGTGGTGATTGTGCATGTCACTGAATCGAATGATTCAGCATTACTTTTTCTCTCGCAATCATTGAGCATTTACAAAGTACTTCAATTCCGGGGTGCCCGCATGAGCTGGATCACGCTCGCGCTTGCACTGCGTATTGACGCGATTGAACGTGCGTCACCATGGCTATACCTACCAACTTCGAACCTCGCTGCGCTGTTACTTGTTGCAACTGCATCATAAGTCACTTGAAGTTAGTCTGCCATCGTCGCATGGCATACATGCGCTCATTGACTCGACTCCTTGAGTCGACTTGTGATCTGACTTCGGGGACCCCTTGCAATGACTGTCTGCATGCGTATGAAAATTGGCCACCATCCTGGTGACGTCATCATCAGACACCGGTACTCTCAAGTTGATGGCGTCGACGTGCCGTGAGCAATAGGGTTCATGGCATACTTTATGCACACTGCTGTTGTGGGCTGCTTACTGTACTGTGCGCTGCTGCACCTGCAGTGTCGTCTCCCTGACAGCCCTGCCTGCGCGACCGCTATACTGTACGGTAGGTACCGGAGGTTGACCAATTGCAGCAGTGCTCCGCAGTGCCGCGGGCACGCATGACGTCACGTTTTTGACTGCTGCAACGACGCTGGTGGGTGCTTGTCATGACTGATGCACAAGTCGCTGGCAGCATAGTGGAGATAGATGCGCGAAATTGCGCCACCTGAGTGTCGGCTGCACTGAGTTGAAGAGCGCTGGGCACTGCAGGCGCCTGTTGGTAAGTGGCATGTACCATCGTGTGAACATACCAACAGTGCTCAACAGCATTCTCACCCAGCACCGTGTGCATGTGTTGTGACGAGCTCTGCAAGTTGTCAGAAGTGTGATCCGTTCCTGTCTGTAATTTTTACGCTCCAGTAGAGCATTGTATCGTGTTGTCTCGCCTTGCGGTCGCTGTCATCTAGGTACCGGTGTGGCAATCTATTCCTGCGTCTGCGACCGACTCCGGCATGCAGCAGTGTGCATAGCTATCCCACTTGAAGTCCCAGTCACGCGGTGTATCAACCCTATGCATAAATGTCACGGAATTGGTGACCCACATTCATGATGAACGAGCATGAAAAGTATACAAGTGGTGTGCATTCTACCTTGTATGGTGTGACTTACCCTCATGTACATCATTGGTGGTTCCAATAGAAATGCGGATTTACAACGGTGTTTGTTTGAAGCAGCATAAATTACAGACGAGGCCATTGTAAAGTCACTGCTTAACTCTTGAACTTACTGCCTAACACACCTGGCTTGTTGGGACCGCCGTCCCAGCCAAGCGCCGCGCTGCTGCACCGCCCGCTGAGTGCTGCCTGCTTCTTGAAGTACATGCAGGGTGGTGACTCGCCACTGCGCCTCTTCCGACGCGGCTCCGCCCGCTGCAGCAGAAGGTGTCTACTGACACCAGCCTCTGCAGTGCACGCGTCCGGCACGGTGGGTAGCGGAGAGCCACTCCAGCTCCAGCGCGCCCATCGACGCCCTGCGCAGTGACAGTGCGGTGACGAAGCAGCAGCCGCTGCGTTCAGCAATGCTGTGAGCGCTGGCGCAGTGTGGAGAGTAGGCTCCGCGGCGGCAACAGCAGCAGCAGCAGCAGCAGCAGCAGCAGCAGCAGCAGCAGCAGCAGCAGCAGCAGTAGCAGCAGCAGCAGCAGCAGCAGCGGCAGCAGCAGCAGCAGCGACAGCAGCAGCAGCAGCGGCAGCAGCAGCAGCAGCGGCAGCAGCAGGACTCGGAGCAGCAGCAGCAGCAGCAGCAGCAGCAGCAGCTGCAGCAGCTCCCGCTGACCCCTTGCAGCTCGTCTGCCACAGCGATTGCCTATATCGCGAGGGCTGCAGAGCCGGTATGTGGATAAGTGTAGGTGTGAAGTTATATGTGCTATTGAATGTGATGCCTGCATAGGTTTTCCATGGGAACTGTTTTAAAAACAATTGTCTCACCTGCTATACCGGGCAGCCAACAAGAACATGTTCAGGGCGCCTGATGAGCAATGATTGCACTCTCAGGCTCCCACTTACGCCTGCGCTTTGCACATCTCACATGTTGTGTAATGCAATATGCATTGGTCGCCAACTGTAATGCATTGATGTTTCGCCTTCAGTAGTTGAAGATCTTGCAATGTGTACTGGCCATTGTTGACGGGACTCTGCGTTTTGCACAATGGCTATTGATTGAACTGCAAGCACCATCTAGCACCCTTCAAGGTTTGAACACGGTGGTTGGGCAAAATGCAGCATGCACCACTCTGTCGGCAGTTGGCGCTTTTCCACCGCACATAAGCATCTTTGCATTGTGAATGAAGATGGAACGACCACCTCGCCAGCAACACGACCTTGCAAGTGTGCTTACTGCTCGCAGTGCGACGCCAACCGCGCAGTAGAGACACACGCAGAAGCACGGACATCAAAACAGTAGACGAGGTCGGCCCGTGCATGCTGCTGCGGTGCTGATCCTGATTCGCAAGTATACTGCAGCATTGATGTACAACCGCCCAACGGCCATCCATAGCAGGCGGCGGCGGCGGCGACAGATGAAAGACTGAGCAGCAGCACCCCCTGCAATATTGCATGGCACAGCCTCGTCCTGCTAGCCATAATGGATCTAAACAGCATCAGATTCTTTGCGTCTTGGCATGTTCAAGCCCAGTGCGTGCCATGTGTATGTGTTTGGTCCAAAGTGATCGCAAGTGGTGGAACAATCTCACCTTCTCTGATAGCTGACCGACTATGAACGGCAGCAAAACAAGTACCAGCGCGTGCGGATACCACATCCGTCAGTTCCGGCACGCACAGCCGCTGGTCAGCTCATGTAGTGCAGCCCTGCTGCCTTCGTTTGTCCTCGCCCAAGCCTTTCGCTGAAAATGAATTCAGCGATAGATAGCGCAGACAATCACTCCTTTTCAATGTTGATTCACGACATTAAAAATATATATTGCTGAGCGAGGCCATGGTGTGTTCAGCCAGTTTATGGGAGAAAGGGAGAGCTACGCCTCAATATATGTGAAGGCGACAGACAGACCACCATCGACTGCCCGGTCTCTGTCCAGCGCCATAATCACATCTCAAAGGTGCAGAATGCAAACCCGCACAAACTGCAAGTCATACACACGTCAACCTGCCATCTGCACTACGCTACTGAATCAAGGGCAACTAAAACTATAGTGCATGTCAACAAACTTCGGCCTTGATGCACTGCAGCATGCACCAAGTGTGCGTGTTCACAAGCACTAGCACTTCAGCCGTTCATTCATTTCTGTAATACAGCTCAATGGGGGATGCAATGCTATGTGAATGCCAGCAGTGCATGTGCATCATGGATTGACTCAAGTTCTGTCTCAGCAATCAACTAAATGGTCATCTTCACGGCCCCGAGTGGAATATCACAAGAGCACAGCACATCCGTGAGCTGTCAGACAGCAAGCAGGCGATCCAGGGCTCGACTCAGTGCACTCAAACAGAAGCGTCAATTTAATTGACATGCACACGTGGTGCTCTCTACAGCAACACTGCATATGGTCTGCGCGTTGCACACTACCACCCCTCTGGCATAAGCTCAGCTACTGGTAACTAATGGCACACAACATTTGTTTCAGGGTACATTGAAAGCCTCAACAGCCTTGAGACCGCTTGCATGTTTGCCAGTGCGTTGTGCCTGTGCAAGCAGCACTTTCTTTACTGTACCCGCCTACTCTGGCCTGTGAAGACGCCAAACCAAAATTGACAGCACCTCATTGAAGCCTCAAAATGATCGATTTCTGCCCAGCTCGCGGTGCGCACTGCGCAGAGGTCGGTGCAGAAACTACAGGAACGCCGGTGCTTGATACATGGCGCAGAGCCACTGCCTGCTCTGGCGCCTAAATGACAAATGTCGCTGGCGACGCCGTGTGCGCCCGCTGAAGCCCCTGAGCACTGCTGCTGCGGCTTCGCGGACGCCGTCGCGTGTTTGCTGACGCCATCGCGCATCGCACCGACACGGCACTTGAGCCCGCAGGTCTTGCTCCTCCTGCTGCCATGGCCGGTATGCAGTGGCGACTTCAAGTTGTGGCAGCAGTTACATACCAGCCCCCCAGGCGCAGCTCCTCCTCGGTGTGTGGTACTACTGAGCGCTGCTACCGTCAGCAGCGACCAGCTACGACGGCAGCAGTGCCGCAGTATACCGCTGTGCCACGGAGGGCGTCTGCAGGCATGCAGAGCTGCTGCCGTCGCTGCGCCGCCGCTGCTTCGGACAGCGCCATTGCGAACACCGCGGGCATCTTTACCAGAACGCCGCTGCGGTTGAGCACTGCGAGCGTTGGAGCTTGACGAGGCGCGCTGCCGCCGACAGCACAGCAGCAGCGCTCAACCCACATCACGTGGTGCCGCGCTGAATCACTGCCGCTGCTGCTGCATTGCCCCCCCCCCCCTCCCCCCTGAAGTGTGCACTCACGTACATACCCCTCAGGCCTCACTTCTTCTGCCACGTGACCGCCTGCTGCCGCCCCTTCGGCTGCGGCGGCGGCGGCAGCGGCGGCGGCGCCTGCGCCTGCGGCGGCGGCTTTCTGCGCGACCTCAGGGGCATCCGGGGGTAGAAGCGGTCAAATACGCCACGGCAGCCCGTCTCTACGGCGCGCACCTGGCGCCGCGGCAGCGTGTACTTCCACTTCTGATTCTGCTCCTGGAAGTCACGTGGCGCCGTGCTGTACTTTGTAACTGCACATCGGCAGCGCAGACGCAGGGGGGTAGATAGGGGGGAGGGGGGGGGGGGAGGGGGGGGGAGAGATCAGCGCGGGGGCGAGGGGGCGCGCAGAGCGCAAACTTCAGAGTACACGTGCTGGTCACGGCTGTTGTGCCTCACTGCATACAGCCGGTGCATCGACCAGTCCTGTACTCTCCAGTCACTGTACTGTACTGCAGTGTACTGAGTGTTTGAAACAGCGCCGACTGGCCCTGGAGTGAGTGCATCTGCAGGTGAACGAGATGCTGTCCCTGAGATTGACATTGATTAAGGTTAGGGTAACCGTACTACAATCACAGGCGACGCAACAGCACTCCTGAGGCAGGGGCCTCTCCTGTGTGTACATGTTTGCAAAGCAGATAGGTCGGTTGCAGTGCCAATGTGATCGTTGGAAAGTTGCACTACGATGTGATCGATGGGATGTGAGGCTTTTAGGGCTAGGGTTAGAATGAGGGTTACGTTAGGGTTAGGTCAGGGCTGGGTTAGCAGGGCGAGCGAGCCTAGAGGCGGCACGCACCTTTTGCGGTGGACACCCTCTCCGGGGCTTAGGGTTAGGACTAGGGTGAGGTTAGGGTCAGGCCAGGATCAGGTAAGGGTTAGGGTCAGGAGGGCGAGCCTGCAAGCGGCACGCCGTTTGCGGTGGACACCCTCTCCATGGCTTAGGATTAGCGCTAGGGTGAGGTTACGGTTGAGCTAAGGTTAGGGGTAGGGTTAGGTTAGGGCTAGGACAGGTAGGCGGCACGCGCCGACACACTCTCCAGGGCTTAGGGTTAGGACTAGGGTTAGGTTAGGGTTTCGCACCATTTGCGACGGACACCTCTCCATGCACTGGTGACGCTCCGCTGCACGGCTTAGGGTTCGGGCTAGGGTTAGGTTGAGGCTAGGGTAGGTAGACGGCACGCACCGTTTGCGACAGACACCCTCTCCATGCACTGATGACGCTCCGCTTCATGGCCCGCCTTGCAGCCGTCGCTCTCGCGCATCTTCTCTCTAACGGCGGGTGGCATCAGCACTCCGAGCCTGCACGACAAGGCATAACATTACGAACAGCACAACGTAACACAGCAGAATGTCAGCTGTGGGAGAGCCATGACCTGGTGATGAGATGGGCAATCCTGTGAACATCACATGAAGTCACCTTGCATATATTGCCTCCGCCGCCAGTTCCGCGCCATGGCCTCGTAGCGCAGCAGCACGTCAAGGCTCTATGGTAGTAATAGAATCTGCCGCATCGCGTTCGTGAGCAAAATCTCGAGTTCAAGGTCCGAAGACTGTACAGTGTACTCCACATGTAGGTCGCCACATAACGTTTACCTTGCGTATATCGCCTCTGCCGCCAGCTCTGCGCCGCGCGCTATGTCCTCGTAGCGCAGCAGCAGTGCAGCACTCAATAAATAACCGAGTCTGCCGCAGGTCTGCTGCATCAAGACCGGGCGCAAACTCCAGTCCAACGCGAACAACGACTCGGACAAAAAGAACAAATTATACTTTGAAGTATTTCGGTTTGCAGAGGTTGTCGCGTGGAGTCACCTTGCGTATATCGCCTCCGCCGCCAGTTCCGCGCTGCGCGCCATGTCGTAGCGCAGCAGCACGTCAAGGCTGCACGCTTCAATTCGAGTCTGCTGCGGTTTGAGCCTGCCGAATCTGTTCATGAGCAGAAGCTCGGTTTCAAGGTCAACAATGGTGCAAACACTTTTCAACGCACACAGTTTGCAGAGGTCACCCTGCGTAAATCGCCTCTGCCGCAAGCTCCGCCCCGCGCGCCATGTCTTCGTAGCGCAGCAGCACGTCAAGGCCGTAGGAGTAGTCTGTGGTGATAAACGGGTGTGGCGCATCGCGTTCGTGACGAACCTCAACTTCAACGACGATGCAAAAAACAAAAAGTTCGCGCGCACATGGTCTGCCGAGGTGGCTGCATGACAAGAATGAATTATGAATTCACCTTGCGTAGATCGCCTCTGCCGCCAGTTCCGCGCCGCGCGCCATGTCCTCGTATCGCAGCAGCACGTACTCGTCGTGCCCCTCCCCCCTCTCCGCGTCCAGCAGGGTGCCGCTGCACATGATGTTGGCCCAGTCCAGCGTGGCGTCGTAGCCCCGGTTCTCCGGAACGCCCCAGCCGACGCTGAGATGATGGCAGGCAGGGGGAGCGTAGCAATTGAAGTTTGAGTGGGAGACACAATGTGGCATTGAGAAGCCTGGCAACCATGTATGCAGAGCGTCGTAGCCCCTGTTCTCCGCAACGCCCCGGCCGACGCTGAGATGATGGCAGGCAGGGGGAACGTAGCAATTGAAGTTTGAGTCGGAGACACAATCAACACAAACGGCACTGAGGAGCCTGGCAAAACCAATCATGTATGTTACAGTATGTGTGTATACTTGATGCAGCAGCAGTTTCGCGCCAAGGTCAGGCAGAACACATCAGCTCTCCGGTGCTCCAGGCAAACACCTGCTGCAGCTTGTCGAGTGCACGGTGGCACGCGCCAGACCGCACCTGTCTCTGGCCTTGAATCTTGCGCAGCGCTGCGTGCATGCAAGCTCACAAAACTACTTTGCCCAGTCAATATGCTAGGTTGAAGTTGACCAAGGGACTAGCCCTGCAGCCAATACCATCACACGTCGAGGTTTTGCTCAGTTTTGAGCCCAACTTCAACTTCAACTTCAATTCTTTGACTCCCAAGTCGAACGCATAGCCGGTGCAGAATGAAAGACCCTGGCGCCCTCAGCAACAGACAATCACAGCACCCAGGCAGACTGCCGCACTGCCAGGAAAATGTCAGCGTCGTTCTTTCAACATAAACTTCAAGTATATAGCTTGGGCCTACATACATACCCCACTCGTGGAAACCACCCCTGGTCTCAACCTCACCTGTACCCGCGACGCCAGCTTTACAACATGTATATAGGTAGGCCTACATGCATTACCCCCCCCCTTGAAACCTACCCCCCTGGCCTCAACCTCACCTGTACCGCGTCGCCAGCTTCTCAAAGTTTCAACATCTTATAAATAGGAACACATACCCCCCCCCTCCCCAGCCTCCCCCCCTGACCTCAACCTCACCTGTAGCGCGACGCCAGCACCGCGCGCGGGTCCCGGATGAGGTGGATCACCAGGTCCGGCGTCTGCCCCAGCGCCGCCGCCATCTCCAGCAGCTCCCCGAGCCGCCCCGGCATGCGGATGATCTTCACCGCGACCCCCTGCTTCCCCTCGCACCCCCCGCCCCCCCCCCGCAGCTGCCCCCTGTTGAACCCCGCCCCCGCGCCCCCCGCCCCCGCAGACGCCGACGACACCCCCCCCGCCGCCACCGCCCTCTCGCTCAGCGGCGCCGCTGCTGCCGCCGCCGCTGCTGCCGTGGCGTCGTCATACAGGCCGGACGCACGCGCGAGCGCCGCCGCGCCCGCCGTCGCGTGCTCGTAGCCCACCTTCTTGCCGCTAGCGCGCGGGGGGCGCCACTGCGCCGCGAGGGGGGGCTGGCCGCGCGCCTCACGGCTCAGCGGCGGGGAGCGCGCCGCCGCCGCCGCTGCCGCTGCCGCCGCGCCCTGGTCCGCGAGCAGCGCGCGCGCGGCGACGCGCTGTGAGCGGTGAGCGCACGCGTCGAGGGCGGTGGGTAGGTAGGTAGGGTAGTGGGTGAGCGCTGCTGTGGGGGTGTGCGTGGAGCGCTGGTGGTCACCTTCACACAATGGACTGATACTTCAACCCACACCAACATCAACTTCAACAAACAGTGCTCGCCGCTGCTGCCGCCAGGTCGCCCATGGTGGCCGCTTCTTGCCATGGATTGAAACTTCAAGTTGTGTAAACGTCAACTTCAACAAAACGGCAGCGCTCACCGTCTCTGCTGCCGCCGCCGCCTCCGTCGCGCCGTCGATCTCCAGCGCCAGCAGCGCCTCCGGGCACTGTATGGACCGACACTTCAATCCACACCACAACATCAACTTCAACAAGCAGGCAGAGCGCTCACCGCCTCTGCCGCCGCCGCCGCCTCCGTCGCGCCATCGATCTCCAGCGCCAGCAGCGCCTCGGGGCGAGACGTGGACCGACACTTCAACTCATGCAAATGTAAACTTCAACAAAACGGCAGTGCTCACGCCAGGCCGCCCGCCTTCTCCACCAATCGATCAAAACCTCAACTTGTGCTAATATCAACTTCAACAAAACGGCAGGCGCTCACCGCCTCCGCCGCCGCCGCCGCCTCCGTCGCGCCGTCGATCTCCAGCGCCAGCAGCGCCTCGGGGCGCGGCGTGCGCTCGCAGCTCAGCTCCTCCAGCACGACCGCGGCCTTCGCAGCGGTACACAAGTTGGTCGTGAGCCGCGAGCAGCGCGGGTCCGAGAGCAGCTCCGAGACGCTGACGCGCGGAGCGCTGGGGCGGCCGCCGGGGACCGTTCCGTTGAACATTCTGCGGAGCGGGTCCGGGAACCGATCCTTGAGGGGCCTGCGGCGTACGTGCAGGGGGGGTTGGGGTTAGGCCGTTCCGTTTAACATTCTTCGGAGCGGGTGTGGGAACGGGTCCTTGAGGGGCCTGCGGCGCGCGTGCAGGGGGGGGTGGTCGCGTTCAAGCGAACGAGTGGTTTAGGGGGGTGGTTGAAGAGGGTCCTGTGCGCGATCGGCCTGGCCCGTGTGCGATGTTGATTCGCCCGAACAGCAACCATTTTCCACTAAGAAAGGTTGGCCACGTTGGGTGTGCTGCAGCAGTCATCATATCGCACGCTTATGGCGGTCTGCGTCTGGTAAGCATCTCAGGGCAGGGGCCCGCGCGGGGGAGTACTTGGCACATATAGAGGAGTATGTGGGGAAACGGCGGCATACACAGAGATCTGCATGTTGCGGGTTCGAGTGCAGTCCAGTCGGTGACCATAGAGGGCAGTGCGCAGGTGGCATTGGCCAATATTTCCCTTGCACACCATCTGGTGCGGGCGTGGCTCTGGTTCACGGGGTACCTGTAAGATTGCAACAAGAGGTGTGTGTTACAGCGGTGCACAAGCTGCCTGCGCACTCGTGCATGTACATCCAGGCGTGACACAAGAGCAGCAGCGTCACGACACTGTGTGTGCATGCGCTGCATGCAGAAATGTACATCAAGAAGTGCTGATGAAGTGACGTGCCACTACTACTGTGAGCGCGCTGTAACCATCATAGCCAGCTTCAACTCTCTGTCTACTTTGACATTCTGCAGTGAGTGCATGTGCGTGCACGAAAGACATTGCTCTGCTGGCCTCGCATGTACCACATATGTACTGCTGCACATCACATCGATTGGAGCCAAGCGGCGTGTGCATGTACTCACTCGTAAACGTAGCTCCACTCCTCTGTCTTGAACAGCGTGCCGACGAGCGTGCTGCCGCTCCGGCCCTCCCCCGTGATGAGCACCCGCTTGTGCTGCGCACTGCCAGCTTTCGGCTCGTGAGCTTGATGTGCCTGAAAACCTGTATCGGCCAGCCGGAAAGAAATGGAGTCCCAGTCAGGCGCAGACACCACGCGTCAATCCTGCAGAGATTTTAGCTGCGGTTCAATGCGGCAGCTGCAATCACCATAAGCAGCACGGTATGATCACGTACCGTCACGAATCCGCTGGTTCGCGCTCTCTGCGCTGGAAAGCGATCCATCAGAAGTCGCTGGTGTTGTGGCGCGGTTAGCAGCATTACTTGTAGGCGGGGGAGTCCACCCTCTTGTCGCATAGTCAATATTTCTGTACGCAATCAGCAGCATGCATCCCGCTAGCACAGCCGTGCAGGCCAGCCTAGCTCCTAGCTTCTTTGAACCCAGCCCTAGCTTTAGTGGGCTCCATTGCACTGGATTGCCCATCAACAACACGGATGTGCTCCCGAGGGCGTGAAGGCGCACGTGCGACCCCCTGTCTGCATCGTGTGCTGCAGCGTCAGCCACGTAAATTTGACGCGACCCGACACGTGATTGCAACACGCCTTGCGTGTGCGGGTCAGTGCCCTCGTGAAGACCTGCAACGTCAAGCCAGAAAAGAAAGTTCAAAGTTGAAGTTGTCACGTGCTGTTGAAGTCGGAAAGTTTGTGCGAACGAAGGTGGTGATGCAGGAAGCCCAGTGGCAAGAGAGGGCAGTGCAGTCGTTCAAGCATAGCTTTGTCGGGATTTCTTCCTTGCGATGCATGGTGCCTCAATAGGAGCTTCTGCATTGATGTCCAGCCCAGCGCTCCCAAGAAGGCTGCGCTCGAAACAGCTCATTTGACCAGCACCCGCGTCCAGGCCGTCTTGCGCATGCCAAGACTGGTCGAGCTGGACCTGAGTGGCGATTTCACCAAGGCCGGTGAGCTATGCCTGCCTGAACAGCTGGAGATCCTGAAGCTGCGTGACTTCGCAGGTTCCTGCGAATTGCCTTCGGCGGTCGAAGAGCTCGAGCTCTCCGGATCTATGGCCAGTACTGCCGGCTTTCCTCGAAACGCTGACGGTGAATAACGATTTTGAGGGCACGCTTGAGAGCGAGTCGGGTGCTCCCCTGCAGGAACCAGTTCCTGGAGCTCCGGCCGCCCGAACGTAGGTCACGGGGTCCTCGTCCCTCTCTCGCCCGAACTGACCTACTGCGTCTTGAACACCGACCTCGACGTTGATGGCGCGCTGGCGCTGCCGACGCAGCTGGAAGAGCTGCACATCGGGGAGGACGTCACTAAGCGTTTCGCCCTGCCGCTGCCGCCCAGCGTCTACTACGTCAACATGCACGCGCAGCACCAAGACGATACCGACGCGGTGGCGCTGTGGCGAAAGGAATTGGTGGAGAATTTGCCCGCCGGCGTGGAGGAGCTGCTATTGGTGCGAGCGCTGACATGCGCTGCGGGCATCACATACAGCGACGAAGCGCAGGAACCAGACGATATCGCGTGGCCCGCCACCATTCAGCACGTCATCCTCGTGGACTGGGCAGCAAAGATGATTATGCCCCCTCGCATGACGTCGCTGAGTTTGCAGGACGCAGAACCTTTTGTGCTGTCAGAGCTGCTCTCGCTGCCCGACACGCTGGAGTCTCTGTTCATATCGGGCTCGTCTGACACGGACCTAGCACAGGACTGGGAGCAGGTGAACGAACACGAATGGTGCAGTGCGCATGTCACCGCCTTTCTCAAATGAGGTCCACTCTCACTGGTCTGCTTGCACGAACTTGCTGCAGGTGCGCCTGCCCGCCACGCTCAAGCGGCTGACGTTGGGCGAATACACTGTGGCACTGGCAGCAACCGGAGCGGCGTGCACCTGATGCTGAAGAACGGCCTCCCTCCCAAGCTGGAGGAGTTTGTAGTGGTCTGGTACTCGGATTTCAATGCAGCGCTGACTCAGTTTCCCCCGACACTGCGCGTCTCACGTCTCAACAAGAGCTTCGATGCACCACTGGAGGACATTCCCGCCGGGCTGCAAGAAGCGATCCTGCCGGAGTGCAAGCGACAGTCACTGGTGCCGGCCATTGCGCGCGTCTCTTACATATAGACCTCACTACACTGTTAATATATGAATCTGCTCGGGGAAGCCGCTGCGTTTACGCCACTGGTATTCATGATCGGCGTTACATGACTTGCATTCAATTTGGTACATGACTTCCGTTGCATGACTTGCGTCGTATGATTGGCGCTGCATGACTGGCGTTGCATGGCTTGTGTTTCATGATTGGTACTGCATGACTTGCAGTGATCGCACATCTGCACTGCATGAGTGGCATTGCAAGCTTGTAGTGCCACACATGTTCTGAGTCATCACGTCGCCAGCATGATCATTCAAGAGGCCAGTACAGCACAAGCCTGACATGAACAGTACTGCCAGACATGGTCAAACATGATGTACATCCAAGAGTGAGAACAAGGCGACACACCTACAACATGGCATTTCCACAGCCACAAGTGGTATATAATAAAAGTACATGCATAGTTTTTTCGAGTGGTTGTCGTTACGCCACTTTCAGACTGTCATACGACATGTAGATTCCGTACAGCTAGAGGCATGTCAATCATCTGGGCTTTTTCGCGCCCTGAGCGAGCATTAATAAAAAGTACATACATAGGAGCACGGAACACATGCAGACACCGCAAAGATCACAGACACCAGGTGCTGAAGTTGCTTACTCAAGGCAAAAGTTGTTGTGGGCGGCATCACATAAGCGCCCGGCGGACAAATCTATCTGTATGCTGTAGTCAATGTACACAGGGGGGGGGGCACATGGAGGAGGACGTAGGGGAGGACCCCGAGATGCCATTTGGCGGCGGCGGCGTTTGAGTGGTTGTCGTTGCGACACTTTTAGACTGTCATACGACATGTAGATTCCTTACAGCTAGATGCCAATCATCTGGGCTTTTTCGCGCCCTGAGCGAGAATTAATAAAAAGTACACCCCTATTGCACGCTTTATTTGACGGCACAGTCTAAGAATTATGCTGCAGATGTGTGCGCCCAGGTCAATGTGATTTGTCGTTGCAGTCACACCAAACATGATACAGTATGTGTACCACAGCTGTTGTGATATTGCCCAAATCTGGGCGCAAGGATGCGACCTGCATATGCCTTCAGCCACTGAGAGATGGTACAGCATTATGGTGACCTTGGCCTGCATGAAAAATTTGAGATGGAGTCTGCGTGGAGTTGGGTGGCCCTAAGACGGGTCTGTCTGTGGGGGGAGAGTCTTGTAGCTTTGTTTGGTATCCCTGCTAGTATGTGGGGGACAGTCGCTTGCGGGTGCTTTGTTGGGGGTGATGTGGGGGGCGGGGTGTGGCGTGCAAGCTTTGCATGCTACATCCAAGAGTGAGAAC
Organism: Tribonema minus; assembly: GCA_017506865.1. Lineage (NCBI taxonomy): Eukaryota > Xanthophyceae > Tribonematales > Tribonemataceae > Tribonema > Tribonema minus. The sequence goes on from JAFCMP010000032.1 coordinate 39,606, forward strand.
AAGGCGACACACCTACAACATGGCATTTCCACAGCCACAAGTGGAATATAATAAAAGTACAGCATGTATGTCCCTGTATGTATCACATGGTTATAGGTCACCTTCAGCATATGCCACAGTGTTGTAAACAAGTAAACAAGCAACAAATGCGAAGCTCGTACGCTTGCAAGCAAGAATCAACCCCCCTTTTGTTTTCAATTTTCGCCTAGGGCGCGAAAAAGCTCAGATGCAGCATGAGCTTGCTACCAGAATCTACACATATGTATCTAGTGGACAGCTTGAAAGTTTCTCAATCACTGCTACTAGATCACATCATCTACGCCCCACAACGTCCTTGTCCATCTGTCCCCCCCGGACTCCGCCACGTGCGTCAACACCTTGCAAAGAATATGCCATGTGGAGCGCACTCAGGCTGGCAGCCGACAGAGCTGAGCGCACTGCGCACGCCAGTGCTACGCCTATTCTTGAGGTCAGATGGTTGGCTGCTCTGGGAACCAACATCCTGATTGGGAGAGGCAATATTTCACCGGGGTAGGAAAATCGATCACGCGACAGTCACGCGACATGGATTTCGCCCAATTTTTCGTTTCAACTTCAAAAACGACTTGAAGCACGACTTTTGCAGCACGGGTTTGGGGCCTCACTGCCGCCAGCGATGCCTTCGATGACGGTATACCGGTCTATCAGCTGTGGGAGCTGCTCCCACACCTAGATTGCGCTGGCGCACGTGTTGCTGCTGCACGACCCCGGCCTGGCGCTCAGAGGCGGTAGGCGCTTGTGTTGATGACAGTGCTGCACTGGCGCGCGTTCCCGCAGGTTCTACTGAAGCACAGCAACTAGATGCTGATCAGCTTCAATCTGGTGCTGCAAAATGACAAGCAGAAGCACGTGCAGGAGCGGCTTGCTCATCCGCATGCACCGACTGCAAGGTGAGAACGACGTTTTGATACATGCAGGCGCGATTAACGTTGCATGGTATGCCTGCAGCCTTTTAGTTGCGTGCTGAGTTGCCTGACCAGGCAGCAAACATAAAGATTGCATTCACAATGGCGATGCGTGGACTTCAATGCGCTCTTCACAATCTGTTATTTGCACAGTCACTCACTGTGGCTGCCTCGTGATGGATACCACACTCTACTCATGATAGTGCTGTTGCTGCAATTACTAAACACACGCCGCGGCAGGTGGGAGCAGCTGCTTCAACGGCGGCCACCGCATCAGCAGCAGGTGACGCGAGCACTGCACGGACTGGCAGTGGTGTGGGCAGCGCTGGGAGCACGGGGACGGGGGACAAGGACTGCAATGGAGATGTGGATGCCGATGTTGCAGCAACATGGTAATACACTATTTGATGAGTCAGGAAGGAGCAGGAGCAGTTCATGAAGCAATATTGCCAGCGAACGCATGCTTCTGCCCGTCACTTGTTTCATAGGACGAGTGCAGCGCTGCCGTTGCTGCAGCAACAGCAGAAGCGCACGCAGCGTATGCACTGACAACCGCGCAGAAGCAAAGCACAAGAGGTCCTGCATCAGTGCTCAGCAGCCCTGCCCGCACCAGCGAGACAAGGCACGTTCTGCTGCTGCCATTGAAAAGCAGCGTGCAAAAATTGCCGAGGCCACGAGCAGACAGCATGCAGCAAAGCAGCGTTGTCACTACCTTGGCTGCACCGCACAGTACTGTAGCAAATCACTTGACGATTTGCAAAATAAACACATGATGTGCATGTTACTTGCCTGCGCTGTGCAAGCATTGTTTTACAGCTGTAGTTTGCCCGTCTGTGTTGCCGTTACTGCTGATGTGTGCGCTCTCGACTGCGCAAGCTGTGAGAGCATTATGCTGGATCATGCATGCTTTTATGCTGTGTAATATGGTACTGGTATTTTTGTTTTTCTTTTAATGCAGAGCGACGAGAGCATGTGCCCAGAGCAGCGATGGGCTGCTAGGTACTTCACATATCGCGTAGTTGAGCGCGCCTGGACAGGTGCCATGTTTCACCACATAAAGCGTGAACGAATCCAGTCATGATGTCACAAGCGCAAATGATACCACTGTGCATCATCTGCCTCAACAAGTCTGACAAACAATAGCAGCCTGCTGCTTTGTCACTGCTGCACCTTTTCATGCTCTCAGTGTTACTGCACGAGTAGTTGGACTTCAACGAAGGGCATGTCAGTAACTGAACTGTGGCACCTTGGGCCTTTGAATACTGATTGCTGTTGGAGTTGATGTGTTGCACATATCTGCACTCACTCTGCTTCATTTCGGACCGAATGCTTCAACGTTGACAGTGTTTTGATACATGGCCATGACTCATGACGTATGTGCATGGATCAGGTATGCACAGCTTCGCGTGCATGACATATCACATGTGCACATGCATGCTGCAGCCAAATGCACAGTTCACTTCTAGGCCACAGCACTATATGCGCGCTTGTTCAAGTCTAGCGTGGTTTGCTGCTCGTTTTGACCTGTGTTTCGCTTCGCACCTTGGAGAGAGGCGAGAAAAACGGTTACCAAACGGTTTCTTTCCCTTCTCTTTTTTCTTTCTTTTTTTCTCATTTTTCGCTCCCCTCCGCCCAACCCTGTTAAAAATTTGCCTGATTGCGCACTCCGTAGCGACAGCCTCCAGCTTCTTTGGTATCCATTGGAGCGAGCTGCGTCAAACAGCTTGAGGCCAGATGTTCAAACTTTGCATCCGAGTCAACAGTCGCTGCATGCAATCAGAATGGTATCATATCCTACCAGACACGACTACACTTCAACAAGTGCATGCATCAATCATTGGATGCAGTAGCGACACCCACACAACACCACTGAGCGCCATGTGCTATGTGTAAAACATTATCGGGGCTGCTGCTCTTGTCAGACCTTGCCTGAAGATACACCAGAAATCGTAATAGCCATCTGACAGTCAAGTGACACACCCACCAGTGTGATGATAGTGCACAGGCATCCTTTGAAATGCAGAGAAGGCACTTCCAGCATGTGCTCGCCACTGCAGTGCATGTGCATCGATGGGCCAAATCTCGCTCTGCTTCTGATGTGGCTTTAAGAGCACTGTGCTCGTTAAACCTCACAGCACGCGCTGCGCTTTTGCAAGCTTGAAACACACATTCATCCCAGCAGCTTACGTCCATGGCAGAGGCTCTCTCTCCTCAGCAAGCTGCGGCTTCTGAAACTTACACATAATCAACAGGTGCCGCATCAGGCAAGGTTCAGGCATCCGAACCTGAAGTTCTGCTGTACTTGTGTAGCAGCCTAGGCGAGTGACACACACTCCATGATGTTGGGCTTGGGCGGCGGCTGGACCTTTTCAATTGCGCGCCGCCTCCGCGCCGCCCGGGACTGTCGTGTGTTCGTGCTGCTTTGAAGCCTCTTTTCTGATAAGGTTACGCACGCGAAGACGTCGCCTCTCGTGCTGCTGCTGCTGCGCACCTGACCAGCGCTTGCCTGCGTCGGCAGACAGAGCTGAAGTAATTTCTGTATGGAATGCCACTGTTTGAAGCAAGCACTTCTTTTTGAGATTTGAGCGCGTGACACGGTTGACGCTGGCTCTTTGGGATCGTGTGCTGACCAAGAGGGTACGCGCTCTCTGGTGTGCTGCTGTGCGCGCTGGCTGCCGTTCTGCGTGGACACGTCGGCGGCATTTTTGGGAGGGAGGCCCGGAGATCTGAAGGCACGTTGCCAGCACGTGAGTTATATACATGGTCGTGATGGGATGGCCGCCTCTGTCATTAAAACACGTAGTCGAAGCACAATGGCGTTAACCCTTGCATGCTTGGTACCGTATTGACGCGTCTCCCAAACACCCCCTGTTTGCAGCAGCGAAGGCTCTTAAAAAAAGCAAAAAGCGACATGCTAGTACGCGGCGGCGGCGTAAACGGCGCGCACTTGCATGCAGATTCTCCGGCGCACATTGCACGTGGTCCTGCATCTTCATGGCTAATTACGCTTGGGGGGGTGGTGTGTTGCTGTTGACAGGCACATATATTGAAGTTCCCTCTGGGGCGTGAGACACCCCTTGCGGGCAAGGAGCCATCGAAGCGCTGCCATACAGTCAGTCTCAGCGAAGGAGGCCGGGCCAGATCGCAGGTGTGTGTGGTCAAGCGCTAGCGGCCGCGGACGCGAGATAAATTCAACATCTCACAGTTGAGCAGGCTGTGGCAGGAGATGCGACGCACCAGGCTTGCGGTTCTGCACTCGCACTCTCGGCTGCTAGCTCTGTTATTCGTGATTTTACGCTGTCGCTGTGCACGTGTACTGCTCGCGCCAGACTTGCTTCTCACCCTGTCGATCCTGCTGCCGCGCTGGTGCAACGTTCATCACCCTTGTGTACTGGCTCACTGTGTCGGTCTTTTTGTTGCTTCTGCCTAGGTCGTGGCCTGACGACGTGCAGCACGCAGGGGGGGAGGCGAGGGAGGGGCAATGAAGCGAGATATGCTGCCGGAGGAGGAATGGTGGCTGCGGCCTGTCAATAGAGTCAGGATCCTGAGCGGCCTATCGCTCACGATCATACTCGTCCTGTGCGTACTGATCACCACGGTGCCGCAAGGGCGCAACGGGGATTTGGAGCTGTTCGGGCCGGAGCTGGACGCGCTGGACCCAGCTGACATTGCCTGGGTGCTGATTGCGACGGGGCTGGTGCTGCTCATGGTGAGCCCTGCCATTTGGTTTTGGTGGTGTTATTGTGTGATGCGTCTATCTATGCTTACGTACCCCATGTCATGCGCTATCAGACGGTGTCACTGCCAACAATGGCTAGAAGCGGTAATGTGAGGGGGCTGTGCGTGCATGATCAAATCTGTGTGCGGGCTGCCGGCGTGAGCGCTGCCATTTACGTCTTGACAGCGGCTCACACATCGCACCTCATCGATGATGATGAGTCATCATAATACGAGTAGCAACGGACTCCTCAATCTTCAAGTTTGAGCCGCACTCCTCGTCCCGCGCACAGCGCCCTTCCTTGCCACCTGCATTCTCACTCGCAGACTTGGTTGATCGGTGAGGCCTGCATGAGGGCAGATTTGACTGCGTGCCAATGTTGGTGGATAGCTACATGACGAATTGGGTGCTTGAGCCACTCGCAGTAAACTTGTTCCCATCTGGACTCTGCGTCTAGCAGGCGTCTTCTGTAGTAGAAGAGACTTGCAGGATTCAAAGGCTCAAAGCCACTGTCCGCCGCTCATGTACATAGCACGAGGCAGGCAACACTACTGAGTGCGATGGCTTGGCTGAGAGTGCGTGCTGGTAAGTGCAGACCTGTGATCACTTGTCCTTATAGCACGTATGCTCCCAAGTGACCTTGACTCGACACTGGCAGAGTCAGCGGAGCATTCAGCTTGAGTTTGGGCAGGATGCCTACCTGACGTGATGAGGCCACACTGACATGTGCAATGGATGGCTCTCTGGAAATGCTGTTGTCGATCGCTGCGGACCAGTGCCGCATGCTGCCACGCACTCTGGATCATGGCATGGTACGCGTTGCCTGATGCCATTGTTGCAAGACCCCCTTCAGTGTCCGCTGGCGCCAATGGCAATCGCAAAGATGCCACAGCGGGTACTGTAGCGCTACGTACCGACGCCAAGAGCTGATGATATGAATTCCTCAATGGGCTACAGCGCAGCACAGTGAGAACAATGCCTCACACTGCTCGAGTCGCGTCGCATCGCACGCTTCATCTCGGGCGCTGATACACCGCCATTAAATAAAAAAAAAGACACCGCGTCACCGACCCAGTGGAGTTTATGACCTAGAGGCAGGGTTAGCGGCAACTGGCCCGCCACCGCATGCTAGGGTTAGGGTTAGTGTGCACTCCTCGACTGTGTCAACAGTGTAGATCAGTGAAATGACTCGAATGTGACCAGCCTGATGTCCCGCAGTATCTGAATAACCGTGTCAGCACATTGAACGCTTACGGTATCAATCAATCGCTGATACCCCGCCATTGGAGTCACGCCTCCGTCGTTGACCCAGTGGGGGTACATGACTGAGAGGCAGGTCAGGGGCAAGTGGGGCAAGTGGCCCGCTGCCGACTGCAAGGGTTTGGGTTAGTATGCTCGCCTTGACCGTGTCAGCATTGCAGATCGGTCAACTGTTCTGGCAGCCTGACATGCCGCAGGACGTGGAGAACAACGTCAGCATATTAGGTGCTTACGGGATCTTTCAATCACTGCAGCATTGTGACACATTGCAGTACCCCTTTGACCGAATGCCAACGGCGTCGTGACCCAACCTCAACAGGAACTTCAACTGCACCTCTCCGCTGCCGGTGCGCGCCCCAGTGTTCCACCCCACGCAGTACCGCCGTGTCTACAGCGGCACACACGCGCAAGATTCAAGTTCAATAACAACGTCAACATGTGACACAGCCATATTTTTGGAAGAAAAGACCAAAATCTTTAAAAAAGAAGAACAAAGTGGTTGATTTGATGCGTACGAGCTTCGATGGTTTGAAGTGGTTTTGCTTTCTTTTTTTTAACAAGACACCGCAGTTGCCTTTCCACAAGACACCTGTCTAAATACCAACAAACCTGCCCCCCCCTTGCGCCCGCCGCAGACGCCCGGCGTCTCCTTCTTCTACGGAGGCATGGTGCGCCGCACGAGCCTCAACACGACGCTGCTGCAGTCGTTCGCCATCATGGCGATGGTCATGGTCCTGTGGATCACGATAGGCTTCAGCCTGGCGTACGGGGAGTCGGTCGCGGGCGGTATCATAGGCAACCCCTCCACCTACTACTTCTTCAACAACGTGGGCGCGGCGCCCAACGCAGCGTGAGTATGAGCAGCACCATTGGCTCAGTACACCAACGCTAGCACACGGCGCATCTGTGAGATTGGTCGTCGTTCCGCGTGCGCTTCGGTTCCGCGTCGCGTTGCCAGATTGCGCGCTTCGGTGCCAGAGCGGCAGTGTTCCGCCCAACGCAGCGTGAGTGTGAGCATTGTTATCGGGCCAGTCGGATGACGCTGGCGTATGGCGCGGTGCGCGGCCTCTGGTGACTGCCCTGCCTGTGCGCTCCTTGCACGGCGCTGCAATCTCTCACCTGTCGGCCGCGTGCGTTCCGCATCGCTGGTGGCTTGGTGGCTTCCTTCATCACCCATGCGTTTTTCATCACTGGTGGCCTGTTGGCTTCCCGGTCGCCTGCTCCTCGTGATTCGCCTGTAGAACAACACTCCCCCATATGTTGTTCCTGCGTGACCTGTATAATCAAACCAACTGTCCCCTACGTTGTCCCCGTGTGGCGTTGCTGCGTTGTTGTTGTGGCATCGACAGCCTGGCACCCACGATACCGCTGACGCTGTTCGCCATGTTTGAAGCGGCGTTCGCGATTCTCACGCCGGCACTCATCGCCGGCGCCGTGGTGGAACGGGCCCACTTCAGCGCATGTGAGTCATCTGAGTGAAGTTATCTCAGTGAGTCGTTTATGTAAAAGCCGTGGGGCTAGGGCTAACATTCACTTAGGGTTAGGGTTAGGGCCTGCGCTCATCGCCGGCGCCGCGGTGGAGCGGGCCCACTTCAGTGCATGTGAGTCGTCTAAGCTGCAAGGGGGCCAGCATTCATTTAGGGTTAGGGTTAGAGTTGGGGTTAGGGTTAGCGGCTACTCGCGCCCGTGCTCATCGCCGGCGCCGTGGTGGAGCAGGCCCACTTCAGCACATGCAAGTAGGGTAGGTAATGGTGACTAGGGTGCACGCTCGAGTCAGTTCTGTAAGTGAGTTCAAATCTGTAGCAGTCTGGTCTCTCCACTTCACCCTTACGGTTGTTGGTTGCCGGCATGAGAATATCTCGTACGCCTGCATTTGGCATGGCACCAGAGCGTGCGGCGTTGTGAGACAATTGCCGCATGCGTAAATGTATACATCGAAGTTCGTACATACGCACAACCCATGCAATGCCCTTTGCAGCACAGCAGTTCTGCATCGTGACGAGTCTCTTTGAGCACTGCCACGCATCGCTTGATGTACGTTGTGCGCACAGCACAGAGCATGCGCATGCATGCACAACAAACTTCGAAAGGGCGTATATCCGGGTATTTCCAGCTTCGTCTCGCATATCCGCCCAAACTCAGCTGCTCTTCTTTTCCAGAACTAGGCACCTGTGTCTGAGTTCACGCAGGATCTTCTGGCACGCAATTAGTGACGGTGGGTGTGGTTTTGGGCGACTGTCTGACGAGCAGGCTTGCTGCTGCTGCTCTTGCTGCTGCTGCTGCAGCAGCAGTGGTGATGCTCCGCGGTATCTGGCACCGCCCATGTTGCTTTGCGCAACGTCTCACTAGCATGCGCTGCTGCTGCTGCTGCTGCTGCTACTGCTGCTTTTTCCCCTTCGTCTGCAGTGGTGATGTTCTGTGGCATTTGGCACCTGCTGGTCTACTGCCCCATCGCCCACTGCACGTGGGCCCCTGGGGGGCTGTTCAGGTACGGCATGTATGCATGTGATTCGGCACAGGTCACGGAGCGAACTCAGCGCAGCTGCACTATGATCTGCACTATGATTGATCTACGTTGAGGTAACAGTTGTAACTAGTGGTTGCAATGCCGCCAGAGGTTACGGTTCAGGTACGGTATGTATCCGTGTGATCCGCACAGCGTCGGCACAGGTTACGCTGTCAACAGTGGGGCGTGACCCCTACCAGATGCTGAGCTAGTGATTACCTTGTTGGCATTGTCGGGCGCTGCAGATGCAGCTGCAGCGCTCATCTCTCGCGCGCACACAACATGACACTCAGCTGGTTTCCCTGGCCTCGCACGCTCGCATTGCGGTCTTTGAGGCACGCGCAGCAATCAGCGTTAGGGTTAGGGCTTGGTTTGGGTTAGTTTGCAGAGGCAGGGTTAGAGGCTGTGCTGCGTTACGGCGTTACGCACACAAGCGCCACTGGCAGACCAGCAGCACCGAGCTCTTCACCTGACGTTGCGCAGCACACTGCAGTACAGTGCGGTACCGGTTGCGCAACGCAGCAGTACAGTGCGGTACAGTTTGGGCAGTGCTGCAGTACAACGAAGTACGGCGCAGCACCAACACAGCGCTGTGTGTGAAGCACACCTGTCTACATCACTACGATAGGGTGCACGTTGCACGCATCGCTATGATGTAGATTCCTCCCCTCAAGCGCAAGTCACAACCGTGCAGTCCTCTCACTCATAGCTGTTGTTTCGTGTGCATGCGTGCAGGAAATTCGGGCACCTGGACTTTGCAGGCGGCACCGTGGTGCACATGGCCTCCGGCTACAGCGCGCTGACCCTGGCCAAGCTGGTTGGCGTGCGCCTGTGAGTATGCATGTATGTATGCTTTCTGAGATCTTGTGGATACCCCACAGCAGGTTGACAGCAGACCTGAAATCATGCGCGAGCTTGCAGGCGCTGCTTACTGCGGCGACATGAGCAGCGAGATGGAAGCGCAAAATCAGGCCAAAATCCTCTTCGTCGAGAGCGGCATCGGCAGTTTGACCGGCAAACGTGTGCTGCACACCTTCTTCCCAAGTGTGCGAAGTACCTGAATTGTTGCCTGTGAGCTGATGCTGCTGCAGCAAGGATCAAGTTGAGCTTTTACTAGTGTACCAGGCAATGCTGCCTTCTTGCTGCATCGACGCTCATTTACAGGTACAGTGGAGTATGCGCAAAAGTTGACTGCAGCAATCAAAAATTGTCACAAGTGCTGCAGATGTCAATCCTTCTGAGAGTATATGCAGCGCAATTTGGCATTCACTCTGCATAACCCTAAGCCCAAGCTCAGCCCCAGCCCTACTGCATATGTTGCGCTTCAAACCCTGAGAGCAACCTCAATCTTGGAGACGGCACCACATATGTGTGTGATACATACGTGCAGATATATCAACCGCGCATGACTGAACTTGACAATGCACAATATGCTCTTCGCTGCTGCAGCATTGACAATGAGGAGAAGCCCAACGAGAAGACAGCACACATTCCCTACATGATGCTTGGCACGGCGCTCATGTGGTTTGGCTGGCAGGTGAGTCACAACTTGCGTCAAAAACCTCAAGTACACGCAGCCGCCAACTGGTCACAATACAGCATTGCAGTCATTGACAAGTGATCCTCTCAAGCACTCCTACAAGATGCTCAGCACGGCAGCCATAGGTAGTTGTTCGGCTGGCAGGCGAATCATCACTCACTTCAAGCACTTGAAGTACATGTCGCTGCCCGCTGCTTCACAAACACGGCACTGCAGTCTTTGACACGTGGTCATTTCAAACACAGGTGCAGCTGGCGTGGCCGGGACAGTTTTTGGATAAGGTCAGGGTTAGCGTGTTTGCCAAGGTGAAAGCCCTTTTTCGCTGCTCACCACCCTTGGAATGGTGACCTTCTGAGCGCTGCTGCAGGGCTTCAGTGGGGGCAGCGCTCCACCGACCATGCATGTACGGCATATGCAATGCATCTAGGGTATGTACGTGTCATCCTCTGTTACCTGGTTTGCCGCTCACAAGCTTCGACTCTGCAGCTCCGTCACCCCTTTCGCGTCTCACCAGCTTCAAATGCCGCCCTTGTGAACGCTGCTGCAGGGCTTCAATGGGGGCAGCGCTCTGCAGGCCAACTACAACGCGTGCCAGGCCATTCTCAACACCAACGCCTCGGCCGGCACATGCATGGCCGTGTGGGCCCTGTGGGACAACGTGCGGGTACGTTGGTAGCGTCGGACGTACTTTGTATCCATTCTCGCTCAGGGCGCGAAAAAGCCCAGATGAATGGCATCTAACTTGAAGCTTGCTGTACGGAATCAACATGTCGTGTGACGTCTGAAAGTGTCTCGATGACAACCACTCAAACGACGCCGCCGCCAAATGGCTTATGTTGAATGTACCTCAAGAATGTACTTCAAGAAGTAGCGCGTGGCCGATAGGCTTCGCGCGCCGCACCTTGCTATCTTCAGGCTGTGTACGAACGCACTGTGGTGGCACCGTTGTGTGTAGAGTGTTGGCGTCACTGGCATGGCGACTATTCAGTGCAAGAGGCACTGGACTGGTGGGCGGGGCCGCATTTCCGCGTAGCTGCTGCTGTCTTGTTGACATCGTGAGGTGCAGCTGGTACACGGTGGCTGTGGAGTTAGGGTTAGGGTTAGGACCGCAACGAGACGCCTGCCACACTTCACACACCACTGGGGGCGCACGTGGTACTTGCTACCTCACGCCCTTCTGCAGCTGGATGCAACAACTGCGATCATCTCAACTTCAAGTGTGTGACGCTTGCCACGCTCCGCAGGGCCGCCGCGTCACGGGCGTCAGCCCCTGCGGCGGCATTGTGTGCGGCCTGGTGGCCATAACAACCTCGATTACCTCAACTTCAATGACCTCAACTTCAACCCTGTGACTCTCGCCGTTCCGCAGGGGCGCCGCGTCACGGGTGTCAGCCTGTGCGCCGGCATTGTGTGCGGCCTGGTGGCGATAACGCCTGCGGCGGGCTACGTGACGGTGGGCGGCGCCATGCTCATAGGCGCCATCAGCGCCATCGTCTCCAACACGTTCATCCGCGCGCTGCGGAACCAGCGGCTGGTTGACGACACTGTGGATGTGTTTGGCTGCCACGGTGAGTGCGCGTAGCTACTTGCAAGCTTGAGTGGAGTCGAGGCAAGTGAGTCTACTCACGTTCAGGAACCAGCGCCTCGTCGAAGACACGGTGGACGTGTTTGGCTGCCACGGTGAGGACTACATGCTTGCACGGTACTCACGCCTTTGAGTCCGAGTCAACTCTGCTTGCATTCAAGAATCAACGTCCTGTCACGGTACAGTGAACGTGTTTGGTTGCGCGGGTGAGTGTGCGCGTAGCTACTCGCAAACTTGGGTCAAGTCGAGTGAGTCTACTCGTGCTGCGGAACCAGCGCGTCGTTGACGACACGGTAGATGTCTTCGTCTGCCATTGTGACTTTCTTGCTTGTGCGACCACTCGACGCCGTGAGTCGAGTCAAGTCTACTAGTGGTCGAGAATCAGTCTGAGCAGCGCGTCATTGGCGACACAGGGAGCGTGCCTTGCAGCAATGGCAAGTCATTCGGTGGTGTGCACGCACCTGCAAGCTTGAGTCGAGTCAAGTCTTCCGACAGGTCTTGTTGGCCAGGCCTCAGGACACGACAGCATACCGCATATGTGTACATTGCAACTGATACATACCCTGCAGGAATCAGCGCCTCATTGAGGACACGGAGTGCGTCACACCGTTACAGCTCTGCCAGGCCGCAGCCACGACGGCATACGGTATGTATACCTTGCAACTCATACATACCCTGCATGAGTCACAGTCTCAGCGAGGAAAAAGTGCGCGCGTCGTTTCGTCGCCACCATGAGTCATTTGCTATCGCCAGAGAAGTGCAGTGGCAACGCTGTTCATCACCAATGATGTCAACCGCAACGCCTCATCAATCTGCAGGCAGCTCATGCCGCTCACCCGCTGAGTGTGCGGGCTGATGCACCGGCAGCAATGCTCAGCACCCACAAACCTCATACAGCACCATTGTCAACAACCCCCCCCCCCCCCCGCCCCCCTTTTGCTCACGCACGCAGGCGTCGCCGGCACCTGCGGTATGATCCTGACGTCTATCTTTGCCACCAACCAAGTGAACCCAGAGGACGCGTACGACGGCCTGGTCTACGGCTCCGGGACGCTGCTGTGGCACACCATCGTGGTGGCGGCCGGCGTCATCGCCTACTGCACCATCATGACGTGCCTCGCGTACACGTTCGTGGGCGCCTTCATCCCCTTCAGAGGTGCGGCACGCCGCGTGTAATTCTGCCTTGCCAAAAGAATTGTTTTCGTTGGTTGGTGCTCTGAGGGGACATGTGTCTTTGTCGCGCACTGCACCGTTGTGACGTGCCTCGCGTACACGTTCGTGGGCGCCATCATCCCCTTCAGAGGTGAGACAAGGAAGGCTGCGCCCCCCACCTGCGTGTGATGTTGCCTGTCAAAGAAACTCGCTTTCTGGTGGGGTGTTCTGAGGGGACGTGTGTCCCTTTGGCGCGCACTGCACCATCATGACGAGCCTCGCGCACACGTTTGTGGGCGCCATCATCCCCTTCAGAGGTGAGACACGCGCGCCTGCTTGCGCCCCCCCGCGTGTTATGTTGCCTTGTCAAAAATGTATTTCTGTTGGAGGGGGGGCGTTGAGGGGACGTGTGTCTTTGTCGCGCACTGCACCGTCACTGACGTGCCTCGCATACACGTTCGTGGGCGCCATCATCCCCTTCAGAGGTGCGACAAGGAAGACTCCCCCCCCCCGCGTGTAATTCTGCCTTCCGTTTATCAATCAAACAATGTGTCCGTTGGGGGTCTTTTCCGGGGGATGTGTCACCTGTGGTGCCTCACTGCGCGGCCCCGTGCCCACTGAAATCAACGCGATGCTGCATCGTCGCAGCAGATGTCACAGTATGGATAGGGCGCACGATGCAAACGTGAGACACACACCCATTGTCCCACCCCCGCAGTACCCATCCGTATCCCCCTAAACCTCGCTATCCCCCACGCCGGCAGTACCCCCACGCCGGCAGTACCTGTTTCTGATCCTGCCCCCCCAACCTTGATGTCACCCTGAACCCTACCATCCCCCCCCCCCCCCCCCCTCCCCTTGTTATCTATGATGCTGCCGTGATGCGAGGGCGGGCTGGATGCCTCTTTGCACGCCCCCCCAACCTCAATGTCAACCTGAACCCTACCCTTCTCCGCCGCCCCCCCGCGCCCTCCTATGCTTTCTATGATGCTGCAGTCACACTCAAGCAGGAGAGGGCGGGGCTGAATGCCTCGCTGCACGCCCCCCCCACCTCGATGTCACCCTGAACCCTACCATTTCAACTACCCCCCCCCCTCTTCTCTATGATATGGCAGTCACGCTCAAGCTATTATCTCGCAGTCACTCTCAAGCTCCCTGCACGCCCCCCCAACCTTGATGTCACCCTGAACCCTACCATTTCACCTATCCCCCCCCCTTCTCTATGATCTCGCAGTCACGCTCAAGCAGGAGAGGGCGGGGCTAGATGCCTCCCTGCACGGCTCCATCCACGGACTGTCCAACATGATCAACCTCATGCTGCCCAACAATCTGCGGCCCAGCTCCCAGCTGAGCAACGCCAGCGGCGGTTTCGGCGGTTTCAACGGGCCCCCCGTCGTGGACGACGTGATGGACGAGTCGTGGCGGGACGGGTGAGCGCGCGACACCCCTGTGATGTTTGATCATTGAATTTCATTGATCAGTGTGAATTTCATCATTCATTCATGATGTGCTGGTAGTGTGGGGGCGACCCGCAGGGCGTCGCTGCAGTCGCCCACCTCGGTAGGCAAGCTCGTATGGGTCAGAGTCACCTCTGCCTGTGAGGGAGGGGCGCATGTGAGGCAACTGGCTATCTGATTTGGAAAGTCTGACCAGGTAGCGCGCATGCGTTTTGGTACAGCTCGAACTGCCCCTTCCGGATCATTCGTGCACCGCTCTGGTCGGCCTCTTTCGGCGAGCAGATGCTTTAGCCAGTACACTCGCGCGCACCCCTCCCCCTACAAGCTAGCCAAATGCTCTCCACGTTGAGCGGGCGCTTGCCACGTGCATAGCAGCCCCCGTATGGGAATTTTGAGCTGCCGCTGCCACGCAGTCTGATGCCACACTGCACAAAGCGCGCCGAGTAAGTCCCTCTGACCAGCACACCGAGTGGGCTGGAAGTAGGGTGTAGCCCAGCGTCGCGCGCTGGTCGGATGCTGCACCAGGCACCATTGAAGGCAGTGGTTCCTGGGACAGAATTTCCTAACGGCTTGCAAACATGTGTGCACATCCAGAGTCTTTCGATTGCATCAATGCCCACCCGCCGTTGTGTGTAAATCTGGGACATGCACAAGCATTAATCGTACTGTCGACCATTTACACCAGACTGCTACTCCCGATTATACATGTAGCTCAATGGGCATCCTGCCCCAGCGACCCCATGCAGCTCGTATTTCCGGACTCTAGCACACGTGGTGGATGCGGGCGAGCCCCCGTGTGCTGGCGTACTTTTTATTAATTCTCGCTCAGGGCGCAAAGAAGCCCAGATGAACGGCATCAAACTTGAAGCTTCCTGTACGGAATCTCATGTCGTGTGATAGTCTGAAAGCGTCTCAACGACAACCACTTCTCCTCCAGCACACCGGCTTGCCATGAGCTGCCGTTTAGCGCATGGCATGTAGCACACAAAGCACATGGACAGCTTCAAGTCCCTGCAGCGCAAAGCTGGCCGCTTACGGCCCATCCCGTTTCGCACCGCGCGCACGCCGCGGCGCTTGCTCCCCCCCTAAACTGCAGCTTGAACTTGAAGTTCACAACAGCACCAGCGCTCACACACAGATGCGTACGCCGCCGCCGCCGCCACTTGCTGCGCATCGCAGGACTGCGCCGGGCGCCGACGACATGATGCCCGCCAACGGCGAACTGGCCAAGAAGCGGGGGGGGTCCGAGTCGGAAGGGCCCACCCCCACGCACAACCCCGCTGGCGGGTTGAGCAGCAGGGGGGTCCGGGAGGGCAGTGCCGCTGCGGCGCCGCGGCACAAGCTGCCCTCAAGCAGCGCAGTGTAGGGGTGACACGGGGGGGGTGTTCTGGTCGCCTGCACACAGCAGCGGGGGGCTCTGCCACGCCTCCGAGCCGCGAGGGTCGCTGGCGGCGGCGGCGTGGCGGCGTTGGCAGCGGTGGTGGCAGCAACTGGCGAAGGGCGACGGCACATATAAGTCGAAGTCAACCGCTTTTGATATTTTAGAGTGGTAGCGATGGGCTTAGGGAGAGTAGCAGGCCGCTGCTGCATCAGCTGTAGCGATCATCGTGATGGCTAGACCTCGTGGCTGCCCTAGGCGCCGCTGCCGTCCGCAGCGCTGCGCAGCGGCGGCGCGGCCTGACCGTTGATTTGCAGTTTCATTCGATGCAGCATGGGGCACACCAGGGCACCAGGTGGCAATCTTGGGCTGCCGCCTCACCAACTTCAAGTTGAACACTAGCCTGACGCCCCTGCCCCGCATAGCACTGGTTTGCAGGGCGCGACGGCACGTGGGACAGGAACTTCAAGCAACCTGTTGAGCATCACTGGCAACGTATACAAGTCGCCATCATCATGGCTGCGCGTCTTTGTAGAGCACTAGGCAGCAGTGTGCGTTGACTTGCCCTTCGTGGGTTTGTGTAAGACCACGTCTCTTCCTTTGGCTCTCCTGACGGCAGCACTGTGCAAAACACTGCACACACACACACACACACCGCCGAAGCGGGCATCGCACCACAAGCATCTACAGTAGGCGCGACACATCGATTGCAAATGTTACTTTTGCAGAAAATCATATTTTGTGCTCTTCTGAGTCTGCTGCCTGGCACTGACTGCTGGCATACAAGGCTTCTTCCTGCCATGATGTCAATGTGCAAGATGCTGCATCAACGCTCAGATTCCTACCTTACAGCATATTGATGCTGTGCGCATGAGCATACATTCGAACTTTGGCACTTGCGGGTGACTACACTGTTTGCAGTGTGGAGGCTGTGGAGAAACAGCTGTATATCCCCTCACCAGTGCTTGTGGAGACAGGAGGTGCCTGGTGCCCATCATCTTGTTTTCGCGGCCCCCGTGAACAAGACAAATCTGCGTCAACTTGAAGTTGAACTAGTGAAGCAGGTGTGCAGGAGTTTGCCTTGCGCACTGCGTGCGTGTATCCTGCCGCCAGTACTGCACAAGCGGAGCACGAATGCTGGGCTATGTTGCAGCGCCGGTATCCAAGCTCCTAGGACACAGCGCAGACTAGGCTGCTGCGTCAACGCAAGCTTTTCGATTGCATAGGCAACCCGGCCTCCCTTGGGCCTTTATAAATACAAGTCCATACGTACTGCACAAGCCGCAACTCACTGCACAAGTGGCACAAACATCAGCGATGCTGATGCTCGTGTTGTGTTGTTGACACAGTAAAAAAAAAGATCTAGCTGAGTAGGATGCATATGCAGCTCCTTGAAAAAAATGCCTCCCAGCCCCACTTTGCAAGAAGAGACCGTTACTTTGATTGCAGCGTCCCCCCAGGCTTGGCATTTGAAACAAGCTCCCCTACATGTGAGTGTACCAACAACTGCCCCAGGAGGCCCGGGTATATCTGGCACGTTGGCATGCACCTTGCGGTTATGGCCAAACACGACAGAGCTACAGTGCCTCCCAGCATTGCCGCCCCTTATGAGTATACATGCCACCGAAAGGACTGACAATGACAATGACAATTGACGCCAACTCTTGAAGAAGACTGGAGACAGGCAACTGCTTCTGTTGGGGACCGGTCGTAGGCGCCTGTGCACTGCTGCATCATTATCCCCATGAGGCTAAGGACGGCACGCCAGCTTGCAGCACATTGCTGTGCTGGCGAGGACATTGTATGCAGTGTGTTGATGATGGGCCTAGGAGCTCCTAAGCTTTCAGCGAGCAGTCACGATTGTTAAGCGTTCATGGCAACTCTCTCCCACACACAATGGCCATCCCAGGCAAGTGCAGGCCTTTGCATCCCCATTGCAGTTGAAATGCACGCCACTGTAAATTGCGCAGACACAACGGCTTGAACTTGACTTGTCATGCAGACGCCTACGGTAGTTCAAATGCTGACAATAGACACAGCAGCTGCGCACTTAGCAACTGTGGGGATGACCTTGGTGACAGAACTGGAAACAACAACCCTACACCACCGGCGTGGGTACATGAGAGCTTTCCAATGGCAAGCGAATTGGTGTTGCTCGGCACAGCAGCTGCAATGTGCTTCAAATGTCATGCGTCCAAGGCAATGAACAAGAGCGCAATCGGACATGCAACACCATGTGAGAGAAGGACCATACATTGATTCACGAAATATCACCATGCCATTGTGATCATATGCTACATGGAATACGATACTGCTCTGCGCGGCTGCTGTCAAAAGCAGTGTTCACGGCCACCGCCGCTGCTGCTGCTGCTGCTGCTGCTGTGGGTTGTGTGTGTGTGCTATTTACATGCAATCATACCATGCACATGTGCTTTGGCCGCAGGACTTCTCGGCTTCCTTAGAAATTGCCAGCAGCTTCTCGAGCTGCTTCCTAAAGCTGGACGCCACCACTGCATCAGGGGCTACACGTCTACCGAGAACCTGCCAGCAGTTTCTCCAGCTGCTTCCTTTCCTCGTGCGCCCCCTCAAAGCTGTACACCCCCACCAGGCTGACCTTGATGGTCTTGCCCAGCACCTTGCCTAGCCGCCGCGTGCTGAGCGCGAACACTACTGGCACGTCTTTCTCACCTGCCAGGTCCAGAATCTCGGCGACCTTCTCCCCCAGCGCATTCGGGGGCCCCTGGCTTGCAGTTTTGCCGCCGGTGCTGGGGCCACTTCGTGTGTCAGCATCACTGCTGCCGGTACAGCAAGCGCCGCCTGCAGCACCTGTGCAGCCGCCGCGCCCGCTACCGCCAGCATGGTCGCTGCCGCCACTGGCACCGTTCATTGATGATTCAGGAGCAGCAGCGCTGTTGTGGGTGTTTGGATCAATTAGTTCGCCACTGCTTCTGCCGTCGCCGCCGCCGCCGCCATTGCCGCCACCACCGCCGCCGCCGCCTTCATCACCGCCGCCACCGCTGCCGCCGCTACCGCCGCCGCCATTGCCGCCACCACCGCTGCCGCTGCCGTCACCATCACCGCCGCCACCGCCGCCACTGCCGCCGCCGCCACTGCTGCCGCCACCACGGCCACTGCCACCGCTGTCGTGGATCGCCGTCGCCGCGTTGGCGCCGCCGCCACTGACGGTGTTGATGTTGGGCGCGATGACGACCATCTTGACGGCGCCCGCGCGCAGGCCGCGCAGCACCTCGCGCAGCCCCAGCACGAGGCGCCGCTTCGCCTTGGCCTTCGCCGGCGTCACCGCGCGCTGCCGCTCCTGGAAGCGGAACAGGCTGCCGAGCATCGCCGCGACGACGCCGTCCACGTCGGCGCTCGGCTGCCGCAGCGCTGCCGCGGCGTAGGGCTGCGGAGCCGCGGCGCTGCTGCTGCTGGCGGGGCAGCGCGGCACGCAGGCGGCGTCCTTGTAGCTGTCGGGGGCGGCGGCGCGGCGCTCCGCCAGCGGCTTGTGCCTGGCGGCGTTGGCGAGCGCGGCGAGCAGGGCCTCGCGCTGCTGCGGCGATGCGCGTCCGGGCGTCGCCGCTGCCGCTGCTGCCGCTGCTGCTGCTGCTGCTGCTGCTGCTGCTGGCGTCGCTGCTGGTGTTGAGGGTGGTGGAGGTGGCGATGGTAGTACAGCAACTGCTACAGGTGGTGACGGTGGTGTTGGTTGTAGCGATTGACTGGCAGACGCGGCAGACTGCTGTGCCAACACAGGCGTGGCAGTGAGCAGATGTGCAGGTGGCGCCTGACCAGGCGTATCCTCGTATCCCCCTGCTCCTGCACCAACCCTGTCGATACCAGGCACCCACAGGTGAGCGCAAGCACAGCTGCCGATGGGAACTGCCCTTGCCGATATCGCAAACCCCGAGACTGTGGTGCCATGCAGGCCGAGCACCGCCGCCTCCGTGCACCTCGCATTGGCAAATCTGAGGAGCACTGGTACGCTGGCAGCGCCAGCAGCAGCGGCAGCAGCGGCGCCATGCTTGCGGTCCACGTACACGGAGCGCACAGTGCCATACCTGCCGCCGAGCGCTGCCGCATTTTCCAATACCTCCTCGTACTCGTCGTCGTCCTGCACCTCATCCGCGGAGACCAGGTCGTCTATCTGCAGCACCAACTCTGCTGCGCTGCCGCCGCTACCGCCGCCGCTGCTGCTGCTGCTGCTGCCACTGCCGCTGCGCTCCTGGAGCACTGCGAGGCTGTCCGCGTGCGCCGCATTCACGCCTGCCACCAGCTCCGCCCGAATCACTTCCCCGCCCACTATCCTGCCGTTCAGACCGAGCGCCGCGTGCGCTGCGGCACCGGCGCAGCCAAACGACGCGGTGACGGTGCCCACGCCGGCGGCGTCGCCGCGCGGTATCAGCAGCTCGGTAGGCGTGCCGTACTCGCTGATGAGCGCTGTCACGTCATTCTCGATTTCCTCAAACTCGTCGTCGTCCGCCAGGTCCTCCGCTGACACCAGGCCGGTGATGCGCACGCATGTGGGCTGCTCTGCCGCCGCCGCTGCTGCTGCTGCTGCTGGCGCTGCGCTCCTGAGCTCATCGCCCGGTGCTGAAGCCGTCACCACATCGCCGACGACTTGCCCAGCTCCCCCCAACCCCCCGGCAAGTCCCCCGCCAGCCCCGTGTGCCTCTAGCAGGGGGTGCAGCGATACCTCAATCGGGCCCATCAGCTCCTGCCAGAGCTGCACGCGCTCTCGCAGCAGGCGCTTTTTGAGCGTGGACAGCTGCTTACGCTTCTGGGAGCCGCGCTGTATGCCCCGCTTTGCGCTGTCCTGTCGTCCCTTTCGATTGGCTGCCGCACGCAGAGCTGGCGTGGTCGAAGGGGACTGCTGTTGCCAGCTGTGGACAGGCTTGGTGGCGGGCGGCGCTGGTTTGCGGGGCGTGGCGACCGGCTTGGAGGAGGGGGGTGGTGCTGGTCTGCGGGGCGTGACGTAGCGCTCATCGGCAGCAGCTGCTTGCTGACGCTGCTTCTGTTGGTGCTGCTGATACTGCTGGCGCGGCAGGTGCTGAGTCGCATGCTGTGCCTGCTCTGGGTCACGTTTGCGTTGCCGCAAGTCCTGGGTGAGGACCTCATTAGACCCAGTATCACGACCGACTGATGAAGCAGTGGCTGCAGGAGACGCTCCATGAAGCTCTGGCCATTCGTGATCGCCACGATGGTTACTGTTGCTTGCTGGCACATCGTCAGCCGGTCTGTTCTCGCGCCTCAAAAGCTGAACACGAACCTCCGGCTTGGTCTGAACCCCATTATGTCGTCGGCGCTGCCGTGATCCACCGGCAACGGCAGGCGTGTCCTGCTTGATGTGGTCAAAGAGCGTGATGCCCTTCCGAGGCATGCTTTCTCTCGGGATTCCTCAAAAAAAACTTCAAATGCTGAAATTTTGAGTTTAAGTTACAGTTTGTGGGTTCCCCAGGAGTGAAAAAACACTCAGATCAACTCCACGGACAACGCGTTGAAGACAGCTAATGTAGTCGCCGTGGCGGAGAGGCCTCGGGTGTGA
The DNA here is from genome assembly GCA_017506865.1 of Tribonema minus. Classification (NCBI taxonomy): domain Eukaryota; class Xanthophyceae; order Tribonematales; family Tribonemataceae; genus Tribonema; species Tribonema minus. The sequence continues at coordinate 60,685 of JAFCMP010000032.1, forward strand.
GGCAATGGCTACAGGATGTGAGCGCACTGCAGATGCTCTGCAGCCTCGACTTTCAACGATGATCAAGCCGCTGCTCATTTTACAAGAAGCGAGGCCAAACCACCGCCACCCACTGCGCCCGTACTTCCCGCACCTTGCTCGGCGACCTCTTAATCCACCATGTATGAATAAGGTGCACCAGAATGTTATGCAGCGGCTTTCCCCAGACAGGCAGTGTGGCGGCACACCCAGCAAAAAGCCTCATTCTCCTTTTTCATCAGCACTTTTCTTTTTCATCGTTAAGGACAAACACAAACTTGAAGTTGTGAATATTTAAGTTGAAGTCGAGCAGGAGTGTGTACAGCCCTCCAGAGCGGCTGCTGCCCTGAACCGGTTTGGTAGGGCTTCCTCTTTATTTGTTAGGTTCCTTCTGGTCAGAACATATTCAGGCTGCACTTCATGTGTGGCATTAAAGACTCATTGAAAGCCCTTCATGCTGTATAACCAGCTTCCGCAGGTACCAACAGTGCTGAGCCTGCCTTACCAGGGCGACCTTCTGACAACTGACCACTGACTCTACAGGTAGATCTGGTGCCATGTCAGGCACCAGGGGAGGGGGGGGGAGGGGGTTACCTGATTAGCTTCTAGTGATACCCTCTGCTAACGCTCTTACAGGAAATGCCTTTACCGTCTCCCCCCCCCCCTGGGGAAGTGATTGAGCGCGCTGATGCTGCTGAATGCATCAAACTTTGAGCTGTTGAAGCAGCAAGGGCTCTTGTGATCACTGCACGTGATGTGCATCATTACATGTGCTTTTATAAGGGGACTTGCAACTTGGGCGCAGAGTAAGTCACTCTTCCGTCTCAACAACCCCTGCGCGAAGCGACGGGCTCTGCCATGTGAGAGCTGCAATGATCACAGTCCGCCTTACACTGTGTCCATGGCGTGACGTTCTGTCAGGCCACGTGCTGGTGCTCGCATTCGCATGCAATAGTTGCAGGGCGCGCATCGGCTCCTGCTCCCCGCTCTTGTACCTGCTCTGTCACCCTAGAGGCGCCACACAGGTGTTGTCCGCACATGGGCGCAAGATATGTGCAGTCACTGGTAGCAAGCACAGTACTCCGTTGCTTACTGGAAGTATGCCAGTCAGATGAATGGCGCAGTTGAGCGACAGGCATCAGTCAACATGACAGAAGCATCCTCATTTCTGAGAGTGATAGTGGTGTATCATTTGGTCCAAAAACTTGGGCAACGCGGTCACTGCATCGGCACGGGGGAAAAACGACGGCGCGCAAACACAGCGCTGCCGCATGTGAAACGGGTGACTGGGGGTCTTACACAGGGGGGTATACGCTGCTCAAACGCGCAGCTGGTGGAAATGAGGACACACGACTTGAAGTCCAATCGCTGGCGCAAAGCCATCCATGGGACGCTCTGCTGCTCGGCCTACAGCCACACTTGACTGGAAGCACCGTCAACAACTCACTCTCTAAAAATGAACACAGTACGTCTCCGCGCCTCCTCCTTGTTTGTTCGACATTGGATAACTTCTGGTAATGTGTTCTCAGTGACATCTCTTCGGCACCAAATCATGGCACCTCTCTTCAGCACCAAATCATGGCACCTCTACTGCGGGACGCCGCTGCTGCTGCGGCAGCGGCAGCGGCGGCGGTGCGCAAGGCGGCACCGCTCCCGCATACGATATGCTGTTCAGGCGCCATGCTGACGCCCGCTGGCTGCCCCCGACGCGCGGCGTCGGTAGCAGTCACCCCTTGTACGCGGCCGTACACACGCGTGCGCTGTCTCGCGGCCTCTAGCGCTGCTGCAGCGCTCAACAGCGGCGGCAGCAGCAGCAGCAGCAGCGCTCATCACTCCGTCTGCGACCGCGTGCGCGCCGGGCCCGCAGCGGCACCCATGTGCACCGTGCGCGCCCGCTCGCGGCCGGCGGCGTCGCGCGGCGGCGACAGGCGCGCAGCGGCGGCGGCGGCGGCAGCGACGTGCCGAGAGCGCATGTGCCGGAGCCATGCGCGCCGCGACCAACCGCCGCCCGACTCGCTCGAGCTGACAGAGCGCAGCGAGAAGCTGTCGCCGGTGGGCCACTCGATCTGCCGCCGCTCGACCCTGCCGCCGCTGCGCGGCGCCGCTGCCGCCGCCGCCGCCGCCGCCACCGTCGCTGATGGCGCCACCGCTGGTGCCGCCGCCGCTGCCGCCGCCGGCGCCGCCACTGTGGTGCTTTCGCGCCTCAGACAGCTCTGCGCCCGCATGACTTGCGTGTCGTATTGAGGCAGCGCGTGATCGTCGTCATCGCTGCCGTCGTTCTCCCCGTCGGAGACCTCGTGCACGGCGAACGCGCCCGCGCTCGGCTCCGGCGTGAGGTTCGCGCGGCGCCGCGGGTCGGGCTCCTCCACCGGGCTCACCATGCCCAGGAAGCCACGGATTGAGAGGTTGGACTGGCTGCGGCTGAGCATCTGGCGCAGCGACAGTTGGCGCTGCTGCCGCTGCTGCAGCGGCGGCGGCGGCAGCGGCGGCGGCGGCGGCGGCTGCTGCTGCTGCTGCTGCTGTCGCAGTGGCGGCGGCAGGCGGGACTGCTGCGAGTAGGTGGAGCCGCTTCTGGCGCTGCGGAAGCTGCCAGTGCGCGCCTCGAACTGCAGGGGGGGGGGGGGGGGGGGCAGATGCAGGTTGTGCTGTACTTAGGGTGCTGTGTTGATGTTCTGCTGCGAGCAAAGGATGCTGTGCGGTTCCATCAGGGAGAGCAAAGTTACTGCTTTGTTGTTTCCACACGCTGTCAATGGTTCCAATGAGATCTTTCAGCCATTTCCATCTTACAGTTTGGTGCTGGATGTTTTCGGCTGGCTAACCATGGGGAAGGAGTGCCTGGGGGTGAAGCACAGTCCTCAACAAGCTTGTCATGTACATGTTCACATCCCATCAAGGGGCCACAGCTTCAGAAGACATCAAGTGCAACCCCCTCCCCCCCCCTTCCCCCAAGGTGATGTGGGAGCAGTTGCAGGGATTCATCCATAAACGAGGCAAGTACATTTAAGGAAGTCGCTGATACTAATTTGTTTAGTTGGCAGGTTCACAGAAGCAGAAGGACGTGTGAGCGGTGAATGGTCATTTCTCCTACGGGTGCGAAAGATCCCAGCTAGTACTTGCTTCTAAGTACGAGCATCGCAAGTGTACGCGTGCTACCGCAGCACTTCTGATCCTCGCCTAGGGGGGGGGGGCGATAAAGCCCAGCCCGGCTTTCTCACCACATCGTGAGCGCGCACTTCCGTACGCTCACCTGGTCCATGGACACATCCGAGATGTTGCTCTCCGGCGACGCCACGCTCACGGCGCTCGGCACCGTCAGCGGCCGCGGCCGCGGCGACGCCGCCGCCGCCGCCGCCGCTGCCGCTGCCGCCGCCTTGGCGTCCACCGCCCCGTGCAGCGGCGCGCGCCGCATAACGCCGCCGTGCGCAGCCTTGAGCGGCGTGTGCCGCCGCCGCCGCTGCCGCTGCTGCCGCCGCAGCGCGCACGCGACGTCGTCAAGCCACGAGCGGCGCTGCTGCGGCGTGGCGGCGGCGGAGGGTCTGTCGGGCCAGATGGGGTGCGGCGGCGGGAGCGCGCGTAGGACGTCTTCTTGCGGGGGGATGCGGGGGCGCTTGAGGGCGCGCTTGAGGGCGGCGAGGGGGTTGAGGGGGGGCTGCTGCACCTGTCGGGGTGGAGTGGAAGACGGAATGCGATAAATAGTGGGTGGGTCGGTGAATGGCGCAAAGCTGAGCATTGCTGGACACAGGTCGAGCGTACAATCGTGCCAAGTATATGGCTGAACGCAGCTGAACGCCATTGCTAGAGCGGCTGCGGCTTGTTGAACTGGGATCGCAAGCCGCGCATGGGAAGATGCGCAAGTCACCGTACCGGACCAAGTCAAAAACAAGCAAGAACAAAGAACCAGTGAAGCAGCACGTAAGCGAGCGTGAAGGGCACAAGGTGAAGCACGCACGCTTTGAGGAGGCAGTGCGTGATCATGCGTTTTTTTGCGTCCCTGGCCCCCAATCACCCTAGTATCACATGCAACAGCCGCGAACCCTGCGGCTGCCCGGGCTAGGGTTAGGGTTAGGTTGCTCATGGCTGGCAAGGTGGTGAGCGGATGCTCTCGGGTGTGGGTATGTATGGACATGTCTGGGCTTAGGGTTAGGGTTAGAATTAGGGCTAGGGTCAGAGTTAGGGTTAGCTCATCCCGTCCATGACGCTGACGCCGTAGCGAGGCTGCACCACAAGGACCTCACCCTGTCCCTAACCCTAACCCTAAACCTAACCCTAGTACGTGCTGCATGCCGAGCGCTGCTGCTCACCCCGCCCGTCACGCTGACGCCATAGCGCAGGCTGCGCCACATGGCCCTAACCCTAACCCTAGTAAGTGCTGCATGCCGAGCGCTGCTGCTGCTCACCCCGTCCGTGACGCTGACGCCGTAGCGCAGGCTGCGCCACATGGCGGTGGCGTTCTGCGCGACCATGATCTTGAAGAAGTGCCACACGTCGCGGCCGCGCACGTGAACTGACTCCTTGGGGTCACCGTCACCGGCGCCCCCCCCCGCAGGGACGGTTTCTGCCTCTGGCGCTGCGGACGCTGTTGCCGCGGAGCCTCGCCTGAGGCGGCGGTTGAGCATGCCGCCCATTACCAGCACCATGTCTAGGTACACTGAAAGCGGGAAAGGGAAGAGGGAGGCTTTTTTGTGAGATACCCACGGAGGTTTCTGGTGACGCAGGTGACGCTGTCATAGTGCTGACCGCAGGCAAGCACTTATGTAGGGTTGAGCGCAGGGCTGTGGTTGAGTGGTGAGCACACACAGGACTAGGGCAGCACCGACTGACCTGGCATGATGATGACGACGAGCGAGAAGCACTGCAGCAGCATGAACGCGCCGTACAGCACGTCGCTGAGCGTTGGGTCGCGCGCCGCGGACACCGCGCCGCACCACGTGATCAGCAGGCACGCCAGGTTGATGAGCAGCGCTGCGCACTCGGCAAACTGCAGGAAGCTGTTGGCGAACGGGCGCCAGACGACGGCCAGCAGCAAGTTGGTGGCGTAGAGCGCGCACAGGAGGGCGCTTGCAATGGCGCCGTTCGTCACCAGCGCCGAGATCTGCATGTCAAGACGCGGGCGGGGGGGGGGGGGGGGGGGGGGCAGTGAAGCGGTAAGGAGGCATCGCCATTGAACGCGGCTCGGTGAGACATACTGGCACAATGTTTGGGGTCATAAAGAGGCGTACAGCGCGCATAGGAGGGCGCTCGCCACGGCGCCGTTCATCACCAGCGCCGAGATCTGCATGTCACATGGGGGGGGGGGGGGGGGAGCAGTGAAGTGGTAAGGAGGCATGTGACCGTGGTCCGGTGACGTATTGGCAGAAAGCTCAACAGAGCACAGAGGAAGGCGCTCGCCACGGCGCCGTCTTTCACCAGGCATTGGGGGGAGGGGGGGGGGGGGGGGGAGGGAGGTGCGGTCAGGGGGCGTCGACATTGCGCCCCCTGATGCGTACAGCACAATCTGCCGGCCTGTGAGCATCAGCGGATGGTGACGTCTGGACCCACAATATTACCATGCTGGTGTGCAAACGTGCGTGGCAGCAGGTGGACAGGACATGCAAGCTGGTCTACAGCTTACAATGAGCGTTGCTGAATCATGCAGTCGAGCCCGCTTCGCAGGTGTGGAAAATGCTGTAACAGGCTGCGTCCGTGCAGTGTATTCTGCGACCGATTCCTCACCGTCTGTGTCATGCTCTGCAAATCATGTCAGGCTACAGCAGCGCTCAACACGTACCAGGCCGGCAGCAGTATGACGAGTATATGGGTACTTCTATGCAAGTATGATGAGCATGCACAATAGTATGTACTGGCGTATGCAAATATGAGTAGCATGCGTATGTAACAGTCACAGGCATATGTGGTATGTAAGCATGAGCATACCGTATGTAACAGTCACAGGCTGTTGCAGTGTGCGAGAAATGAGCACGTGGTTGAAGTTGAAGTTGAAGTATGTGACGCTCACCAGGCTGGTCCCCATCATGCGCAGCAGTATGACGAGAATGTAGTAGCTTCCTTTGGCCGTGAAGTCGCGGAACACGGGCTCATAGCCAATCATGAAAGCTTCGCGCTCCAGCCTGTCTTTGTCATCCTGAAGCCCCTCGGGCACCTGTGTAAAGGCCATCACAGCCATAACAGATTTATCAGATCGTTGATTGCGCAAGGGAGTTGTCAAGGAACCTCAGTGCAAGCCAAGACCGTGGGTATGCTCCACCGCAGCTAGCGCCATCCTGACTTGCGCTAGAAGAATGCATGCGTATGAGCTGCACACCATGATAGGTGCAAACCACGATATTGTACAGTGCAGAACAGGTGAGTCCAGTGCAGTATATATGGGTACAGTGCAGTACAGGTCAGTCCAGCAAGTACAGCCCCCCACCCCCCATCCCAGTCCCCTTCCCTAGCTCAACGTGTGCAAGAGGCTGCACGCCATGCTGTGCACATACTCTGCAGTATGATAAGGTGGCACTGTTTGAGTCGTGGCCAATTGCCGCAGCAGCGGCGACCACAGTTGTTGTGAAAGGCATTGGCGTTTAACCACACCTGGCCACCTAGAGCTCTACGAACTGTTGATTCGTTTCCATGTAGAAGGCTGCATGTCGTACTTGGGTAAGGTACAGTGAAGTACACACGAGACCAGCACAGTACACACAGAGTCCAGCGCAGTACACACACACAGCCCCCACCTCCCAGTGCCCCTTGTCGCCCGCCGCGAAGATGCTCTCCCCCTCGCTCCACGCCCCCCGCAGCGTCCCCCACGCCGCCCGAACGATCTCCCCGGGGTTCCTGCGCGCGCACGCACACCAACTGCCAATTTTGCTCATAGGCGACTGCCGCCCACTGCCGCCGCCGCCGCTGCCGGCGCCGGCGCCGGCGCCGCCATCGCCGCTGCTGGCGCCGCCGCCGCCGTGCGCGAGGCGCGTTTCCCCATGGGGTATGTATACGGCGGCGCCCACGCGGAGCGCCGCCACGACGCGCCACGCGAGCGCGAGCAGCAGCACGGGGTACGCGACGAGGAGCGCGACGGAGGCGGCGACGAGCGACGCGCACGGGGACTCGAGCATAGACGCCTGCGCGGCGACGGCGCCCTCGTACGCGAACAGCAGGAAGAGGAGCTCGACGTGCGGGAAGTGGAGCCAGACGGAGTGGGAGCGGCGGCGCACGTGGTCTACGGGGGCGTCGTTGGCGGCGTCGAAGACCTGCGGAGAGGCATGTGTTGAACTTCCAATCAGTAACTTCAAGATGCCAACTTCAAGCATGCAGTTGAGGAAGGGAGAGAGAGTGCGAGCGGCGCCGCGCGTTGTCCACGGGCGCGTCGTTGGCGGCGTCGAAGACTTCGCGTCAAGGATACACACACACACACACAGAGATGCGGTTGTTGAACTACCGATCAGTAACTTCAATATGACAACTTCAAGCATGCAGCTGAGGAAGGGAGAGAGAGAGTGCGAGCCCGCGCTGCACGTGGTCCACGGGGGCGTCGTTGGCGGCATCGAAGACTTGCGGCGGCGGCGGCGCGGGGAGATGGCTGCGGTGGTTGGAAACTGAGTGTCTCAGTGGGAGAGTGCGCTGGCCAAGTGCAGGTGCCGAAACCACGACTTTGCACGAGAATGACAGTTCGTTGTGGCGGCGTCGATAACCTGCGCCGGCGGGTGCGTGTGGCATGAAACATTGAGACTTTCAATACAGAACGTTCCAACAAGTAGTAACCACGGGCGCGTCGTTGGGCATCAGAAACACGTGCGCGGCGCGAGCACGTGTGCGAAAAGGAGGTCAAAAAGCAGCAAGATGTTGAGAAAAGCAGTTACAATGGGCGCCATCAGCGGCGTTGCACGTCATGGACGGAGCACCTGCTGGCCGTATCAAAAAGAGTGCCACTGGGTGTACAGTTGTACAGTACGCTGAACTCTGTGTGAACTGTCTTTTGTTGCTCAGGGGGACTCTATGCACGGCACAACGGCATCGCGTATCATGTCGCTGGCAGGCGCCATCTGACCACCAGACAGCAACGGCGGCGGAACACTTTAAGTTAAACTTCGGAGCTCGTAATGTGGGCACGCAGTAACGTTAACCTACCTATCTTGCTGACAGCGCACAGCTCAGCACATGTTGAGGTTTTGGATCCTGCTGAGCACTGATGTGCCTGCTGAAGTTCGTGCAGGTTCTGCGGCCCGTTCTCAATGGTCACTAACCCTGTCCCTAACCCTAGCGGCACATGCACCAGCCACAAACTTCGCGTCTGTCGCGGTGACAAGTTGGGGCCCTTGGTCGCGATTACTGTTAGGGTTAGGGTTAGGCACGGTGCTGAGAGCTATACGCTTTCATTACCCACCCGCCTCCTGCCCCGAGGGTCGGCGCTGGAGCAAACAAGCGCGTGCAGACGACGCGTTACGCTACAGGGCATGTAGGTATGATTGCTCGCTGTTGAGCGCTGCTCACCTTCTTCAGCCGCGCCTGCGCGCGCATCTTGGAGGCGTTGCGCGCAAACGCGCCGGGCCCGATCATGACCGTGTCCATAACGTCGTCGGAGGCCTCCTGCGCGTTGACAAAGTAGGGTTAAGAATGAGCATTTGATTTAAAGCACGCGTTAGGGTTACGTAGTAGGGTTTTGTGCCGGGGCCGATAACTGTCGTCAGAGGACTCCTGCTCATGGACAAGGTGGGGTTGAGAATGAGGAATTAGGGTTTATGCATGATTAAAGAAAGTGTTAGGGTTGTGTAGGGTTTGGGGCCGGACCTCAGCAGCGGAGGGCTCCTGCTCGTGGGCGAGGTAGGGTTATAAGAACGAGGGATTGGGGCAAGCGCTAGGGTTATGTAGGGTGTTGCGCCGAGGGCCTTGGCATCGCCGTGTTCAAGACGTCGTCGGACTGCTGCTGCTTGTGACCAGATAGCCCTAGCCCTGATTAAAACATGCGTGCTCTCGCCAAATCGTTGCAGTAGCTGAGGTGAGGTGGCTGCACTGACCCTCTAAACCTACCCCTAACCCTACTCCGCCCTAATTCTAATCCCAACCCTAACCCTTACGCCTAGCCATAATCCCCGACCAGAGATCGGTGCGCGCTCTCACCAAATTGTTGCGGCAGCTGAGGTGAGGTGGCTGCACTGACCCTACCCCTGACCCCAACCCTCATCACCCTCACCTAACCCCGTAAGCCCTAGCCCTAATTCTGAGTATATCACGCGTGCACTCAATGAGTCGTTGCGGCAGCTGAGGTGGTTGCACTGACCCTAACCCGAACCCTTACTCTAACCCTAGCCTGTTAGCCGTAGCCCTAATCCTGATTGGATCACATGCGCTCTCACCGAGTCGTTGCGGCAGCTGAGGTGGCTGCACTGATCCTAATATTAACCCTAACCCTACCCCTGAGCCGTTAGCCCTAACATGTTAGCCCCAGCCCTAACCCTGATCAAAACATGCACACACTCACCGAGTCGTTGCGGCAGCTGAGCTGAGGTGGCTGCACTTTACGCTAACCTTTACCCGTTAGCCCTAGCCCTAACCCTAACCCTAACCTCAAGCTCTCACCGAGTCGTTGCGGCAGCTCAGGTGGCTGCACTGACCCTCGCCCTAACCCTACTTCAATCCCCGTTAGCCCTAGCCCTAATCCTGATCAAAACATGCGCACACTTACCGAGCCCGTTGCGGCAGCTGAGGTGGCCGCTGGAGCCGCACTCGTGGCGCGCCTTGTCCTTGGCTCTCACCGAATCATTGCAACAGCTGAGATGGCTGCACTGACCCTGACCCTCACCCATTAGCCCTAGCCCTAACCCTCGCTCTAACCTCAAGCTCTCACCGAGACGTTGTGGTGGCTGCGCTGACCCTACCTCTAATGCTAACCCTAACTGGATCACTTGCACTCTCACCGAGTCGTTGCGGCAGGTGAGGTGACTGCTGGAGCCGTACTCGTGGCGCGCCTTGTCCTTAGCTATCATTGAATCGCTGCAAAAGCTGAGATGGCTGCTGACCCTAACCCTAACCATAATTCCAACCCTAACCCTACTCCTCACCTGTTAGCCCTACCCTACTCCTGATCAGGTCACACGCGCTCTCACCGAGCAAGTAGGTGCGGCAGCTAAGGTGGCTGCACTGACCCTAATTCTAACGCTAACCCTGACCCTGATCGGATCGCACACGCCGTGACCCACTGGCCCTGACCCTGGATATAACATGCGCACACTCACCGAGTCGTTGCGGCAGCTGAGGTGGCCGCTGGAGCCGCTCTCGTGGCGCGCCTTGTCCTTGGCGAGCCAGAAGGCCTCCACCAGCGACACGCCCGCCAGGTGCAGCACGAAGATGGCCAGCGTGATGCCAATGACCAGCACCGTGTTGCCCACAAACGTGGGGCCACCGACGCCGGTGGTGTCCGAGGCGATGCAGCTGCAAGGCAGACGCGGCGCAGCAGTGAGCAGCAGAGGATGTTGGTGAGCGATGGTGGCAGTGACCGGTGCTGTCATGTGCAGTGGCGCGTGACAGCGAGAGGCAGACAAAGCTGGTGAGAGGTGATGATGCCAAGTAGCTGTCATTTGCGCCGGGGCGTGTCAGCGAGCAGCTGCAAAAAAAAAGCCATGTGGAGAAAACCCATCATTGGACCACGGGAAAGGAGGCATTGGTGGTAGACTTCAAGTTCAAAATGTGGGAGTACTGAGCAGTGCTGTTGTAATGCCGACGCCCGTGCATGCTTGGCAATGCAGCCGCAAACAAGCGCCGTCCAGCAAGGCGGCAGTGAGCGGCAGAAGAAGCCGATGTCTCAATGCGTTTGTCATTTTAGACCTGCCGTTAATTATTATCATCTGTGAGCATTGGTGATGCTATTGTTTGCAGTGGCGTGTAGCTGCGAGCGCTGCTGACGCTGAGCAGCGCTGCCGTTTACGCAGGGGCGTGGCAGCGAGCAGCAGAGGATGTCGGTGGGCAATGGTGACATTGACAAGTGCTGTCGTTTGCAGTGGCGAGTGCCAGCGTGGGGAGGCGGTGAGCGCTGCTCACGCTGAGCAGCGCTGCCATGTGCGCCGGCGTGTGGCAGCGAGCAGCAGATTGAGTTGCTGAGCAATAGTGACACTGACCGGTGCTGTTGGTTGCCGTGTGGCATGTGAGATCTGCGAGGTGTGCGCTGCTGAGCGCAGTGCGCAGCAGAGTGTGGCAGCGAGCAGCGCATGCGGTGCTACGCCAAACAGGGCATTCAGTGGCCAGTGCCCTAAGGCTAGGGTTTAACCCTAAGGATAGAGTCTAACCCTAAGGCTAGGGTCTGTCGTCACCTGTCGTCCGGCACCAGCATGTCCGCGTTCCACCAGAGGTTCACCCAGGTCAGGGAGTCTGTGAAGGACCGGAACTGCGAACCGCGACAAGAGAGTGCGGGTAGGTACAGATACAGTGCATCGTGAGTACATCAGGCACTTTGGCATTGGAGTACACCACAAGTACATCTCTTGCTGCTGCTGATGTCAGTACTGTAACCAGCAGGAACAAGGACACGTGCAGATTGCCACTACACCCAACACACACAGAAGCCTCTAGCGGCCTTACTGTCCTTGCGCACAGTTGCAGATTGCTACAGCGCACATGTGCGCATGCATAGCATGTATACATACCCGTGCGACATGTGCACAGGTTCACCTGCCTTACTGGGCAGCGTGAGTTTTGACATGTGGCTCAACGTCGCATTTGCCGCAGCCGCGCGCAACGTTGCTCGCAGTGGCATCTTCAAAGTGTGTGTTGCACGCCAGCACAATTGTAGACGCTGCATGCCTCGTGACGCATGGCCAGCGAGCCTGCATTTGTGCATTCTGATACTCTTGAGCTGTACACCTGCGTGTGCATGTAGTGCGCCCTGCCTCCAGAGGCTGTGAACTTCAAAGAACTGCTTTCCACGTGTTCCCGCGTCGTCCAGCGATGCCGTGCTCATGCACTTCAGCGTGTGATGCGCCACCACAATACGCTACACACCCCCATTCACTCAGCGGAAAATGAAGTTTAAGTTCAACAACGGACCGCACCTGCGTGCTCTAATTGGCGTCCACCAGCGACGTCGTGCTGATGAACTGCAGCTGCCCGACCATCATGAACTTCAGCCTTTGATGCACCATCTCGATGCGCTACACACCCACTACTCACCCTTCAGCAAGATTGAAGTGGACAACAAAAAGTTGAAGTTTCAAAGATCCCCCAACCTGCGTGCTCTGATTCGCGTCCACCAGCGACGTCGTGCTGATGAACTGCAGCTGCGCCGCAGCATCACGACACGCTACACACCCCATTTCCTCAACGTCAGCAGCACTGAACTTGTGTGAGTAGTCAAATGAATTGAATAAAATGCAGTTGAAGTTCAACAATGACCGCACCTGCGTGCTCTGATTGGCGTCCACCAGGGACGTCGTGCTCATGAACTGCAGCTGCGCGACCATCATGAACGCTGCCGTCCCCCCCGCCGCCGCGCCCGACCCAATGTGCACGGCCGACGACACCGGCGCCGCCGCCGCGGCCATGGCCACAGCGCCGCCGCCCGCCACCGCCGTCGTCGTCTGTATCGTCGCCGAGATGCGCCGCGTGGCGGCGGGGTCCTTGAAAACCGCAGGTGCAGTGCTCGGCGGCAGCGCGCACAGCAGCGACTGGTCGAACTCCACGGCGAAGGTCGTGGAGGAGGAGGGGGCGGTGTCGGATGCGGATTGGAAGAGAGCGCCGGTGGTGAAGCCGGAGACGGTGATCTTGTGGCCGTCGAGGGCGACGACGCCGGTGGCCTGCGCGCGCAGGGGGGGGCATGTGCGTAGCAGCGGGTGGAAGAAAGCAAGAAACGTTTTATTGATGGCGTACTCTAGTGGTCGTTGGATGCTGGTGATGACGACCATGATGCGCACGGGGCAGCGCGCGTAGCAGACGGAAGAAAGGAAGACGAGGTTGATTGATGACGTAATATAGTGGTTAATGGCGTACGATAGCAGTTGAGACGTTGCATGCTGTAAGTAGTATAGTGGTCGGTGGATGCGTTTGATGACGGGCACGAGGGGCACGTGGCACGCGTAGCACGCGTAGCACAAGGAAGAAAGAAAAGGGTGATCACATGCTGTAACTAGTCTAGTGGTCTGTGGATGCTTCTGAAGAGACCACAAGGCGTGCACTGCGTTGTTCGCAATGGGGCCAGCAGCAGAGCCACACAGGTGCTTGTGCTTCTTGGAGGTTGAATTTAGGGTTAGAGTTAGGGTTAGGTTAACCCTAACCCTAGGGTAACCCTAACCCTAACCCTAACCCTAACCCTCATCGTGCGTTGCGACGCCGGTCGACTGCGTGGGGGCGGGGGGCGGGGGGCGGGGGGCGGAGGGGGGGCACGCGCAAATGGAAGGCAGCATGTTTGCTGTCGTGTAGGTCTTGTAAGCATAATTGAGCATTCAGCGCAATCAGCGACCAGGGAATTCAGCAAGTTGTGCATTCAGCGCAATCAGCGACCATGGAATTCAGTAATGTATGATTTGTCTTTCTACATAATTGTACGAAAACACAAAAACAACAGCGCGCCTGGCGAACAAGCAAATGACGTGCGACCCCATCTAATTGTCTTTACGAGGCAATGCACAGCGGTCGGAACCAACCCTCTTGGGGTACTGCGTTGAGAGCTAGTCATCCAGGTGTACAAGGTGCTGTCTGGCAGTCTATCACCGTGTTGACTCAAACAAGAGGCACACACGGGGCACTCCAACGCTACAGACTTGGCCCTCCGCCTGCCTAAGCACATGTGCTGCACGCACGGCAGTGCCTGTGCGTGGAAGAGCGTCTGGCGTTAGGTTTAGGGTTCGGGCAAGGTTAGGGTTTAGATGCCGTCTAACCCAGACCCTGAGCGGCAAGCAGTGTCTGTTGTTAGGGCTAGGTTTAGGGGTGAATCAGGGTTAGGAGTCGTCAAACCCTAACCCTAAGCAGTACCGTCGATGGGCGCATCCGCGTGAGAGCATGGCGAGCAGTGTCTGTTGTTAGGGCTAAATTTAGGGCTAGGTTAGGGTTGCAGTGTCGTCTAACCCTAAGTGCCGTCAAATGGGTCCGCAATGGACGATCAGGTGGCCTTCTTAGGGTTAGGGTTAGGATTGAAATTAGAGTTAGGGTTTATGGCCTCACCTGATCGTCCAGCTCCGACCCAAAAGAGTAGTAGCACAGCTCCTTGCCGGTTGCCTTGTCGAGCGTCAGCACAAACGCATCTAGGTCTGTACGCCCCGCCCCTGCGCAAACAGTGCAGCAATTCAGGGTTAGTTAGGGTTGGCAGAGTCATCACGCAGACAGAGCACAGTGTTGGGGTTGAGGGCCAGACACTTGAGGATCAGAAATGTCCAACGTAAGAGTGCAGCAATGTAGGGCTAGGGTTGGCAGAGTCATCACCATGACCTAGCAATTGACGTAAGGAGCGTGATGAGGGCTCTACGCTTGCTGCACCATCTGCGCATGCGTTCATCACCCAGGGGTGAACGAAGCAGTCACGCTAAATCCAGTGAGTTCGCTGCTGCAGCATCATGAAACGGTGCTAGGGTCGGCAGAGTCTTCACCCGCAAGAAATAAACCAGTCACGCTGGGGTCTGAGAGTGCGCTGTAGCAGCATCATCGAAGCGGTGAATTATGGCGGCAACAACTCTTCCGCCTCTGGTGAACAACATCAAGTGAGGTAAGATGTGTGAATTTGACACTCCAGCATGGATGCAAAGGTGCCCGCACCCGACTCGTGCGCTGAGTGCAACACCAAAAACCAAGGCCGCAACTCACACTGCTTCAACCCCTACTTCAACTACTATCTCAGCCACTTCTGACGCGCATTCCACGACGACAAGGTCGCTGCCGCTTGTCCTGAGCGCCAACAGGTGTGCGCCCAATGTACTTGCTAATCCCCCTGCCACTCGAACTCTACCACCATTACACCAGCTACTCTCACCGTGCGCGGGCGCAGACCCCACGATGACGGGGTGGCTGCTGTTGGTGCTGAGCACTCATTAAAAAAATGGCTCCATGGGCTTGAATACAGACAACTCGGTAATTCAACATCCCCTCACCCTGCGCGGGCGCGGAGCCCACGATGACGGGTGGCCGCCACTCGTGCTGAGAGCCACCGCGCGCGCCACGCCCGGCCGCGCCGACGCGCTCTCCCGCAGCGCCGCGCCGTCCGCGTACACGAGCGCCCCTCACTTGCTACCTCAATCCTAGCACTCAACATCAAGAAGTATCACGTCCTAAGCACTTCAACTACGCTCACCCTGCGCAGGCGCGGAACCCGCGATGACGGGGTGGCCGCCGCTCGTGCTGAGCGCCACCGCGCGCGCCGCGCCAGGCCGTGCGGAACTCTCCCACAGCGCCGCGCCGTCCGCGTACGCAAGCGCCACCGCGACAACGCGCCCGCCCCTGTCGCCGACTGCGACGACGCGCACGCCCCTGAGCGCTGCCATCGCGCGCCCAACAGCGTTGTCCACGCGCGCCGTCCACCGCACTGCGCCCGTGGCAGCGTTCAGCCGCTGCACGGCCATGGCGGGCGCGGCAGCGGCGGCGGCGGGGGGGCGGCCGGGCAGCAGCGAGGACTGCAGCGCGGTGACGGCGTTGGAGCCGCGGTCCGCGTAGACGGCGATGGTCGCTGCCGTCTGCGGGCGGCGGCGGCGGTGGGGTGTGAGCGGCAGCGCGACTGTTGAGTATGGGGGTTTGTTTGCGCAGAGGGCGTACGTGCTGGTGCCCTGGGTGTTCGCGCGCTTCGGTTGAGGTGCGTGAGCTGCAGTGCGACTGAGGGATCAACGCTCAGGTAAGGTCGAGAGTGAGGAGGCCGTGGCGATGCATGGTGAACGCCGTCACGCGCTGCTGGGTTTGTTTGTCTGTGCGCCACAGCGCAATAGTTATTCCCACATGCGGTACATACCAGGTACATGCGCTGCACTGCGACCGCTTCACACGGAAGCATTTCGGTGTAACCCTAACCCTCACCTAACCCTAGCACGTGCCAGTCCACCAGCAGCATACAGGCGTAACCCTAACCCTAACGTAACCCTAGCACCACATGCCGATGGAGAGTCAGTTGCCCTAACCCTAAGTGCCAGCGAGCGGCACCTAACCCTAACCCTAACCCTAGTTGATAAACTCACCCCTTCGGCACCGTCAGTCTGCCACATGGTCTCCCCTTTGCGCGTGAATCTGCCCACAAACGCTGCGCCCTTGGAGCTCCCCCCTACGATGGT
Source organism: Tribonema minus (assembly GCA_017506865.1). Classification (NCBI taxonomy): domain Eukaryota; class Xanthophyceae; order Tribonematales; family Tribonemataceae; genus Tribonema; species Tribonema minus. Next base: position 76,911 of record JAFCMP010000032.1, read on the forward strand.
CTGGAAGCCTTCGTTGGCCTCAGGGTGGTTGGCGGCAGCAATGGCAAAGGCCATGTCCTCACCGGGGGTCCCCCCCTGCCACCCCCCCACGATGTCCCCCGTGTCCAGGCTCAACTGCAACCGGGCAGGGCAGTCATGACACAGAGATCAGTGATCCATGCCACGGATTTAGGGCTTGCTCAAATCGATTGTGCAAAGATGATGCCGCGCTGAGGGCTGTATGAAACGTCACGCCACAGCAAATTTGAATCTGCGCAGGAGGACTCCGCCCCAGAGCGACGCAGTCGCAGTCCGTGCGGCGGACTTCCATTTTGCGATGACTTGACAAGTTGAAGTTGCAGCTAGAGATCTCAGTGGTGTGGTGCTCAGTCCATATCCACTCGCTCGTTAGCACACTCTGGCGCGGCAGCAGAGAACGGCGCAGCGCGGGCACGGCTCAACACCGCCAACTTCAGGTAGATAAAGTACGCGGCGCGTGACAAACTGACATCGCAGGCAACACAGATGCCATTGCTTGCACAGCCGGCAGGCAACCCAGCAACATGCCGTTACTTGAACGGGGCGGCAGCGGTACCCTTCAACTTACTTATCCCCGTAACCACAATGTCCACCACTGCGGTCTACAGAGCAAATGCCACTTCGGAACTTCAACCACTGGCAGGAGCACACACTAACATACATACATACCCTTCAACTTACTTATCTCCGTAACCACAACGTCCACCACTGCAGTCAACACAGCCAATACCGCTTTGGAACGTCAACCACTGTCAGGAGTACAAACTTCAACATGTGTACCTCAAGCACCGCAATGTCTGAGCCGCCCAGGTTCGGTGCGCGGAGGTCGCCGCGCGTGCTGCCTGCCACTAGCACCCTGTCATCGTCATGAAAAAATTGAGCAGAGAGCGCCGCAGCGGTGGTGGCAAAACGTGAGCTGCAGCACGCAGAATTACCAGAGACGTGAGCTAGAGCAAGCATGGAATGCGTTGCTGGGCAAAACGTGAGTTACAGCATGTATGCAGTGGCGCCGGAGCTAGACCCTAACTTCAAGCAGGGAGTGTGTTGCGAACTGCGTGATCTGCAGGGGGCCGCTTAGAACTAGGGTTAGGGTTAGGAAGTGCGAGTGAGAGCATGCAGTATCACAGGAAGCGTGAGCTACAGCAAGCAAGGAGTGTTTTGGAACTGTGTGAGCTATGTAGGCACAGCAAACAGGGGGGCGTTTTAGTGAATGGTGACTGCATCACTGGCCCATGAGACTTGTCGCGATGCGGGGTAACGGCGTTGCCCCAGTGCTCACCCACTCGCAGCGCTCAGGCTGGCAATCAGGTGCAGTATAATAAGGTACGCGTAAGCGGCCGTCTCATGACGCCATCTAACCATCGGCTTCGGGTGCCCTCGACCCCGCTTCCCAGCGTGTGCGTATGGGGCCATGGCACCGCCCCAGTGCTCATCCGGTCACAGCGCTCAGGCTTGCATCTATGTGCAGTATAATGTACATGCAAAAGCTACAGTGTCACGCCGCACCTTGACACCAGTATGAGGGTTGCCCCGACTCGACTCTCCAGTGTGTGCGCACAGGGTGACCAGGCCACGCCCCCTCCCCCAGCGCTCAGCAAGCAGAGCGCTGGGTGTGACTCTCCCTCAACGCACCTGTTCGGACCGCGCGTTACGTGCAGTAGGCCACGACCACCCGTGTGGAGTGCTATGACACGACTCCGCTTGTGCGTTGTCAGGTCCGCCTCAAGTGCTCTGCCGCAGTGCCTACTGTAGTTGTCAGCGCAGGGTGTGACTCTCCCTTCGACGCACCTGTCCGACATGCGAGCATGTGCCGTAGGCGGCGTCATTCTTAATCCTAATCCTAACCCTAAACCCCTACACAGCGCTCAGCACACAAACTGCAGGGTGTGACTCTCCCTCAACGCACCTGTCGGACAGCGCGTACGTCACTAGGCCACCACCACTTCGTTGCAACCCAGCCTGTCCTGGTCTCCCTTCCTGCACCGTTGCGTCCACCTCCAGTGGCCTACTCTGCAACGGCGTCTGGTGTTGTTTCAAGTTAAAACAAATAAAACAAAGGGTGTGACTCTCCCTCAACCGTACCTGTTGGACAGCGCGTACGTGCCGTATGCGGCGTCGTTCCTTACCCTAACTTTAAACCCTAAACCTGACCCTAACCCCTCACACAGTGCTCAGCACATGATTCAGGGGTGTGACTCTCCCTTGGCGCACCTGTCCGACAGCGCGTACGTGCCATAGGCGGCGTCGTTCTTGCCGTCGGCAGAGCCATACGCGCGCGCCCACAGCGCCTGCCCTGACGCCGCGTCGAGCGCTGTGACGTGCATGTCGGTGTCGGCGTCGGACTGCAGGGCGCGCGCGCGGCGGCTGGAGCAGGGGAGCGTCACCGTTTCGTGTCATGAGCAGGGATTGCGGTGCAGCAGTGCGTAGCTGCAGCAGGAGAGGGTCACCATTTCTCCCTTATTGTTAAGGCGTGCGGTGCGGCAGTGCTCAGTGGAACTTGTTACGATGCTTCAAACTTATATACTTCACTGTCAGGTGCTTGTCGGTCTCAGCGTCGGACGCCAGGGTGCGCGCACGGCGCATGCGCCCTGAACGACCGCTGCACCGGAGGAGCATGACCATTTGTTGTTGTTAGAAGGGCGTGCGGTGCAGCAGTGCTCAGAGGAACTTTAGTTTTGAAGTGTGGGCAGCAAGCGCCAGAACACCAGTGCAGCCTCAACATTGTGTGAATCACAAGTGACGTACGTTAAAGTCCGGTCTCTGTGTCGGATGCGAGGGCGCGTGAGCGGTCGCGTTGGAAGGGCATCCGGTCTGGTTTTGCTCAGTGGAATATGAAATTCTGTGTGCACATGCCAAACGCAATGGTAAACTGTATTCGGCGTTGGTTTGCGGTAATCAAGCTTTGAAAGGCCTTCTTGTGTGGCATTGCTCAGCGGTATTTGAAGTTCTGGGTGTATGTGTGTCAGGCGCGTTGGTCAACAATTGTTGGCGTTAGTGTGTGGTTCAAAAGCTCCTGCACGCCTCGCAAACGTTTCAAGGCAGCGAGTCCATTTTGCGCCAAGAGGGGCTTCCAGAGTGGCATTGCTGAGGACAATTCTGTGTTTCACAGTAAGCGCCATAATGAGCATCAGAGGCTTTGTCGCGGTCAACGGTTCAAAGGGCGGCAGGGCTTCGGCGCGTGTGTAAGGGGCTTCCGATGCGGCAGTGCAGCAATTTCATGTTGGTGAGTGTGTAGTTGAAGTGTGCACCCGGTGCGTCACCCTGAGGCACAGCAGGACACGGGAGCCGCTCTTGGCGCATACAGCACGCCATCCGATTGCTGCAGCTGCGGCAGTAACGTGTCGATAGACGGAACGCTAGAGCGGAAGGGCAGAAGTGCGGGTATGGGGGCATCCTGCGCCGGCCAGCCAACCTGTATATTGAGCCAGTCTGTATACATAGTACAAAGTGCCTACGGCCATGAAGTAACCAGCTTACAGTTCGTCAATCCGCATTGTTTCTCTTTGCCGCAATCAGGCAACGCATTCGTCTCCTGATGCCATTCGTCTCCTGATGCATCTGCTCGTGCCAGAAACCAAATATCTGTGCAGTGCCACCCTGGTACCAGTGGCCAGATAAAAACGAAAAGTGCGATTTACGTCCATTAGAAAACTTCATGTTATTGTTAAAGTATGGGTGACTTACCCGCCATCGCCTCCGGTTGCACCAGCAACAAACATCTGCGCAGTGCCAGCAGCAGTGGCCGCGCCCCATGCGGTCTCGTAGTTGCCTGTCGCGGCGCACGGCAGCGGGGCAGCGTATTGAAGTATGAGTGACGCTGCCATCTTCAAGTGCAACAGACACTTTCAGCGCAGGATGTTCGAGCGCCTCGCAGTTGCCCTGGAGTGTTGCAAACTGTGAGTGTTGGATATCAGGAACAGAGCGTGCGGGGGCTCCGGTGCTGTCTGTTGAGGAGGCAGCCAGGTGGCTGCGTAGCTCTCCGCTTGCTACCTGCGCCGGCCATCCCAGCTCTCGCCACAACCTTTATGTAAACTGCAAGCGTTTGCCAGCTACTAAAGTTGCTACGTGCAGGAAACAACGCACGCGCTACCCTAACCTTAACTCTAACCCTAAAATTTCTCCAGACGCGTGATCTGATGAGGCTTGATGAGGCTTCATGTCAACTTCAATTGCAACTTCAATTGCAACTCCGCACGCACCCGCAGCGCCCTGGTACTCCCTCAGCGGCTAAAGACCCGCCTTGTGCAACCTGCACCCCAAAAAAATGCGTACACCATCGCATAGCTGACCAGCCCTAGCCCTAACCTATTGCGACAAACTCTATCTAACCCTAATCCTAGCGCAACCGCACACGCACCCGCAGCGCCCCGGTACTCCCAGAGCGGCCACACACATGCCTTGTCCGAACCCCACCCCAAAACACTTCATACATGCACCATACACCATCACGTCGCCGACCGGCCTAGCCCCAACCCTAACCCTGACCCCAACCCTAATTCATTCCACATGCATGCAATTTAAACTCCGCGCACGCACCCGCAGCCCTCTGGTACTCCCACACATAGCCTAGCCCTAACCCTACCTGAACGCAACCTAGCCCTACCCCCTAGCGCAAACAGCCGTGCGTACGCACCCGCAGCCCCCTGGTACTCCCACAGCGGCTGCAGCCCCGCAACGTCCTGCTCCCCCAGATCCACCCCCCCGGGCGCAAATGCGGGGGCAGGCGCGGGCGTCACCACCGGCTCAGCAACCGTGCGCGGTTGCTCAGCACCCGGGGGGGGGGGCGCGGCAGGCGTGGGGGTACCCCCCCTTGCCCCCCCATCAGCGGCCACGGGAGCGGGGGTTTGCGCGGGGGAGGGCGCGGGGGTAGTTTCTTGCTCTGGCGGGGGGTCGGTGGGGGGGTCCGCTGGGGGGTCTGTCAGGGGCTCAGTGGGGGGGGGGTGGCGGGGGCTGTTGGCTCGGGGGTGTCGGCGGCGGTTGGTGCTGGGGTCTCTGGGGTCTGGGGGGGCGGCGGCGGTGGCGAGAGAGGGGGGGGGGTTGAGAGAGGTGGAAGGTGAGGCTCCACTGCATTGTGTGCATGCATGCATTTTCCGTACTGAAGAAAACAGCGCTTCTGTTTGGGGGGCAGGATTCCGGATTCGGAGAGTCGCAGGCAAACTTGCATCTCGAGTCCTTCACCTGTGCCACCAAAGGTGATGTCAACTCATCAGCAAAGTATACTGGTGCCATTGGCCGGGACTGCAAGTGATATCGCAATCGGTTCCGTAGGTATGCATCAGTTGATGCAGAGTTCCCAACCCTCGCATGCATGGAAATGAATCAAAAGATCGTAGCGCTCTAGGTGACAAGGGATGGTTAGCTGCAAGTGCCATCCACCAATAATACATACCTCAAAGTATCAAGGGATGGTTAGCCGCAAGTGCCTTCCACCAATAATACATACTTCAAAGTATCTCGCTATCATGTTGATCAGAGTTGATGCATCACGAAGCTCACGTCGCCCTGTACATGATCTAGCAATACTGTCGGCGGGTGCTATGGTACCTGAAACATACTTCTGCTTGAGGTATTGTGAATGTACATGTATTGTGGGTGTACATGTCTGGTAATGGCGTTCATCGGTGCTATCTGCAGCTAACTAGACTGCTACTTCAAGTACACCTACTGCAAGTACATCATTGTGGAATGCATGCGTACCAAGACAGCCGTGGGGGCGGGCGGGTCCGCCGCTGTCAGCGTTATGCTACGTCAAGTACAACTACTTCAAGTACATCATACGGAATGCGTGCATACTTACCGAGGCAGCTGCTGTTGGCGCCGGCGTGTCCTTGGGCTCGCTGACATCAGGCGTTACGCTACTTCAAGTACATATGATGCTACTTCAAGCACATGATAATGGAATGTGAATGCGTGCATACTTGCCGAGGCAGCTGCTGTTGGCGCTGGCGTGTCCTTGGGCTCGCTGACATCAGGCGTTATGCTACTTCAAGTACATATGATGCTACATCAAGTACATGATATGGAATGTGAATGCGTACACACTTACCGAGGTAGCTGCCGTAGGGGCAGGCGTGTCCTTGGGCTGGGTGACCTCAGGCGTCGCTGCGACTGTGGGCGCGGGGGTCTGCGCACCAGCGGAAACGCGCAAATTGCATCACATGACAACAATTCATTTCAGTGCTGATGGGACTGCCATGTTTGTCAGATGGTGACCAGGTCATGGCAGGCCTCCGTTCAAGGATGGGCTTCTGACTCGAGGCCCCGCACAGCACGCTTCGGGTTAGGGTTAGGACTAGGGTTAGGCCGTGCTACTGGGCTTGCTGACCTCGAGCGTCGCTGCGGCTGTAGGCGCGGGGGGCTGCGCGCCAGCGGATGGGCGCGCATCGCGCATCAAGACGATGATGCGCTCTGCTTAGCATCATCCGTGGCTTACTGATCACGTGACGATGAGTCCGAATGATCCCGCGGCATCTATATTCAGCACATATGGCGTGCATGTGTACACTACAATGTATGACCACGTGTACATTTCGCGTACGTTCATGTGGTGATGTCTCCGGACACAAATCGTGCATGCAGGTTCACTCGCAGGTTTGGATACATCACGGCAGTCCTCCCCCTGTTAGTGCGCGAAACTGTATCGTTGCTGTGCAGCGCTCAACACTCTTCAAACCCGGCCAGTTTCTGACGCGCCGCCATGTTCTTCCCCCTGCTGATACGCGAAACTGTCATGTACTGCACTGTTCCTGAACTCGCGCTGTACTGTTGCCGTACAGCGCCCCCCACCGCTCATCCAACCTATCCACTTTCCGCGATGCATCACGAGCATATGCGCCGGCGCACTTGCCTCAGGCACAGCAGTCGGCGCGGTACTGCACTGTTGCTGTACCGTCGCTGTACTGTCGCTGTACTAGCGCCCCCTAGCACTTTCCGTGACGCGCGATGAGCATATAGAACGCGCACTTGCCTGAGGCGCAGCAGTCGGCGCTGGCGTCACTACAGGATCCACATCGACCCCAACAGTGGGCGCAGGCGTTGTGGTTGCTGCTGTAGGAGCCGGCGTCGTTTCTGCCGCTGTAGGCGCTGGCGTTGTACCTGCCGCTGTGGGAGCCGGTGTCGTTTCTGCTGCCGTAGGCGCTGGTGATGTTTCTGCCGCCGTAGGCGCTGGTGTCGTTTCTGCCGCTGTAGGGGCAGGCGTCGTTTCTGCCGCTGTAGGAGCCGGCGTTGTTTCTGCCGCAGTAGGGGCCGGCGTCGTTTCCGCCGCTGTAGGCGCTGGTGACGTTTCTGCCGCTGTAGGCGCTGGTGACGTTTCTGCCGCTGTAGGGGCAGGCGTCGTTTCTGCCGCTGTAGGGGCAGGCGTCGTTTCTGCCGCTGTAGGGGCAGGCGTCGTTTCTGCCGCTGTAGGGGCAGGCGTCGTTTCTGCCGCTGTAGGAGCAGGTGAGGTTTCTGCCGCTGTAGGCGCCGGTGACGTTTCTGCCGCCGTAGGCGCTGGCGACGTTTCTGCCGCTGTAGGGGCAGGCGTCGTTTCTGCCGCTGTAGGGGCAGGCGTCGTTTCTGCCGCTGTAGGCGCCGGTGTTGCTTCTGCCGCTGTGGGAGCTGGAGTGGTATCTGCCACTGTAGGCGCCGGCGTCTGCAGATAGCGCAGAGAGAGAGGGAGCAGCAGCGTTAGTTGGACGCATTGTGGCGGGTGCGTAGGCATGTGCTGAAAATGTGGGCTTTCTGCTGTCAATAACGTGCGGCGGGCGGCTGAGCTGTGTGGCAATGCGCTGGTGTGCGCGTGGTGGCGAGCTTGCAGGAGTGGGTGGAAATAGTTAGGGTTAGGGTCTAGGGTTAGGGTTAGGATTGCCGCTTGCCTGCGGCATGTGTGGCGTGCGGCTGAGCCGCTGCTGCAGTGGCGCACCGGGCAAGCCTCGTTAAAAGCAGAACTATACACATACTCAGGGTGTTGCAATGTGCCAAGTAAAATACTGCTGCTGCCAATGGCGTGTGGCAGGCGGCTGAGGCGCTGCTGCAGTGACGCAAGGTCATGGCAACGCTCAGGCCTGACCCTAACCCTAACCCTACCCCTAACCCTAACCCTAACCCTAAGGGCATGGCAATGCTCAGGCCGCATGCGCGAACCGAGTACTTAGCCGATGGAACAGGTCGACAGGCACTTCTTTGCAAGAAGCATCTGATATTCATCGTCACATGTGGTCGTCATCATGGACGATGAAGCAATGTGTTGATTGCATTTTACCAGCAAGTCACACGCATTTACGCGCACAAGCACCCCCCCTCCCCACTTGTCCCTCCCTCGCTCACCGTTTCAGCTGCTGTGGGTGCTGGAGTAGTATCGGCGGCCGTTGGCGCGGGGGTTTCAGGGTCTGCAGCCGCTGCTGTAGGGCCAGGCGTCATAGCGGCGGTCGGCGCAGGCGTCTGCAAGGGAGGGAGGGCAACGCTCAGCATTATGGTAACGCTCAACATTGATGACAGCGCTCAACTTTGTTGCAACGCTCGGCGTTATGGCAACGCTCAGCATCATGACAACGCTCAGCATTATGGCAATGCTCAGCGTAAGGGCAACACTCAGCACCATGGCAATGCTCAGCATTATGACAACGCTCAGCATTATGACAACGCTCAGCATTATGACAACGCTCAGTATCATGACAACGCTCAGCATCATGACAACGCTCAGCATTATGGCAACGCTCAGTGTAATGGCAGTGCTCAGCATTATGACAACGCTCAGTATCATGACAACGCTCAGCATCATGACAACGCTCAGCGTTATGGCAACGCTCAGTGTAATGGCTGTGCTCAGCATCATGACAACGATCAGCGGGAGGGCAACGATCAGCATCATGGCAATGCTCAGCATTATGGCAACATTCATGGCAATGCTCAGCATGGTGGCTAAGCAACACCCGGCCACACGATTCACAGGCAGGCCCTGTGCCTGAAGGTACGTGTAGGAAGAGCCCAGCATTATGGCAACATTCATGGCAATGCTCAGCATGGTGGCTAAGCAACTCCCGGCCACACGATTCACAGGCAGGCCCTGTGCCTGAAGGTACGTGTAGGAAGAGCCCACAATGAATTGTGCAATTTGCAAGCCAGCCGCCAAATACACAAACGAATGCACATATAAGACTCACCCTAACCTTAACCCGAAATTTCTTTGCAATTGCAGTGCATGGATCAGCGTGCTGATTGACAGAGATGGGAAGTGCTCGCAAGCCGCAGGTGACATCAGGCAACCAGGAAATACCGATGCTCCGTGTGTACAGCGGCTTCAGTTCCATGAAGTATGCCAGTGCCGCGGAGCGCATCTGCCGGTGCAGAAGCGCCGCTTCCGCACATGGGTATGTAGCAAAGTCACGGCGTTGAATTGTGAATGTTGCCTTGCAAGCATTCACAGAACTGGTGAGCTTACCTCTGCGACAGTTGGGGCTGGCGTGATGGCAGCTGTTGGAGCAGGAGTCTGAGGGTCTACAACTTCAAGAGTTGGCGCTGGCGTCTGCAGACGCATAAAGCGCAACATCAACGAGGAAACTTGAGAAAAACAAGCAAGAGTGCTTTTAACATGCACAGACGCAGCGGTACCAGGGTTTTAGGACACACGGGCACACCAGAAGCAGGCTCTGTGGAGTCTGAGGGTCTGGAACTTCAACAGTTGGAGCAGGAGTCCGCGGGCGCACAGAGTGCAACATCAACAAAAACGCACAGTAAACGGTGCTTTCATCGCACAGAGGCACGGCAGTACCAGGTTTTCAGGACACACAAAACACCAGAAGCATGCTGCGTGCAGTAATCAGCGGAAACAGCACACTGGCAAGTGGAGCAACAGAGCCCTACCAAGTCAGTGGGCGCAGTGCCAACAGGCCCCTTTCACACCCCTCGATGTCCAAAGCGCCACCGGAGCGGAGCCTGGTAGCTTGTACTTATGCCTCAACTTCACATGCGGCTATCAGGCACACCAAACTGTTTCAGCAGAGCAGACACTGGCTCTTCACAACCCGATACACGCTGCACACAAGCGCGCTGACCCAAGTCATCACGTCTCCACATCGACTGTGAATTACATGTCGTTTAGTGCACGCCAACGGTAGAGGCAGCGTGCAACGCACTTCAACTTGTACTTCAATACAGAAGCATACATGCGGGGGGGAAGGTGCAGCATGCGGTGGCCGCCTTGCAGGCCGCGCTGAACAACCATCTGAGCATGGTTGCAAGCCCCTGCCTTACCTCACCCTACCCCCAACCTACCCCTGCTGTAACCTTGACTAAATCCTATCCCTAACCCTTGAGCAGCGCGTCCCCCCACTCGCCCTATCTGCCTTTCAGCCTGCCCCTGAGGGTGACTCAGCAGCAGCAGAGGCGCGCGCCGCTGCAGCGCTGTCGCGCTAAGGCAGCCTTCGGTTACCTCTAAGCTCCAGATGGCGGTATCTACCAGCTGTACACGCCTCCTGTTCCACCGATAAACAACTCAGCACGCAGCCACAACCTCAAGATTGAGCTTCCGCTGCACTCACCGCTGCGGCCGGCGTCGGCGCCGGCGTCTCCCCTGCCCCCGCCCCCGCTCCCCCCCCCTCCGCCGGCGCCTCCGTGTTCGGCAGCGTATTGGCGGGGGTCCCCTCCCCCGTGGGCGCAGCCGTTACGCCACCATCTACAGGCGGCGCGGGCGGCGCTACCGTGTTGTCCCCGACGCTCGGCGCCGGCGTCGCGCCCGCCTCCGTCGGCAGCAGCGCTGGCGCCACGGTGGTATCGAGTGCCGTGGGCACGGGAGTGGTCGGCGGCAGCGTCGCCAGCACCGTGTCGGCGGGCGTCTGCTCGGGCGTCGGCGCCGCCGTCGGCGCCGGCGTCTGAGCATCCGGCGCCAGCGGCGGTTGCGGCGGTTTCGGCGGTTTCGGGTCCGCGGGCGGATCTGCTGCCGCGCCGCCGTCGGAGGTGGCGCTGCCAGCGTCGCCGCCATTTCCGCCGGCGCTGCTGCCGCTGGAATCGGCGGAGCTGGACCCAGCGCCGCCGCCCTGATCGGCGCCAGAGCTAGCAGCGGATGTCGTCGCACCGGGCGGCGCTGCGGCGCCGGCGTCCGTGTTGCTGCTGCTACTGGCAGCAGCCGCGCTGCTTGCGCCGCCGCCGCCTTTGCCGCCGCCGCCGCCGCCTTTGCCACCGGCAGCGCCGCCATCAGCACCGTTGCCGCCGTTACCCCCACCGCCTCCGCCATTGCCGCCACCGTTGCCGCCACCGCCACCAGCACCGCCGCCATCGCCGCCAGCATCGCTGCCGCTGTCGCTGCCGCCAGTACTGGATGCGCCAGCACCGCCGTCCGCTGCGCCACCTGCTGCCGCCGCCGCCGGCTGCGAAGGCTTCTCAGGCTTCGCGGGATTTGTGGGCTGTTTCTCAACTCCGGCTTTTGCTTGCTTTACGTCGAGTCGCCGTCGTTGGCGCGCAACATCTGACGCAAAGTTGAGGAGGTCATGGTCTGATGAACCTGTCCTGTGCTGCCCAGACTCCCAGACGGTAGCGCTGATGCCTCTGCTCGATGCGCCAGGTATTTGCGCACGGAACTCAGCTTCTGTTGCTGTCAAGGGTGGTGGCGGTAGTGGCACACCCCCTGCAGCACGATTCTGATAGGCTGTAGCAGCGCCAGGGCGTTGCCGCGACTGCTGCAGCGTGTCCGAGGGCAGGGCAGTGCCATGATCCAAGCCCTTCTGGTGCTGTGCGACGTGGTCAGCTTCTGCACCATCCATGTGCTGCAGTCGCATGAACGATTGCAGTGCAGGTGCCAACGTCGGCGCAGGTGCAGGCGCTTCCCGGAACACCTCTTGCAGCAGTGCCGGCGTATGTAATGTAAAACCGGCAGCATCGGCTTCAATATGCTGCAAAGATATCTGCTTTGCTGCGGCAGCGTCAACGCCGCTACGTGGTACTGGTGCCGCTGCTGCCTGGGAGTCGCGCCTGCTGCTTGTTAACCTGCGGACTGCATCTTCGCTGCGACTTGAGTCACCACGAGAATCATGCTGATGCGAGTGAAGAAGTCGCACCGGTCTTCCTTCTTCCCCGCCTCTCGCAGCTGCTAGCCAAGCCACGCATACGCAGCACACCGCCGTCACCTGCACCATCAGAGGCGCCTAGTGAAGCAGCAGCGGAAGTCGCGCGACGTAGCCCACTCTCCACGCTCGCCGGCGCATAGGTCCTGTTTCCAATACGGATGGCGCAGCTGCCTCGCCCAGCCCCTACCACTGCTGAGGCGCTGACTCTGTGTGTTGCTTACTTCAGCCCGGCTTCTGCAATTGGCATGCTCAACCGCCAAGGTGCAACAAGCCGTCAAACAAAAACCACACTGCTATGCGTAGCAGCAGCTCCACTGAAAGCAACTATTGACGGAGCCTGAATCACGGCACAGGCCTGAATGCGGGCGCGTACAACTGATTCAACAATTTCGCCGAACTTCAAACTGGCTGGTGAACTTTGCGCGAAACCCTCGAGCTCGCGTCTAGAGTACCTCTGCCCTGGAAGCTCTTGTCAACGCGCAGGAACAAGAAATGCGAGACATGAATAGCGCATGTCGACGGGCGCATAGCCTGTGTCTTCCTGGCTGCTTGGCACATGCGCTGACGAGGCACTATTACTACCGGTGACCGGCACGGCAAGGCTGGTGAGAACTCGCCTTATGTACAGACATGGTTCTTTACATATGTTCCACTCCGGCGTGGATCATATGCGGCGAGCATTGAATGCGTGCGAGCCGCGAGCGCGCTGCGGCTGGATTCGTTTTTTTAAAGCAGGAACGGAACGAGCACGAGCGCTACGCTCTGAAGATTTCGACTACATTGGTAGCGAGCTACAGCTGCTGTGCTCCATGCTTCAGCAAGAGCTAGTAATGACATTTACACTCCTTTGCGCTTTTAACGTGAAGTGACAAAATCTTTTGTCTGCGATGGTTTGAACTTCGGCCATATCAATGTTTGGCAGCGTGCAACATGCTGTCAGTGCCAGCCACCTGTGTATTGCGTTGTGCTGCGGCCGCCCTTGGATTGCGCTGCGCTGCGCCGCGCCTGTGATTGCACCTACATTGTGTCCACTTTGAACTCAGTCTATGTCACAACTTGCATCCTCATCATAATTGAACACTGGGGCATCGTCCGACGCTGTACAAGCTGCATTTGATCGTCCCTTAATGAGCGCAATGTATCATCATGATGTTCGCATGATACGAGGTGCATGGCTGCTGCTATACTGTCCTGTCCAGCAAAGCGGCTGGTACGGCTGAAGACTGCAACAAGGCTCTGCAAAGATGCTGGCAGTGATCAATTGGGCATCAGCACCGCCGAGTGGCAAAGTACTCGTGCACCATATATCCAGCGCACTCAGCTGTGAAGCAACCATGATGGGAGCTCATGGCAGTATTGTGCCTAAAGCCCTTGTCACCCCGAACCAGGCCAGGCTGCAGACATGTCAGCCAGCAGACCAACATGCCAATGGCATATGTCGCCCTTCAGGCTCAGCTTAAATCGGGTACAAGGTTCTTCTTGCGTACTTCGATTTGAGAAGTAGAAGAGCACAACCTTTTGTAGGTCAAGCAGACTGGGTGAAGGCTGGCATGCATGTATACACATCACGGCAATGCATGTATACACATCACGGCAATGCATAGCATTGACTATGTGGTTGCATAGCACAACATGCCTTGCGTGCATAGCACAACTTACCTTGCGTGCCAAGGCTGTACCCTTTGCATCTTCAGCAGGGGCATCCTAGTCTGATAAAATGTTGCAGCCTCCAGCAACTTGTGGACATACAATGTCATATTGCAGTTTGCCTACTTGATAGGCCATTATTGACTTGTGGATTTTTGGCTCAGTTGACTTACGCTTCCTCCCCTCCAACTTCACCTTTTCATGTAGTCGTTGAATTCAGACCTGCGCATGCCTCACCTGATACAACAGTTAGGCGCGTACGACGGCCACAATGTATACAGTACGACAGTTCATGCATCCATCATAACATTTATGCATCCACCCAGCATCTGATAGCGACTGCCTGCCAGTGATTGCTCCAGGCAGTGACACCTGCATGTTTGTTCAGTTGCAATTTGAGGTTAAGGTTCTGTATCAGCCGCCCTGAGCATCAATGCTGTGTAAAGACTCAATCGCCTCGGCTAAGTTGCAGGCCTGGAGCAACTCTGACTATTATAACATCCAAAAGAGTGGGTTTGTTTATCACTTAGCATGCATAAAACTGGAGAACTGAAATAAATGTTCAGTACAACGCTGGCGAATAAAGGTGAATAAAGGTGAACATGTCCATCTTGTGCTATTAAATACGCATTTTGAATGGTACCACCATACAACATACACTGTGAGGAGTGTAGGTTGCTGATAGTTGCAACCATGGGTGCTGAACATTATACCATCTGTCATTGTGAGGTGTGTAGGTTGCTGATAGTTGCAACCATGGTTGCTGATATGTTGCCGTAGGACCTGCTCAAGCCACAATGACATGATGGTATGATGTTCACAACGAGCTGCACATCAGCAGATGTAAACTTGGGTTACAATGATTCAAACAAGCCTTTGTAATGCGCTGCACTCCCAGCACATGATGGTTTGTTTGAAAAACTGTCAGCTTAGACTGAAAGACAGAAGAGGCGATTCATTTGCCTGTGGCGATGATGGGGAACTACACTTCAAGCAACATGAAAGATCAGCCATGAACCACACATGTGCACACATATCTGATGACTGCAACATCACCAGCACGGCCACATCATTCAGCAGCAGCAAGAAGCTGACGAGAATCGTACACAAATCAAGCTTTGCAGCAATGGTGGTGATTGTGATTATGTGTTGCATTACCATGCACCATATAAACATACATGTGGTACTCTAGCCATAACCATGAAGTGCTACATATAGCAGATCTGGCAGCACAAGTACCCCAGCCAGTGGGATAAAGCAGAATGACTGCTACGACATATACAGGCACCATGACGCTCGAACGCCGTACTAACTACAATCCGATCGCCGCACAGCGTATGCAATGCTATCTGATAAAGGATGATAGCTGACTGCAGCTCTATCTCTCAGCATCCGGGGTAGCACTCGTACATCAGTATCACGGCTGCAGCAGCATGGGCCATGGTGCTAACCTCCCTACCCGCAATCCGCTTTGCTCAGACCAAAGAGCCGACTGCCAAATTAAGTACTACTCTCTCGAATGCTGAGTGTCACCACCTCCCCGCTCACAACAACACTCAGGCTTCTGCAACATCGCTCAACCCTGCACAAGCGCCCCCCCCCCCCACAATCGCACACATGCCAGTGCGCACGCCATTGTGGATTTGCGCCTCGTACATGACGCGCTTAGTTGTTGAGCACCTTGCCGAGCTTGTTGACGCCAGCCTGCGCCTGCGAGCCGAAGAACGGCGCGGACGCGCGCGCATTGTCCTTCACCGCGTCCACCGCGCCGTCGCGCTGCGTGATGCCGCGCTTGGCGTCGTTCACCGCGTCGCGCGCGCGCTTAGCGTTGTCGCGCACCCCCGCCTTGGCAATCGCAACACCCTCCTTGGCGGACGGCGCGCCGCGCGGGTTGAGCGCTGATGGCGTACCCCGCGTGCCGCTGTCCGCGCCGAGTGACTGGAGGCCGCTCTTGCGCGTCTGCTCCGCGTTGACGGTGTCGCGCGCGCGCTCGATGTTGTTCTGAGCGCCGCTGCGCGCGACGTCGGCGCCCTCCTGGAAGGAGGGAGAGTCACCCCCCGCGTTGTTGGGGGTGAGGAGGGTGGAGGGGTCGCCGCTCTTGAGGGGGTTGATGGCGCCGGCGCCGAGGGGGGAGGCGGGGTCGACCGCGGAGGTGATCACGTTGGAGGCGGCGCTCTTGACCTGAGGGTTATGAGGAGAGGGGAGGGGGGGAAGGGGGGGGGGGGGGGGGGGGGGGGTTCAGCACTGAGTGCAAGATTCGACGACGCAGTTGCTGAGGCTGACCGTCGCGTGTATTGGGACATGATGGAGGCCCGGTGGGGGGGTGACGGCGGACGCATTTGCAGGAGTCAAGTGGTGCTCACACTGCAACCGTGAGATACTCCTATGCAAAAACGTAGTAGTGTGCCGGAAGGTGCTGTGGGATGTGTCAGCACAGTGGTTGCGGAGCAGCACTACAAGGGACAGCGCAGATACAAGACATGAGAGATAGCATGGCAATTGCTGTGGCAGCACACGTGCCTGTTGATTCTGTAGGCTCTGGCCTGGTAGGTATATGATACGCTGTGTCACAAGAGTATTGCGGAAAGCTGTCTTGATGCTGCATGGATAGAGGAGTGGCTCTGTGCTGGCAACATGTTGGTTGCGCACCACTCTGTAAGAGCTTGAGGCTTCATCAACATCTGCAGCGCTAGCAGCAGCTATCGAATCTGCAAGAATCAACATCGCCTGTGATACTGTTGTACACTATGCTGGGCAGTACACAGTTGGCGTGAGCTTCACCAGCTGCAATGACGCCTACTGCAGCTGAAGGCAAGCAGTCTGCCCGTTTGACACACCAGTGTCCAACTTACACTAATAGCACAGGGAAAGAATAGAACACAGGTTGCTACTTCAACCTGTGCCCGACTCTCTCTTCATAAATGAAATGACAAGAGTTTGTGGGAGTTGCCTTTTGCTGGACTATGATATGTGTTCTAACGAGAGTGCCTGTTGATCCGCAATAGTTGATGGCTTCAGCTCTCGGGCCACAAACATATTCTAACTCAACACCAATAGGCTGGATCAAAAACGCCAGTAGCCGTACATATTTGAACATAGTTGCAAGATCATCAGATGTCAAAATCTGATGCGTGATGGATCATACCTTGTCGGGCGCGCCGTTCTTCAGACTCTGCGCCTTGCTGTTGACGTCTTGGCCGTTGCCAGTTGCGTCTTGGACAGTCGTCTTCGCATTCGCAGCCAGGTCGCCCCAGCGCTGGTTGCTCTCCGTGTCTCCCAGGTTAGTGCTGCGCAGGTTCGGCGCCGCCTGCGACGCTGCCGCCTTCATCTTGTCAACGGCATCCGCGGCGCTAGGCACAGCGCCAGAGATGTCGCTGGCGACGTCGGCCACCTTCTGCTTCGCGGATCCCCAGTCCTGGACCACGGCCCTTTGGATGCTGGTGGCGGGCGCGGCGTCGAACATGGCAGCATCTGCGGGGACGGGTGCGGACAACGCGCCTTGCAACAGGATGCCCGCCGCCACGACAGCTGCTGCGGATCCGCCGTGCTTAGCGCTCATCTGCACCTGCGCAGTGGGCCTGGATCCGGAGTGCATGGGGGGCACAACGAAGGCGCTGCTGGAGGCCACCATGGCGGCGCATGCCGCGAGGGTGCTGGTCTTCGAGATAGTCATGGTTGTAGAATGTGTTGTGTCGTAGCTGTTGGTGTGCCTGTATGGTCGGGCTGGTGCAAAGCACAGAACTTTGGATCGTCAGTAGTTCCGAGGTCGCAAACTTCAAGTTTCCCAGTTCCCGAGCACGGTGCTGCCGAATGATGAATGAATGAATGAAGCTGCACCCGGACGCAGCTGCTTTTGAATGTGGCTCCCCTTGGTTTCCGATCCTCTGTGATGACGCAGCAGCTATTTGGATTGTAAGAGGTACTGGCAGAACAGAGCAAAATGCAAACATCACAACAAACGAAGTGACAGTGGCTGATGGTAAAGGAAATCATACCTTTATTCGATAGCATCAGCATCTGATAGGAACAGAGGACACTGTAAAGGAGCTACATCTGATGCAGAGGTTGTCTAGAGGACGCGACATTCAACGGCGCACGCACGCACGCACACCAAAAAGCAGACCGGCGCAGCACAGCCGGTCAATAAACCCCGCCATCGCCATCTCCAAATCACGGCCGATCCTCAGGCTCAAGAACCACAGGACCCCCGCCATACACCCCCACCAGATACTCCCACACCGCCGCGTTGGTGACAAAGTAGTCGCGCGCGGCCCGCGTGTCGGCGCGCAACCCCCCCCCCTCGTCTACGAGCTCCGCGTTGTCCAGCGCCCCGGGGTACGGCACGGGGAAATCCTCATCCTCCCCCCCCTCCGCCCCCCCGCCCTTGAGAAAAGCGTTCCAGCGCGCGAGCCACGCTGCCGCGATGACGTGCCGCCGCGGCGCGGCGGCGGCGGCGTCCTTCTGCGAGGTGAGCGCTGCCACGGTGGCGCGGTCCACGCGGCGGCGCTCGGCGCGCTCCTCCGCCTGGCCGCGGCAGACCTCGCAAGGGTCGAGGCGCCGCAGCGCGCGCGCCGCCGCCGCCGCGCCGGGCGCCGCGTGCGGGCCGTAGGCCTGCGCAGCAGGAGAACATGGTGTGTGTGCAGTTGAAGTAGGGCATTGATGGGGAGCGAGGCGAGGGCGGTTGGATGCGCGTGGCGTGCGCAGCAGCGGCAGCGCGCTTCGCGCCTGGAGGCGTGGCGCGCCTTGCTGCCGGGGTCGCGGGAGTGCGTCGCGAGTCACGGTCGGCTAGCCGCTGCGGCTGCAGCAGCAGTGGCACTGCGCGCATGAGCTTGTCCGAGTATACGGCAGCAAATCTCGTAAGGCAAAGCGCCATGTGCAGGCCCGCGTGCGTTCCCAGTGCAATCATCTGCTGAGAAGACTGGTCACCACGTGCACAGTGGGTGCCGTTGCGGTTGCATTGCACAGTGGGTGCCGTTGCGGTTGCATTGCTGGCAGTACGTGAGTGTACTGCTAGCGTACATGCACCTGACAGCAGGGCTGTTTCGACGCACCTTCACAAGCGCGCCAAAGCTGCTCAGCGGCACCGCCACCAGCTGCGTCTCCACCGCCGTCGCCGCCGCCACGCGCGGCTTCACGCCACCGTGCCGGCACACCAGTGCGTGATTGTTTACAGGGCCAGGGGTCGCAGCAGTGAGCAGGTTCACCGTCCAAGCCCTGGACAGATACACCACCGGCTCCTCTACGCCAGCGCCGCTGCCGCTGCCACCACAGCTGTCCTCATCCCTGTCCCCGCCGCCGCCGCTGCCGCTGCCGCCGCCGCCGCAGCTGCCTCCGCCGGCAACACCACCATCAGCGGCTGCGGAAGCGCCACCGCCGCCGCTGCTGCCGCCCGGCGCGGCGGCGGCGGACCAGCGTAGCGCGCGCAGAAGCGGCGCGGGCAGCGGCGGCGGCGGCGCCGCGTCTGCGGGCGCGCGCCGCCGCTTGTAGAACAGCACGTATGCGCGGCTGCGCGCGACCTCGCGCGGCGACACGTTCATCACAATTGTATCATCGAAGTGGCGCCACTGGCGCCTGCGCGCGCCGCCGCCGCCTCCCGCTGCCGCAGTGCTCAGCGCGTAGGCCGTGTAGTGGCCGTAGGTGAGGCCGCCGGTGTGCGCGACGACGCTTACGAGGTCGTATAGTAAAGGGGATGGCGGCGGCGGCGCGGGGGCGCCGGAGGCGGTCTTGGGGGGGGCGGGGCGCGATATGTAGGGTGACATGTCGAGCCCCTCTAGGGGGAACATTAGTCTGCATTGAAGGGGGAGGGGGGGGCAAAGGCGAGTTCCATGAGTGAGCTGAGCTCTGCTGCGGGATGGCGTAGCATAGCACTACTCAACACCACTTATGACTGAGCATAGGGAATTGAAACTTGGCAGTTGGCAGTGCAGGCGAAGCACAGTTGCAAAGCGGTGTGCCGCTTGCACAAAAAATAACCCAACATGCTCGAAATTTGAGACAGGACTGTTTTCTGCTTTGCTTGGGCTTTGGCTCCAGCATTCACTGACACCCATTGTAGCACAGTTGACCGCAACTGGGGGTGCCAATTCGCACAGTGCGCTGCAGCGCCAGCCGCTCTCAAGCTATGTACAAATACAGACTCCATGATGCAGGCGAGGCAGCATGCAGCTAGCATTCCGCACTCAGCAAGTACAGCTATGGCCGAACGTGCAGCTTCTGGCTCCGACATCTGATATCGAGCTCCAATGACCGCCCGCTCATCAAGCACTGTTGTTGGTGAGTTCTGAAGCAGCACCTGGCTTACAGGCAGAGCACAACCGGGTGCAGCATCTCAGTCACAACGCCACATGGCATCGGTCCGCGTTGAGCGCCATGACGCAGCTGCAGCGCTGCGGCAGCGCACTCGCCCGCTGTTGAGCTCGCAGTCACAACAACATGGCATGAGTTCAACACCGACATCGTGATGAAGCTACAGCACCACACACAGCGCAACGCTCGCGTTGATGAGCCCGCAGTCAAAACAACATGGCGTGAGTTTACAGTCGACATCATGACGAAGCGGCAGCACCACAGTAACACAACGCGCTCGCCTGTTGTTGAGCTTGCGGCTCCAGCAGCCGCTCGTGAAGCGCTTCACGTGCACGCACAGCACCTCCGGCGCCGCGGCGACGCTCAGCGCGCGCTCCGCCTCGCGCTTGCCGCCGCACGCGTTGCAGTGATACCTATCGTCGCCTGCCATGCGCTCCGCCCTGAAGAAGTGCGCGAGACACGACGCCAGCGGCACCGGGTGCAGCCCCAGCCACAGCGCCGCGTCGCGCGCCGCCGACAGGACGCCCGGCCGCCTGCCGCCGCGCCGCGCTGCTGCTGTTGAAGTTGAAGTTGGCGAGCGCGCCGCCGCGCCGCGCAGGTCCAGCAGCGGCACCGACAGGTCGAAGCAGCGCTCGAGGCGGCGGCTGACGGTGCCGCACGCGTGGCACACGACGCGGCTCTCCAGCGCGCCCTCGAATGTGTCCGAGACGAAGCTGCTGTGGTAGGGGGGCGGGGGCGGCGCCGTCGGCGTTGTGCGCCTGGGCTGCGGTACCTGGTGCGCGCTGCCGCCAGCTGCTGCAGCATCGCAATCAGCAGCTGCTGTTGCTGAATGAACATCTGTTGCCGCCGGCAGTGGTCGTTTGCGCGCTGCTGCACTAGCCGGAACGCTATGCGCATTGCTGTTCCGGGTTTGCTGCGGGGAAGGGGGCTCTGTAGAAGTGGAAGGTGCGGCAGTCTCAGCGGCGGAGTCCCCCGCCGGGTCAAACGCGCCTGGCAGTGGCAGCTTCGTTTCCTCGTGCATGACGTCGAGCATGAGCCTGAGGGTTTCGTGCGCATCGTGCTGCTGCCAGCCCCCAAACATGCTGTTGGACTGCACAAGAGCCTCCCTGACGCGTCGGACGTCGGATGACCCATCGGAGTAAAGGTTCATCATGGCGTTGGTCATGGGCGTGGACTGACGCCCAGCGGCCCCCACGCAGCCCAGGCGCAGCCTGCTGACGAAGGGGTCGCAGCAGCCCAGCGCTTGCAAGATAGCGTTCAGGAAGCAGGTGTTCCCGAGGTTATTGTAGCCGCCGCGCGAGGTCCGGCCCTGAGATTCCTGGAAAAGACCTATGAAGTCAGACAAGGAAGGCGGTTGTGCGCGCTGCGCCTCGTCTAGCGGATCCTCCTCCATGTGCTGCGGGCGGCTGTCACTACTGTTGTCTTGCGCATCGTCCGCTGCACCGGCGGCGCTGGCAGCAGATGCAGAAGCCCGACAAGAAATTGCATCTTCATGTGCATCTCCTGCTGATGCTTGTTCTAAGGCAACCGGCTCTGCGCCAGCTTGCAGATGTCTCCCAGCTGTTTCTGCAGCATCCTCCGCCGCCGTCTCATCTCGAGGCTCTGCCGGTGCTGTCTTCGCCGGGCTTTCTTTCGATGGCGCTTCTCGGGGTACGTTTCTATAGAGCTGCGGAGCCACGCCACTTCCAGCGTCGCTGCGGTCGCCATCGCCGTCGTTCATAACGAGGGAAGCGATGCTCTTCTTCGCCAATGATGCTGCATGCGTCGCCGTCGTCTGTGTGTACATTACTTCGGCGGCGGCAGACATACATACGGGTATGGATGGACGTAACTGCTCGATCCATAGTGCTGGCCGTCTCTGGCCTTCGCAAGCATGGGCAGCCAGAGATCCCGTCAGCACGAGCTGAGGTCTGACTTGCTTCCTCAGGCATCGCCACGAGCCTCTGCCTCTGCAGCAGCGCCCGAGAATGAGGATCCACATGATTCGCTGTGCTCCAAGGTGCTGGCAGTGATCCTTTTGCTGGGACTGCTGGGCACGCTGGGCTTCTTCATCTACGATCTGCTGCACGATAACATCATCGTCGCTCACGCAGAGCGCATCATGGTGAGCCGGTGTCGCTCTTATGTGATGTGGCCCATGAGCATCATTGGATCGCACGTCGACGTGAAGGATCTCACGAGAGGATCTGACGGGCGTAGGAAAGAGTTGCAGCTGGGTCTATTGCGTTAACGCATGTTCCGATTCCGAGGTGTTGGGTCGTCAAATACGTGTTTTTCCTGTGTTTGGTGCCTCGACCCCAGCTCTGAGCCTTGGCACTCGTGACATGCCTGCCACAATGACAACCTGCGGAGGATTGCCGAACAACTACAACTTTGAGCAAACAAGAACCGCCACCGCCATCACCGTCACATAATTCCCTCACATATTCGAGCAATTAAGCTTGCCCTCACATAAACACAAAACTGCCACTCGCCCACTAATGTGCTTGCGCAGGACTGGCTGCTGGAGCTGGACCCCCTCCTGCAGACAGTGGCCATCGCCGTCTTCGCAGGCGTCTGGTCCCTCGTGCCCTTCTCGCCCAGCATCGTGTGCGTCGGCACGGGCCTCGTGCTGCGGCAGTCGCTGCCGCAGTGGATGGCAGTGCTCGTCGGCGTCGCCGCCGTGTCGCTGGGGGTGTTGTGGGGGTCCGTCGCGGCATTCCTGCTGGGGCGCTACCTGCTGCGGCGGTTCGCGGCGCGCACGATCAAGAGGCACCGCATCCTGCAAGGTATGGAGTGTTATTTCTTTCGCCAAGGTGCTGACTTGCGCCGCGTGCACAAGTAGGGTCTGGCGAAGCACACACGGCCAGAGTGTTGAAGTGTTGTCGTGCAGGTGACGGGTGGACGGGCGGACTCGTGTGCTGCGGAGGCGCGCTTTGATGAGTGCTTTGGGGTTCCTTGCGAGGCACCGCATCCTGCAAGGTATGGGATGGAAACGATTCAAGCGATCGTAGAGCTGTAGGTGACAAGGTGTGGTTGGCAGTCAGTGCCTTCCCAGCCATGACCGTGGTCGCCGCTGTCGCAGCAATTGGCCACGAGTCAAGCAGCGCCACCGTATCCACAGGAGCCGAAAGACTTGTGTGTATAAACTTTGTGGCGTTCGAGGCATGGGTATTTATTTTTGTATGGAAAGCTCTCATGTGTTCAGCAGGCCAGCTCCGAATGTTGTTTCTGTCGTCAGGTGCTGCCTTTACTGCGTGGACGTGAAGGGCATACGCGAGCGCCGCGCGGCCGGTGCTGCTGGGAACGCGCAGCGCCATGACACTGGCACAGCGCCAACCATCGCTAGCAACGCTTTGCCGGGGGCCGGCACGGAGCGGTATGTATGTATACGTGGTGCCCTTGGCAGCGTGCAGCGCCGCGCCACCACCACACCGCTGCCACCGATGAATGAAAACAAGTTTATGTAGCAGTTGATACAAGCAAGCGCATGACATGCGGCCATCGACCTCATGTGTCGCCAGACACCCCTGAACCTCTGGCACTCCAAGCCAGCGCACATCAGTGCGGCCAGTGACCCTGTGTACCCTCTGCAAACGCCGCCCCCCGCGCGCAGGCCTGGACCTGGGCCTGCTCCACCGCGGCGCGCGCGTCAGCTTCCTCCTGCACCTCACCCCCGTCGTCCCCCTGAGCCTGTGCAACTACGCCCTCGGCGCGACCTCCATCGCCCCCTGCGACTTCCTGCTCGGCCTCACCGGCTTCCTACCCTACGTCATCACCTTTGTCTGCCTCGGCACGCTCTCGACCAGCATGACAGACATTGGCGCGAGCGTCTTCGCCAGCGTGTCCCTCGCGGCGTGGCAGTGGGCGCTGCTGGCGGCGGCGGCAGCGGCGGCGGCGGCAGCGGCGGCGGCGTGGCGCTGCACGCGCGGCGAGCTGGTGGCGCTCGTCGCGTCGGCGCACGCGGCGGAGGCGGAGGCGCAGCGCTGCAGCGCGTCGCCGCCGGGCAGCGCGGAGCGCCGCCGCTGCAGCAGCAGCAGCGGCGGTGGCGGCGGCAGTGCTCGCGTCGCTGCTGCTGCTGCCAGGGGCACTGCTGCTGGTGCCGCTGGGGGGGTGCTGGCGGAGACCGGCACCGGCGGCGCGCCGGCGGTGTGAAGCGCTCCGCAGCACGGGCGCGCGCATTGTGCAGCGGCAGCAGCGGCGGCGGCACTGCGCAGCCTCTGGCTGCCGCAGCGGGACCCCGGCACGGAAGGCGCTTCAACGAGCGACAGCGACTGCGCGTGGGCTGATTGGGCTTCTTCAGCATGCAGCCATTGAGATGCTGCTTTGACCTGATGCTGGCGGCCAGCAAATTGCATTGAGCTGCCGAAACTGAAGCGGTGGCAGCGTCGTCGCTTTGCAGATGACGCATACCGGACAGAAACTTGCAGCCACCGGCGACTCGGCTAAGCTGCGGAGGTGGCGTCGTCAGCAGGCGCTGCAGCAAGCTCTCCGCTGCTTGGCCTTGCTTGAGCGGCGGGCAGCTCGGGCGCGAGCAAGTCTTGCGCACAACGCGAGGCGCACGAACGCCTCGCTGCGGTTGGCACACGCGCCCCCCCTCGCAGCCAGCATCTCTACAACAGCAAGACAGCTCGCCACTTCAAAACATGACACCACACGAATGAGCAGCCAAATGACCAGAACAACAAACAGGAGGCGGAAAGATATGCGCGCGAGGTACTGCTGCAAAGAAAGCGTTATGTGCTCGGTTCCCCACTGCGCCGGCACGGCCGGAGCGTGATGTGATGTTCGTCGGCGCAGCGCGCGCCTCAAGTACAACAGCAGTACATCAATGTACCTGCGTACTGTACTGTGTGCTCGCAGCACCTTTGGGCGACGATGCCGCTGCCCTCGCGCAGCGAGTACAACGCCCGTACACCTGTGCACTGGTGAGTACACCTATGAACTGCCCGGTGCACGTGTACTCGCAGCACCTTGCAGACGACGCCGGCGCCCCCGCGCAACGAGTACAACCCAGTACACCCGCGTACCGCTCGGTACACCGCTGCACTCACAGCACCTTGGAGACGACGCCGGCGCTGACCGTCCCCCCCCCCCCCCCCCCCGCGCAGCGAGTACAACGCCAGTACACCCGCGTACTGATAGGTACACCGCTACACTCACAGCACCTTGGAGACGACGCCGGCGCCGACCGTCCGCCCCCCCTCGCGCAGCGCGAAGCGCAGGCCCTCGTTGATGGGCACCGCGCTGATGAGGTTGACGGTGAGCGTCGCGTTGTCACCGGGCATGACCATCTCGGTGCCCTCGGGGAGGCGGATGTCGCCCGTGATGTCGGCTGTGCGGATGAAGAACTGCGGGCGGTAGTTGGAGAAGAAGGGCGTGTGGCGCCCGCCCTCGTCCTTGGTGAGCACGTACACCTCCGCCTCGAACGACTTGTGGCACGCGATGCTGCCGGGCTTGTGGATGACCTGCCCGCGCAGGACGTCGTCGCGCTTGAGGCCGCGCAGCAGCGCGCCGATGTTGTCGCCCGCCTGCCCCTGGTCCAGCAGCTTCTTGAACATCTCCACGCCCGTGCACGTCGTCTTGGTCGGCGTCTTGAGCCCGCTGAGCTCGAGGTCGTCGCCCACCTGCGTGCCAGAGTTGAAGTTGAAGATTGTGTTAAGTTGCGTGTGTGGGGGAAGGGGGTATGCGATGGTGCGCTGTTCATCCTGCTAAAGTTGTGTATGCGGTGCTGAGTATACTGCCGATGTCCAGTGTGATCAGCCTAAACGCACAGCCTCGAGGCGCCAGGCATTGCTCTTGAGATAGTCATACTTCAAGTAATGGAGTGGTGCGCGCGGTGCAGCCATGGCGCCAGACATTGCTCTTGAGATAGTCATACTTCAAGTAATGGAGTGGTGCGCGCGGTGCAGCCAAGGCGCACGTGCTGTCGTTCAACGCGCCTTCTTGCGAAGTGCTGCTGTCACTGCCACCTCGCATGTCAGCTGTACATCGCTGCGGCATGCATGTACTTTGCACCCCACACAACAAAAACTGCCACCTTGTTACACAACATGCGCCTGTGGTATACACACCTGATTGCAAAATCTGTGCATGGTGTGAGAAGAAAACCTGCACCGCGTTGCCTCCTCTTGTAACCTAACACGCACCATTGGTAGGACTAGGGCTGGGGTGACGGCCATATATAGTACACACGCCAGATCGCACATGTTGACAACGTAAAACGAGAACCACGTGCTGCCGCCTCTTGTAACCTGACACCAAGGGGGTACACGTGCTGCCGCCTCTTGTAACCTGACACCAAGGGGGTATACACCCCCCTGCTGCTGACACCAAGGGGGTATATACCCCCCTGCTGACACGGCCCATTGATAGCATTAGGGTGAGGTTGAGGGCTAACCCTAAGGCAGTGCTCACCTTTGCGAATGCCGTTCTCCACCCTGTCATGCGCACCTGATCGCATAAGCTGTGTATAGTGTGAAACACAAAGTGGCAATGAAGCCTGGCACACGTGGCTCATTACTAGGTAAGGGTCAGAACTGAAGGAATTAGGGTTCTAACCCTAAGGCAGTGCTCACCTTGAGAATGCCGCTCTCCACCCTGCCGGTGGCCACGGTCCCTCTGCCGGCAATAGAGAAGACGTCCTCCACTGGCATCAAAAAGTCCTTGTCCAAGGCTGGCAGGGAGGGAGAGGGGAAAGCAAGCATACGCGCGGCATATTCAGAAGCGTGCTGCTTGCTGCTGGTGAGAAAGGGCAGCTGAGCCAAGTCGTTGAGATCTTTTTGCAAAGCAATGTTGCACAACGCTGTGCGAAGAGTGTTGCACATGTAAACGCACTGCTGAAACGAGCGGCTGACATCGTTGGCGAAGTGGTGCGAAGAGAAATGCGCAGGTATAGACATGCTAAAAGGTGAAACGACAACGGAGCAAAATGACACCTGCCGCTGGCAGGCATCTGCAACAGGCCCAGAGTTCATAATCAGCTGGTGCAACTGTTCGCAGAAATGTGGCACTCTTCATGAGGCGACATGAGGCCCGACCGTCGACAAGCATGGCTTTTATTTCAGGGAGTCAGCCATGATTGCGCACGGCCTGAAACTGGTGCATAATATCAGGCACCTCCAGATGTGGCCGTCTGAAACACATGTTAAAAACAGGCGTGCGCAGCGCACTTTGTGAGAGTGAGACAGTAACGAAGTCTGCGCAAGCGGTTGAGTGAGTGCATGATACGTCACATGGGCAGTACGCTCCTGAGAAGGGTCGGCACTTCAGAGCCGATGACTGCTGTGATCGTACAATCCGCAATGCTTCGCACTGGAGACAATTGGCACTCACAACAGCACTTCCAAGTTGAGCCTCAAGTGTTGAAGTGATCGCACTACAGTGCTGCGGCGCTGGTACAGGAATGTGTTTGTCAACCTCACAAGCAGCGCTTCATGCTACTTTCGTACCAACTCTTCAGTAGTGAAGAGATCGCGCTGCTCACTGCGCTTTGGTATTGGCATGTGCTCGTCGACCCCACAAAGAGCGCTTCGTACTTTTATTATATTCCACTTGTGGCTGTGGAAATGCCATGTTGTAGGTGTGTCGCCTTGTTCTCACTCTTGGATGTAGCATGCAAAGCTTGCACGCCACACCCCGCCCCCCACATCACCCCCAACAAAGCACCCGCAAGCGACTGTCCCCCACATACTAGCAGGGATACCAAACAAAGCTACAAGACTCTCCCCCCACAGACAGACCCGTCTTAGGGCCACCCAGCTCCACGCAGACTCCATCTCAAAGTTTTTATGCAGGCCAAGGTCACCATAATGGGCCCTGAACTGGAGATTGTGGCTATCTACGTGAACCCCGATATCATAAAGATAAGCAGAGGGAGTCACTGGGCGCCAGGCGCTGACGCTAGAAAGAAAGGCTATATAACTAAGCAAAGCATCGCCTCCTTGATGAGCGGGACGGTGGTTCACCGGGCCTCCCATATCACCCCCAACAAAGCATCCGCAAGCGACTGTCCCCCACACACTAGCAGGGATACCAAACAAAGCTGCAAGACTCTCCCCCCACAGACAGACCCTTCTAAGGGCCACCCAGCTCCACGCAGACTCCATCTCAAAGTTTTCATGCAGGCCAAGGTCACCATGATGGGCCCTGAACTGGAGATTGTGGCTATCTACGTGAACCCCGATATCATAGAGATACGCAGAGGGAGTCACTGGGCGCCAGGCGCTGACGCTAGAGAGAAAGGCTATATAACTAAGTAAAGCATCGCCTCCTTGATGAGCGAGGTCACGGCTCACCGCAGGCTGCAAGCCTGACAAGATATTGCCATTTACCGCTGCGAGTAACTTGTGGTTGGTGCCGTGGCGTGCGGCCGACTCCGCTTGCTCTCCAAGCACGCCAAGCCGCTGCCTGTCCCTCCTCCGCACGCCAGCCAGGGCTTCCGAGACACCACCACACGTTTGAAGTTCTCTCGAAGGGGCTACGCACGCTGGCATCACCTGAGGGCCGCTGGTGCTAGCTCCTGCAAGCCCTGCAGCCCAGCCCACCCACCAAACCAGCCGCATTCGCTGCCACGCCTTTCGGCGTTAACGAGCTTGGGACGCTGTGCTGTTGTACTTTTTGTAACCAACTTCGTACTACTTTCATATCACTTCAAGTGTTAAAGTGATCGAAACAGCACTTCATCGCTTTTGTACTACTTCAAGTGTTGAAGTGGTCGCACTACAGAACTCACCGCGCTCCGGTATAGGGATGTGCTCATCGACCGCCGTCATGAGCTCCAGAATCTTCTGCTTGCCGATGGCTTCATCGCGCCCCTCCACTGCCGCCAGAGCGCTGCCGCGGATGATAGGAACGTCATCACCCTTGAACTCATAGAAGCTCAACAGTTCCCTGCGGGACGACGCAAGCAGGAATCAGCGCTGTCAGAGAGAAGTTAAAGTTTGTATACAGGCGAGGCGAGCTGGTGCGCTGCGATAAGTAAAGGTTGAAGTCTGTTTGCGCTGCCGCGAACGATGGGGACGTCGTCGCCCTTGAAGTCGCAGAAGCTCAACAGCTCCCTGCGGAGGCGCGAGCAGCGCTCAGCGCTGTCAGGGAGAAGTTGAATTTTGCGTTGTTTTTAATTTGAGGTTTGTATGCAGCCGCAAGGCGAGCGCGCAAAGCACTGACAGTGGAAAGGTTGAACTTCATGTGCAGGGGGGGACATTTGTAGCTGTCACACAACTATGAAGTGGAGTTTGCTGCGGAGATCACAATGTGCAACAGAGCGATCATCTCATAGCAACCGCGCACTTCAACTCACTTTGGTTGAGCCTTATGCTTGCGTCACAACATATACACTAACCCTGTTTCCACATTTCCATCAGCTCCTGCAGCTCGCCGTCAACCGCCATGTCCACCGTGCTCAAACATACTTGTGCTCTGTACTGTCTAAGGTAACTTGCGCGTCGCATACTTCAAAACCACATGCATACAATGGTACATAAATAAGCTTCATTTCCACCAGCTAATGCAACTTGTCACCATGTCGTCCGCAGTCAACTTATTGACCTTTAACTTCCTTTACTGCAGCTGTTCCTCGTCAACCGCTGTGTACTTTTTATTAATTCTCGCTCAGGGCGCGAAAAAGCCCAGATGATTGGCATCTAGCTGTAAGGAATCTACATGTCGTATGACAGTCTGAAAGTGTCGCAACGACAACCACTCAAACGCCGCCGCCGCCAAATGGCATCTCGGGGTCCTCCCCTACGTCCTCCTCCATGTGCCCCCCCCCCCTGGATTCTGCCATGTGTGTCATGACACGGCCAGAGTACGCCATGTGGAGCGCTGCCGACAGTGCCGAGCGTAAGCGCGCCAGGGCGATGCCCTTGAGAGCTTCAGGGCGCGCTCCTCCGGGCACTGACATCCTGCTGGCATACTCCGTCGCCACAGCCTCCAGCAGCTTCCGCCCCTGCTCCCCGATGCTGCCAAATGACCCTATTGCCAAAGTGGCAAGTTTGTAGCAATTCTGATCATAATGACCAGAATAGTGGTACTATTCACCGCGATCAAACTCACTTGAACTCTATTGAACTTCAAATCTGCTCCTCGTTGACCAATCACGATCAAACTGACTTGAAATTGGAACATTTCATCAATTGTACTTTTGTGTAAAATCACTCACCTGCTCTCCAGTTCCACCACCTCCTGCAGCTCCCTGTCGTCCACAACTTCTGCCTAACTTACTTCAAATGTGAACTTCAACTTGTTCTTTGGCATAAAACTCGTACCTGATCCCCTTTAGCTGCCTAACTTACTTCAATTTTGAGCTTTAACTAGTTGATGCTCTGAAAACATAGAAACGTGAAATCTCCCACCTCATCTCCATTTCCACGAGTTCCTACAGCTCCTCGTCGTCCACCATCTCGATACGATACTGACTTGTGCTTTGAACGTCACACAGTTGTACTGCGTGAGATCTCTCACCTAATCTCCATTTCCATAAGTTCCTGTAGCTCCTCGTCGTCGACGATGTCAATACAATACTGATATGATACTAATACAACTTTACACTTCAACTAATTTGACGTTCCCGAGGTCCTCACCTGATGTCCATTTCCACCAGCTCCTGCAGCTCTGCATCGTCCACCATGTCTGCGATCAAAGTTACTTAAACTTTGAACTTCAACTAGTTGCACTTCTGCGTGAAATGATTTTAGTTTACTGAAGTCTCTCACCTCATCTCCATCTCCACCAGCCCGGCAGGTCCTGCAGCTGCCCGGTATCTGCCTGTCACAGCGCTCAAACATTTGCTTCAACTCTGTACTTCAGTAACATGCACTATGCATACTTGAAGAAGCACAACATACAACTACATACCAAAACTGCAGTTCCTCCAGCTAATGGCAGCTTGTACATCATGTCCACCGCAGTCAGCCTTATTGAACTGTGATTTTCCTTTCCTTGGAGCTGCTGATCCTCATCATCCACCGTGTACTGTCTACCGCGATGAAAATAACTTCAACTTTTGACTTCAGCTGCCGATTCTCATCATGCCCACTCACCCCAAGATCAAACTGACTTAGACTTTGAACTTTACATAGTTGTACTTGCGTGAAGTCACTCACCTGATCTCCATCTCCACCAGCCCCTCAGCTCCTCGTCGTCCACCATGTCCACCGCGATCAAACTAACCTGAACTTTATCTTCAACTACTTGAGCTTCTGCGTAATTTTTCTTTTCTCTCACCTGATCTCCATTTCCACCAGCTCCTGCAGCTCCTTGTCATCCACAACCCCTGCCTAACTTCAAATGTGAACTTCTTCAACTGCTGATAAATTGAATTTGGAGCTTCAACTTGTTGTGCTGTTGCAAGAAATCTCTGACCTGATCTCCCTTTCGACCAGCTCCTGCAGCTCCTCGTCGTCCACAACTGCAATCAGACTTACTGCAACTTTGATGAACTTCAACTAAATGGTGCTTGTGAAAACATAAAAACGTGAGACCTCTCACCTAATCTCCATTTCCACGAGTGCCTGTAGCTCCTCATCGTTCCACCATGTCTGCGATCAAACTAGTTGTGCTTCTGTTGTAAACATAAACGTGAGACCTCTCACCTATTCTCCATTTCCACAAGTTCCTGCAGCTCCTCGTCGTCCACCATGTCAAAATGATACTGACTTTAACTTTGAGTGTTACATAGTTGACTGCGCGAATCACTCACCTAGTTTCCATTCCACCAGCTCTTGCAGCTCCTCGTCGTCCACCATTTCCACGATCAAATTAACTTGAACATTGAATTTAATTAGTTATGCTTCTTTTTCAAAACGTAAATGTGACCTCTCTCACCTAATCTCCATTTCCACGAGCTCCTGCAGCTCCTCGTCGTCCACCATGTCCACCTTGTTCATGAAGACGACGATGTTGGGAATGCCCACCTGCCGCGCCAGCAGGATGTGCTCGCGCGTCTGCGGCATCGGGCCGTCTGTCGCGGACACCACCAGGATGGCGCTGCTCAGCGAGCGAGGAAGAAAAATGGGGGTAGGTAAGTATGGCGATCACGCCTGATAGTAACGCATGCATGCGGCATTGAACCATTCTCATGTGGACACCACCAGGATGGCTAAAGAGGATGTAGGTAAGTATGGGTAGTCTAAACTTCAATCCTAAACCTAACCCTAAGCCTCACGCCTGAGTGTAACGCGCGTCTGCGGCATCGGGCCGTCCGTCGCGGACACCACCAGGATGGCACCGCTCAGCAGGGCGCAACAGAACAGGGGGTAGGTAAGTATGGCTAATCTCAACCCTAATCCTGACCCTCATCCTAACTCTCAAGCCTGAGAGTGTAACGCGGGTGTGTCTGCGGCATTGGACGATCCGTTGTTGACACCACCAGGATGGCGCTGCTCGGAGAGGGCGCAAGAAAAACGGGGGTGTAGGTAAGTATGGCGGTCACGTCTGAGTGTAACGCGCGTCTGCGGCATCGGGCCGTCCGTCGCTGACACCACCAGGATGGCGCTGCTCAGCGAGGGCGCAACAAAAGAGGGGGTGGGTAAGTATAACTTACCCCGATCCTAACCCTGACCGTAACCCTAACCCTCACGCCTACCCTAACGCGCGTCTACTTCATTGGACCGTCCGTCGCGAACACCACCAGGGATGGCGCTGCTCAGCATGGGTGCAGAAAAGAGGGGTAGGTAAGTATGGCGGATACATGTGGGTGTTAACGCGCGTCTGCGGCATCGGACCGCCCGTTGTCGACACCACCAGGATGGCGCTGCTCAGCGAGGGTGTGAAGAGGGGGTGGGTAAGTACGGCGGTCATGCCATGCCTGACAACAACATGCGTATCTGCGGCATCGCACCGTCTCTCGCAAACACTACCAGGATAGCACTGCTCAGCAAGGGTGCAGGCGCTCATTGTATAGTATCCAATCGTTGACATAGCTTGCGCTTCATACGCGTTGTGTGAAGGCAAAAGTTGCGGAGGGGGGGAGACCTATTACACAGGGCAACCTCATACGTACTCATACCCCTTCCGTCCATTTGTGCGGCGCCCGTGATCATGTTCTCCACATAATCCGCGTGGCCCAGACAGTCCACGTGTGCGTAATGGCCTTTCGCCCTTTCGCAAAGAAGCAGTGCAGGGCAAAACTAACACACACTCATACATACCCATACCCCACTCCCCCCCCCCCCGGGTACGTCCCCGTCCAGTTATGTCAAGCCGGTGATCATGTTCTTCACGTAACATTCTTCACGGCACGGCCCGGGCAGTCGGCGTGAGCGTAATGCCGCCCTCACTAAAGAAAGCAGTGCAGGGCAAGACCAACACACACTCATACATACCCCTACCCTCCCGGGTACCTACCCGTCCATTTGTGCCGCGCCCGTGATCATATTCTTCACATAGTCGGCGTGGCCCGGGCAGTCGACGTGCGCGTAATGCCGGTTTGCCGTTTCGTACTCCACGTGCGCGGTGTTGATGGTGATCTTGCGCGCCTTCTCTTCCGGCGCCTTGTCTATTTCCTCGTAGCTGAACGCCTTCGCCATGCCCTGCTCCGAGAGCACGCGCGTGATGGCCTGCAAGCGGACGGCGCGCGCATTCCGATACGCGGCGTTGACGCATGAGTTTGCAGATTTGTTGTCGCGGTGGTCGCTACTACAGCAGCGACTCATGTTATGCAGTTGTGCAGATGGCCTGCGGGCAGCGGCGCGCGCGGTCCAATACGCAGCTTTGACGCATTGATGCACGGACCGCTTGTAGCAGTGCTACTGTGTTCAGGAGCTAGTTCTGTACCGCAACACTGTGCACGGCAACGCGCGTTCAAATACGGCTTTAACGCATTGGTAGGCATATGACTCATTGCGGTGAATGCTACTACAGGTAGCGATGCGCGTGGTGCAAGTGTGCATGCACAGCGTTGACGCATTGAATGTGGACGAGGAGATAAAGGGGGGGAGATGCCATTTGGCGATGTCGTTTAGGTGTGATCGTCAGCGCGCACTGAGACACTTTCACAAAGTAATGGCCTGCAGTGCGACGCGCCATCGACAGCAGCGCTCCAACAAGGACTTGTTCAAGTTGTCCGCGCTCCAAACGAGGCGCAGCCTCTCTCATTAGGCCATTTCTCCGTTCAACTTTCAATGCACCCGTCATCGCGCGCACAACGCGCTGCGCCGCGCAGTGCGGCGGGTATGCTGCGGCTGCATCTAACCCTAACCTCTTAACACCTGGCCCTAACCTCTTACGAGCAGCGAGTGCTAGTGGTTGATGCTATGCATTTGTCTCGTGAATTTGTGCCTGTCTGTACCCAATGCCTCTGCCATGCGCTGCTCGAACAGCACGTTGGCTGCTGATGCCCACCATAGGGTTGAAGTTAAGGTTAGGGAAGACTTTAGGGTTAGAGTTAGGGTAAACCTAACCCTAACCCTAACCCTAAAATGTTGACAGCTGGCAGCCGGCAGCCGCTGCGATGCACTCATTGGTTTGACCAGACTGCTGATCTGATGTTATTATAGCTGATGCTAAATCCGTGCCCTGCAGGAATTGCGCCTTAGGGACGGCCTGCGGTGGTGATACTGACAGCACTGCCGGCCTTTGCAGCCTGCAGCGATCAATGTCGATGGCAATGCCTCCACAGCTTAGGCGTTTCTGTTTCTGCCCATCATGATCGTTCACTGCCCCTGTAGCCTCTCTAGCTTTCATTGGGTGGCTTTCATGAGTCACTATCAACGCTGATTGCTCTACGAGGACACCTGACGCAGCGCGTACAATGACAATGAATCAGGAAGATAAGCAGGAAAAACCAACGATCAATGTCTGACAACTAACTGTACAGCACAGGATGTGCAGGGCCTCAACGTATCATACTCCATGTACACAATTTACACGGCTTGACAAAGTCAAGTTGACATGCTTTGAGCTCTAGAAAGATGTGGCAGCACCATTGTCAAAGCATCCTGTGCACATGGTTTGTGATGTTCAAGAGTAACTTGAAGAGTAACTGCTCATTTCACCATTCGTGCCAATGTCGAAGTGTTAGCTTGATGCAACTAACCCAAACCCTAACCTTAGGCCTGCTTGCATCAACGTTCAGACATGACTGACTCACAACGTCTTGTAGCACCACTAGATATGAAGCCCATGCTTGACAGCAACAGCTTTCTTTGGTTTCTGCCATTCGCCATCAGCAAGCGTGTGATATGCTTGTTGAACTTGTGTTTGAAGTTCAAGGCAGGTTTCATCGCTGAAGTGGGTGGGAGACTTGATGATGCGCCTGCTGCATTGAATCGGCCAGGTTAATGAGAAACCTGGATAGTTTTTAAAATACCACGTTCAACGTCATGTAGTCTTGCGCTTCGTACACCAGTGCAGCACATGGTGGAGATAGGTTCGGAGTGCCACATTGGCGTGAGAAAGGCATTTTCCAACTCGTCGGACAGTAAAACATGCGCAAGAACGAGTTTTTCTGCCATGGCACAAATCAGCTTTACTACTAATGACATATCAAATGCTAGTTCTCAGGAGATATTTGAGCACGGAGCTCAGGACGAATGCGGATTAGCTCGCGCGTCCGAAGTTGCTCAAAGAACACTACTGCGAGAGGCTCTTACAGTCAACAGAGTACGGCTATATTACAAATCAGTTTATCAGGCCAAGAGAGGTAGATGCTGGAAGTATAATATGCAATGGAGTACCCGGGTACTCAGATCCGCGCGCGCGTCAGAGCCATGACACCTAAATCGTGATTATAATGCCCTGGCTCAGCAGTACTATCGGCGCATCATCATGGAGACACCACAGAACGCTCAATTGTAAGATTTTCCGCCACCAAGCACTGAAACACTCACTATAATATGGGGGGGATGCTGGCTAGCGGGAATCACCAGGTGTGATGCCGAACTGAAAACTCAAGATCTACGTCTGGCACGATCCACCAGCGAAGTCTAGATGTGTGGGCCCTCACTTACCGCTGTGAGAGTGGTTTTCCCGTGATCGACATGACCTATGGTGCCGATGTTAACGTGGGGCTTTGTGCGCTCAAACACGGTCGACATGCACCGGACAGAGTTCACTCCAGCCCACCGCCTTCCGGCAGCCGCCTGCACGCCCGGAACGGCTCCAGCTCCTCGGCGGAGCAGCATCCTAGCGAGCACCATAGCTTCCACCGGCCACCCAGCAATCAGACGCACTTTTGGATCATCAGCCACCAGGGCTAACTGAGCACTGTGGCCAAAGTTGAAGTTGACATGCCCCTACAGGATGAAAAAACTCAGCTGTCATTACCATATGCCCTGACAACAGGCTGTTACTCTATGTTTGTGACAAAATACTCTAAGATAGAAGTCGATATTGTGTGCTGATTTTTTGATATATACTTCAACAAGTATGTGACGATGAGTACTCTCACTGCCGTTCCCAACCAGTTGAAATGAGGCGGAGGAACTGCACACGTAACTACACTGTATGTACACTAATCCACATTCTAGCTGATATCTCCATGGCATCATCACCACTGCCACATTTCACATCTCGCTTCTGGCCTGAAGGGTCGATGTTCTGTCTGAGCTAATGTAGCACGCTGTCAGCTGGACATCTACCATCTGGACTTTTTCGCGCTCTAAGAAGAATCAACTGAGCAACATATGTGCTCGGCGCAGACAGCGTCTTCTTACAATCTGTCTCGCTCCACAAAGACTTGACCGCCTTTCCCCGCCCCTGTTGCCAGCTGGGTAGTCTAAGTCATTGAAGGATATCAAAATGTACCAGTCAAATGATCTGTCATGTGGATCGCCGCTATCACACAGCAGAGCATAGACGGTCAGTGCTATGTACATTCATGTATGCATCTTGGGGAGGGCACCCGGGGTGGGCGGACCCCCCTGATCACGACGGTGGCTTAGGGTCCCCTTCATGACTTGAAGTTCATTTTTTTCAGAGATCATGCGGTGCATGGATAGGATACAAGGCTTCTGAAGTAGAGCATTGCTTGATACCTTGCAGAGCTGTGAGACAGCTGCTGCTTCAGCAGCGTGGAGCGCGCGGTGGCCTTGTCAAACATGTGCTGATGGACTTGACGCGTAGCTGATCAACTCGGGGTTTCTTGTGCGTGGCTGCTCTGGGCGCGATGGAGCGAAGCATGGCAGTTGTGGTGCTGCTGCTCGTTCTGCACGGAACCATCATACCAGGCTGGTCTCATGCGTCTCAGTTGCGCCAAGTGGGGCGAATCCACGATTCCGAGCTGCAGGCCAGCTTAGGGTCAGTTGCAGAGCGGCAATTTTCAGCTATCTCAAGAGGACAGCGCCGGCGGCTATCTGGATCTGGAAGCGACGGAGGAGGCGGCAGTGGCAGTGGCGCTGATTATGCGCCGCCGCCGCCGGCCGACAGTGGCGGTGTTGGATCTGGATCAGACGGAGGTGAGAGTTACCTCAATGCAGAGAAGCATGAACCATCTTTGCTGAGGTTGCATATTAGCTGATGCACGTGCTACCGCGCGTATACGAAGCCTAAAAACCATCGAAAATTTGCTGATGTGCTCTGTAAAGCCGGTGCACTGCTTTGAGCCCCTGTGCGAGACGCACTAGCTTCCCATCTTAGTACCTACCGTGCCTGCAGCTGACATCACAGCAAAAATTGCACGCACGTTCCTGCTGCCCATGCTTCTGCTTACGCCCTCTTCCACTCATGGCCACCAAGTCCTCACCGAACAGCATTACCCAATCATGCGCAGTGGCAAGCGGCGCAGCAGGTCTGTCTTGAAGTCCTTTAAATCATATCATCCCTACAGTGCACGACAGCTCCACTGCATACAATCCAATCACAGGCACGCACCGTTGGCGCTTGCTCAAAGCTGGATGAGCATGCGCAGGCATCTCACAGCACGTGTTGCATCCTACTTTAAAGCTTGACCATCCACTATGCTGCATTTTCACAGGTTATGTGCCACCACCGCCTGCCGACAGCGGCTATCAACCACCGCCTGCCGATAGCGGCTACCAACTCCCGCCGGCTGCTAGCGGCTACCAACCGCCGCCTGCCGATAGCGGCTACCAACCGCCGCCTGCCGATAGCGGTTATCAGCCGCCGCCTGCCGATAGCGGCAGTGGCGGCAGCTCGAGTGCAGGCAATGGAGCAGACTCAGGCTCCGGCACCTACGTGCCGCCTCCTAACAGCGGCAGCGGCGGAGGCGACAGCGGCGGCGGCAGCAGCGGCAGCGCAGCAGACTCAGGCTCTGGCACCTACGTGCCGCCTCCTAACAGCGGCAGCGGCGGCGGCGACAGCGGCGGCGGCAGCAGCGGCAGCGCAGCAGACTCAGGCTCTGGCACCTACGTGCCGCCTCGTAACAGCGGCAGTGGCGGTGGCGACAGCGGCGGTGGCAGCAGCGGCAGCGCAGCAGACTCAGGCTCTGGCGCTTACGTGCCACCTGCTTCCAGCAGCAGCGGCGGCGGCGATAGCGGCAGTGGCGGCAGCGACAGCGGAGCAGACTCGGGCTCTGGCGCCTACGTGCCACCTGCTTCCAGCAGCAGCGGCGGCGGCGCCAGCGGCAGTGGCGGCAGCGGCAGCGGCGGCAGCGGAGCAGACTCTGGCGCCAACGTGCCACCGGCAACTAGCGGCAGCGGCAGCGACAGCGCTGGTGGAGATACAGGATCTGGGTCTTCGTCCAATGGACTGCTGCCACCTGGTGGCACCACCAGCGGCGGCAGCGACAGTGGCTCAGGCACTGGGTCCAGTGACGGTGGCACTGGATCTACGGCCAGTAGCGGCAGCGCTGCGGATGGCGGCGGCAGCAGCGGCAGTTCCGCAACAGCGGGTAACGGCGGGGGTACCCCGATGCCTGCGGAGCCGTTGCCCACACAAGCCGCTACCGCCGCTCAGAGTGCACCTGCAACTCCCATTGAGGTAATCATCTTGTGGCACTCGCAGTTGTATGTCAGCAGTTGCAGTATCACCGCTGTATGTCAGCAGTTGCAGTGTACTTTGAAGTGTAGCCTAACAGTCAGTGATGTTCACACAACATAGGATGGCGTATGCGCCCAGTTGTAAAGGCGGGGCTGTTTGTTTTGAGATTTTGTTTACTCAAGTTGAAGTTGAACATGAAATTGGGCAGGGCACACCGCCCTGAGAAGGGCTCTTGCAGCAGCTGTCGTGACAGTAAAGCAGCTGCTCTGATCTGTCGAAAACTGTAATGAATGCGCTGGACAACTAGCAGCGAGGCGCGCTGTGCAATAGTTTTATAACTCTGTGGCGCATAAAACAGCAGCACAGTGCTGCAAGCTTGCAGAGTCTGACTGAGTGCCATTGACTAAGGTTTTGTGACATTCGGTCACACGTGCGCTTCTTACACGTGTTCGAAGATGGTCACTGTGGGCCGCTAGGGCATACTGGCAGCCGTGGCATACTATGAAGCAGCTGCAGCGAGACTGCACCCCCCTAACGAATGGTGAACTGTGCAACTGCTGGTCTTGCAAGCCTGCTGAAGTAGCTTCAATTTGGGCTGTGAGGATTCTCAATATATCATTCCACCAAGAGGTACCTTCAACCGATGCGTAGCAGACACTTTTGTCGAGGTATGATGGCGCTGCAGACTGTCACATGCGCAAGGCACACTGCGAGGTACGCATCGCATTGCATAGTTTTCACCTCAACCCTCGACAGCGATGTGACATCACTGCGGAGGGCGCAACTGATGCCATGCAATGGTGCAGATGCAACGATCATGTTCAAGTTCAGGCAGTGCGCTTTGTCTCTGAACTTCAAGGCCAACCATCTGCCGTGGGGCCACTAGACCCACACAGGCGTCATGCACGCGGCCGCCTACTCGGCAAACTTCAACATTGACTCCGGCGAGCCCTCGCCCGGCGTCCGGCAACTTCAAGCACTGCCTGCACAACTGTTTTCACAACTACTTCAAGAACTTCCTGCACCAGTGCGCCGCAAGGCTGCGGGCAGAACAACCACAACGATTTCTCAATCATTTCTGCCCCTCTGGCGCTGCTCTTGCTGATGGCGGCCATGGCGTTGATGTGATGAGCCTGTTCAATGTGCAGGAGTGTCTCTGCGACACTTCAAGACCTACCATCATGGGGCCACCAAGCGCACAGTCGTCATGCATGCCGTCATCATAAAACCGTGCGGGCTGAAAAATCGTTTCAACTGATGCTGCCCCTCTGGCGCTGCTCTTGCTGAATTGTGGACTTTGCCGCTTGCTTGACGCGCACAGGCGCCGGACACTCCAGGCCCGACACCGCCGGTGGCAACTGCAGCTGTGACAGCAGATGCCTCTGTGGCAGTTGCAACTGAAGGTCCTACTGAGCCACAGGCGACGGCAGCAGCGACACCAGATGCCTCAGTGGCAGCAACTGTAGGTCCCACTCAGCCAGAGGCGACTGCGGCAGCTACACCAGATGCCTCGGTGGCAGCAACTGTAGGTCCCACTCAGCCCGAGGCGACGGCAGCAGCGACACCGGATGCCTCTGTGGCAGCAACTGAAGGTCCCACTCAGCCACAGGCGACCGCAGCAGCTACACCGGATGCCTCGGTGGCAGCTACTGAAGGTCCTACTGAACCACAGGCGACCGCAGCAGCTACACCGGATGCCTCGGTGGCAGCAACTGAAGGTCCCACTGAGCCACAGGCGACCGCAGCAGCCACACCGGGTCCTACTGAACCACAGGCGACCGCAGCAGCTACACCGGATGCCTCGGTGGCAGCAACTGAAGGTCCCACTCAGCCACAGGCGACCGCAGCAGCTACACCGGATGCCTCGGTGGCAGCAACTGAAGGTCCTACTCAGCCTGAGGCGACTGCAGCGGCAACACCGGATGCCTCTGTGGCAGTTGCAACCGAAGGTCCTACTCAACCAGAGGCAACTGCAGCGGCGACACCGGATGCCTCTGTGGCAGCATCTGTAGGTCCCACTGAGCCAGAGGCGACGGCAGCAGCAACACCGGATGCCTCGGTTGCAGCAACTCCAGATCCTTCTTTGGCAGCAACGCCAGACCCCTCTGTTGCAGCAACACCGGATCCCTCTTTTGCAGCAACGCCAGATCCCTCTGTAGCAGCAACACCAGATCCATCGGTACCAGCAACGCCAGACCCGTCCTTAGCAGCAACGCCAGACCCCTCCATAGCGGCAACACCGGATCCCTCGGTAGCAGCAACACCCGACCCGACGCAGGCGCTCGCGCCCGAGCCGACGCTCGCAGCGACGCCCGCCGCGTCCGCAGCCGTCACCGCCGCCGGCACCCCCATCCTCCCCACCGCAAACGGCCCCACCGCACCCCCCACAGACGCCTTGGCGCCGCAGACTGTAACTACCCCTGCACCAACGTCTGCACAGACGCAGGGGCCCGGGGAGGAGAACGTTCCGCAAGGTGCGCCGGTCCCCACGCCTGTTCCCGGGACCGTTCCCGGGACCGAGCCGCCGACGCCGTTTGTGCCGGGCGGCATGGACCTGGGCAGGCCCGACGTGGCTGAGCTGCGGCCCAAGTGGGACTACCAAAGTAGCACAGGTATGTATGTATGAAAAACGAATCAAAAGATCGTTGAGCTCTAGGTGACAAGGGATGGTTAGCCGCAAGTGCCTTCCACCAAAAACCGTGGTCGCCGCTGCTGCAGTCATTGGCCACAAGTCAAACAGTGCCACCATAACCACAGTAGGCAAAAATACTTCTGTGTACAACCTTTTTAGCGTTCGAGGTACGTATGTATTGTCGTATGTGTCATGGAGTGTATAGGGTGTGGCTGTGATGTACAGGCGCTGCATGGCGGAGGTGCTGTGCCTCAGGCGATTGCTGCTGGGCTTTCCGTAGCGACCAGAGTAAGTGGAGAGATGTGTGCGCAGCGCAGTCGGTGTTGCTTCTGATCTCTGATTTTTTCATGCGCAGCAGCTGAAGTGCTTCTGCGCTTTTGAAGCCACGAATGATGACGAGCGTACTGCAGTGCAAGGTGGTGCAACTCATACTCAGTGCAGGTGCTGCTGTACGAGCTAGCTTCGTCTGCCAGAGCAAGGTGCAGTTTTGAGCTCATTACCATCGTATCATCAGGGAATGTATACGATTCGCGTCTTGACAACGTGCTCGCCGCCATGGGCGTGCGTCATTATGAAATGCATGTCCATGTGTGTACATCCATGGTTGAGAAATCTTGAAATGCATCAGATCAGTACACGCATGTACGCTAGCAGTCCAGTGCATGTGGAATACGGTCAGGCTGGTTGGTGTTGTTGGATCCCTTACAGATGATCGTTCCAACGGCACGCTGATACCCATGGCGGGCCCGTGCGTTGTTGCAGTGCACGACTGTCTGTTGAGCGCTGCATACTGCTTGTGCGCAGGGAGCGTCCACCTCAGTGCTTTCAAGACGCATCGGCTGCCTCATCAAAAGGGCTAGCCTGCCTATTCATCTCGCCTGCGGCAAACTGCGGCATGCCAGGCTCATGTCCATCCGTCCCTTCCACTCAACAGCGCCTACAACTGCTTGTCTCCTGGCCCGCCTGCGTGCACTGCTGTGTCCACAGCTTTTCAAAGAAGATAGAATGGGCACTGAGCTCAGCCTTACCCTTTACCCTAACCTCAACCCTTGCATAGGCACAGCCTACCCTATACATACCCTACCCCTCACGTGTGCAGCTCTGTACCACTGTCCGAGCAGCGGCGCCGAGCTCAGCCCAATTTCATACCCTAACGCCCAACCCCTGGGGTATGCACAGCCTAACCCTATACGTATCCTACCCCTCACGCACGCAGCCCAGTACACGACCGTCTGAACAGCGACATTGCTGAGCCTTACTCTATACGTACCCTAACCCAAACCTTGACCCTTGCGCGTCGCTTGCCTAACCCTATACGTACCCTACCCCTCGCGCATGCAGCCCAATACACGACCGTCCGAGCAGCGGCGCAGAGCTCAGCCCAATCCTATACCCTCACCCCCCAACCCTCAGGGTATGCACAGCCTAACCCATACATACCCTACCCCTCGCGCGTGCAGCCCAGTACACGACCGTCAGAACAGCGGCGCTGAGCTCCGCGGGCCAGGTCTTTGTGGCCGGCGCGAGCGGCGGGGATGGAAGGTCAGTGCGGCAGTGCTCAGTAATGAAATGTCATCGCTCAGCACGCCAGGTATGGCTTGAAGTTAGGGTTTGGGTCTGCTGAGGGTTAGGCAGGAGTGGGCCGGCGCGAGCGGCGGGGACGGAAGGTCAGTGCGGCAGTGCTCAGTAGTGAAATCGCTCAGCACGCCAGGTATGATTTAGAGCTAGGGTTTGGGTCTGCTGGGGGTTAGAGTAGCCGGCACAACCGGCGGGAACGGGCCGGCGCGAGCGTCGGGGATGGAAAGTCAGTACCCATGTAGTGGCAGTGCTCAGTAGGTAAATGTCAACGCTCAGCAGGCCAGCAGGTATTTGCAGGGGTTATCAGTGATTAGGATAGCAGAGCAGCGAACATAATGAGTATTTTGATATGGCAGTGCTCAGTAATCAAATGCCATTGCTCAGCAGACCAGCAGGTATTGCAGGGTTATCACGGCTGCACAGTATTTGAATGACTACGAGTCCGACTCCGAGTCCAACGACTTGCGACTCATGCGCTTACGACTCCTGCTCCGCTCCGCGAAGGTCAGTACATACTCACCAACGGCAGTGCTCAGCAATTAAGTAGCATCGCTCAGGTCAGGTATTGTGCCCTTTGCAAGCGGCGGGAGGGTCCGTTCTCAAGTAGGGTTTGGACCCGCTACTAAGGTCTGCGCAGGCTCGATGTGGGGCCTAGTAGTGGTGCAACGGATCACGCCAGGTTTGCGATCCAGCAATGAGCTCTTCCAGTTTTTGGGTGGCGCTGATGCTTGGCACTTGCGCTGTGCTTAGTCTGAAGTTGCTGCATGTACCGTGCCCTTGAAGTAGAAGTACAAACGGAGCTGAAGTGTCGAAATGAGGGGCGCTTATGGTAACACGTTCATGACGTCTCCTGTCTCAATGCCATCTGATCTCCATTTCCATTTCATGGCTCACAATTATGTATGTATACCATCACGCATGCGCTTCTAGGGTTTGCGTAAGACTGAGCCTAGTGTTGCAACGGATTGCACCACGATCACTGCTAGGCAGTGCGCTCTTGCACTTTACAGATGTGACAGGACAGTCTGGCAGCTGCGGCTCTGCTTGCCCTGAAGCTGCTTGCTGCGTGTGCAACGCTCTCAGTAAGCAGGTGGAGTTCAAGCGTCAAAATAACGGGCACCTATGATCACGCGTTCATGTTGTCTCCAATGGCATGAAATCTCCGATTCCAAACCATTCGCGCTGGCTCACGAGAACATATTTTTACTATCACGCATGCGCAGCGCGTTTGCTAGACGGCGCGGGCGGCAGTTACAGACCAAGGGAGCGTCAC
The DNA here is from genome assembly GCA_017506865.1 of Tribonema minus. Classification (NCBI taxonomy): domain Eukaryota; class Xanthophyceae; order Tribonematales; family Tribonemataceae; genus Tribonema; species Tribonema minus. Next base: position 121,261 of record JAFCMP010000032.1, read on the forward strand.
CGGACGCCGATGTCACCATCACAGCGCTCAACACGGACGTCTCCTCTCTCAATGCCATTTGATCTCCAATTCCATTCCATGCGTGCTGGCTCACGCGAACGTATCACTTGTGCGCAGCGCGTTTGCCAGACGACGTGGGCGGCAGTTGCAGGCCAAGGGAGCGTCACCGGACACGGATGTCACCATCACAGCGCTCAACGCGGCCAACGGCAAGGCCCTCTGGCACCGCACCTGGGGGTCCCACGACGCGCAAGACGACGCCGCATTTGCCACCTACCAGATCGGGGACAGGTATGTATAGGTATAGTTGGAAAGCTGGGCTATGCAGGCAGGCACTACGCTACCAGTGCATGGCAGCAGAGGTAGCAGGAGACGCTGGCTGGTGCGAAAGTAGAGAAGCGATCATTGAACGCAATTGCTTCCCCTGCCCCTCGGGTGGGGGCACAAACTGTCTCATAAAATGACAGAACCTGCCAGATCGGGGCCAGGTATGTATGGGTATGGGTATGAAACCGTCATCTGGGGCTGCACGCGAGGCTGTCTGACGTCAGTGCGGTGCGATAAGCATAGAGGTCATTGCGGCGCGACAAGCATAGATATCTTTACAGTAATGAACCTTTCTTCGTGCCAGATCGAGGACAGGTATGTATGGGTATGGACCTTCTTTCCCGCTACTGTCTTTTTGCTGCACACGAGGGTTTCTGTCAGCAGTGCAGCACAATGTGCAGGGCTGCTTTTACTGAGCGCTGGCAAAAATGGTACCAGAACCTGAAGTCACAGCCACGGGCATGTCATGTGTTTGTGTGCAGCTACTGTCAGGCCTAGCAGCAAGATGGTCGCAACTGATAAGGGTCTGGCAATTGGGCTGCACGTGAGGCTGTCTGCGATGAGCATAGGCGCGCGTAGGCGTAAACTTTCCTTCCTGCTAGTGGTGCTGCATGCGAGGTGATCTGATTGAAGCGCGAGCGGCGGCAACGTGACTTCAAGTTGAAGTCACAGATGCTTGCAGGCCCCAAGGGGCGTGTTCATCTGCGGGGCACACTCTTGTGTAACTGCAGCTACTGCAAGGGCTACTAGGACGGGCGCAGCGGACATGCAGCTGGCCATGGGGTCAGCATATGGAATGATGACGATGGCGTCGCAACCCCAACGCTACCCTCACTCCGTCGGTATACGCCTTTCTCGTGACCAGCGCACGTGTGACTGACCAAAAGCAGTGCTCATCAGCAGGCGCGATACTCAGATCAACACTTGGGCACCAGGACTCATGCGACGCCTGCACACGGTACAGCCTAATGACCTGGTCCCTTCGACATGACAACTATGTTGATGAAAACGAATCAAAGACCGTAGAGCTTTAGGTGACAAGGGATGATTGGCCGCAAGTGCCTTCCACCAATAACCGTGGTCGCTGCTGTTGCAGTCATTGGCCACGAGTCCAAGAGTGCCATCATATCCACAGTAGTCAACAGACTTCTGTGTGCAAGCTTTTATGATGATGGTTTCATGATGCATGTCTATGTGCTTCATGATCTCTTTGCGCTGAGCGCTGCTTTGCGTACCCTCGCCCCTGCAGCGTGCATACATGATCATCAATAAGTGCATTCATGATATGGTCATGATACATCTCTTTGTGCTTTTAAGCAGATCATTCAAAAATGGCTTCTAAGCGCTGTGCGCTGCTTTACGTACCCTCGCCCCCGCAGCGTGCTGGTCGCAGGCGCCACCTGGGGCAACATGTTCGGCCCCAACCAGGGCGGCGCAGACATGGTGGTCATGGAGGTGAGTTGTTGAGGTTGTGCGGTTGAAGTTGTGAGTTGATGAGATTGTACAGTTGAAGTTGGTAACATTGGGCCCCCAGGGCGGCGCAGACATGGTGGTCATACAGGTGAGTGGTTGAGGTTGTGGCGCGGTTGAAGTTGTGACACACCTTCAATCTCGGCTAGGATTGTTGGATCACCGCTACTGCTGCACTGTCTGCAGGCGAGCCAGCAGCCATCGCGCACAACAAGCAGCATCTGAACGTCGGGGTTCGTTATCGATCAAGCCTACTTGTGAAAGTATAGAAGTATTGGGTAAGTACGGTGGCGGATCCTTCCTGTGCTGAATGGTCTCTCATGCTCAGTGCACAGTGCATCAGTTGCGTCACTGTCAGCCTGTGCGTATATGTGAGCGTACTGCCAATGAGGGTAGTACTTTGACAGCTGTCTCATTCCATCGTTGTCCCTCGCAAGTCAACACAGCGTCAGATCTGAGATGAACAGCGGTCGTGAAGGCCTCAAACGCTTCGCAGGGCGCCCGCAGCACTCTTATTTGAAGCTGGGGCATCATCGCTCAGGCACCTGCGTAACTGTCACTCACGACCTGACAGTTACGACCTGACAGTTACGTAACTGTCAGTAAATGCCTGACAGAGTCGACCAATCGCTACGCAGGGCGCGCGCAGCACTCACATTTGAAGCTGGGCATCATCGCCAAGGAACCTGCGTAACCGTCAGTCACTACCTGACAGTTACGTTACTGTCAGTATATACCTGACAGTGCTCCACGCAATTCCCCCACCTCTGTACACACATGCACCGGCACTTGCGCCGCTCCGCCGCAGCTGCCACGGGCCGCGGCGCCTCCCCCTGTTTGCTGCGAGCGGTGCTCCCCCCCCCCGTTCCACACGAGCAGTATCACGCACAAATTTGTGCTCCTCCACGATGCTGCGCATTCATGGCGTGGTCGCGGGCAAGGGCAGTAGGCACGCTGACTTGAATCGCACTCGTCGCTGTACTCAGTGTACTGTCCGCTGTACTCGCAGTGCACCCACTGCCACAGTCTCGCCGCTGCGCTGCCGCTGCGGTGCCACGCACTGTTCTGCTCCTCCATGGGCCCGCCCGTTCATGGCGTTGTTGCTCGCAGCCACCGGCGACGGTGGTCGACGACCTGCACTGTGATCGCTCTCTGTGTACTGATCGCTGTACTCGCAGTGTACCCACCGCTGTCCTCAATTTTATGCTCCTCCCACGATCCCGCCCGTTTATGGCGCGGTCGCGGGCGAGGGTCGTCATCGTACTCAAAGCACTCAACTTGCTGTACTCGCAGTGTACCCACCGCCGCCACGCCGCCTCAGCTGACGGCTGTACTCGCAGTGTACTCGACCGCTGTACTCGCAGCGCACCCACCACCACAGTCTCGTCGCCGCCCGCTGCCGCCGCCGCCGCTGCCGCAGGTGCACGCAGCCACCGGCAGGCTGCGCGGCGGCACCTGCACTTGTCGTCGTACTCGCTGTGCTGACCGTTGTCATCGTACTCGCTGTACTGACCGCTGTACTTGCAGTGTACTCAACCGCTGTACTCAAAGTGTACCCATCCCTCCCCCGCACCGCTTCCGCTGCGCCGCCTCCGCCGCCGCCGCAGGTGCACGCTGCCATCGGCAGGCTGCGCGGCGGCTGGCAGGTCGGCACGGGGCGCGACAACGCCGCCGCCTTTGCGCTGAGCGCTGCCGCACCATCGTACTCGCCATACTGACTGTACTTGCAGTGTACCCACCGCTGAATTTAAACTGTACCCACCACCGCCGCCGCTGTGCCGCCGCTGCTGCTGCCGCCGCTGCCGCTGCAGGTGCACGCTGCCACCGGCAGGCTGCGCGGCGGCTGGCAGGTGGGCACAGGGCGCGACGATGTCGCCTTTGCGCTGAGCGCTGCCACACAGCCGGCGGCAGGGGGCGCGCCAGATGTGGTGCTGGGGGGCGCCATCGGCGGCGCGGCGTTCGTCGCGCGCTACGCGGCGGGCGGCGCCAAAGTGTGGTCCACGCCGGGCGTGCAGGGGGTAAGCAATCATATGAAGTATTACACTGCAGTATATGCTTCACCATGGGGGTAAGCATGTAGACTCTGCGGCAGCCTTTTTTGAGGCAGCGTTCTTTCAAGGTTAGCAGTTGTACATGATCAGGATGGCGCTACGCGGCGGGCGGACGGCGCCAATGTGCAGTTCACAACGGGGGTGGAGGGGGTATGCAATCATCCATATATATATGCATATATTCGTCTATGTGCTCCACCATTAGTGATCATGCATGCTCAGTGTGGTCCACATACATAGGAAGGGGTTGAGCGTGGGTGCTTGAGTTTGGGGTCAGGGGTCAGAATGTATGCTCAGGATCAGGAGCAGGGGCACAGCCAGAGTGGGGCCGACGCGTGGGCGCAGCTGCATGCATGCATGCAGGTGCGTCCACGTACTTCGAAATTGAAGCATCAACTTCAAGTTGAAGCCTTCAAAATTGAAGCATCAACTTCAAGTTGAAGCATCTGCAAGCAGATTTCGCGTCCACGGAACGTGCATTGCGCAGTCTGCATCGGCCTAGAGTGGCGCTGGGGTGAAGGCGCGACGTGATGGCCGCCCTCCTCGCGGTGCCAGCGAGAATGCGTTACACCTACATAATAACAACCACTTCAAACCTAACCCAAACCCCGGTCCCCTCCGCCGCGTCCCCGCAGACGACAGCGACCATCGCGGTCAGCGCAGACCGCGCAGTTTGCATCGGCTTAGGTTAGGGTCAGGGTAACACTTCACCAGAACCACTCTAGCCCTAACCCCCCCCCTGACCCTAACCCGAACCCTAGTCCTAACCATAACCCTAGCCCTAACTCTAACCCTACTTCCCACCCCTCCGTCCCCGCAGACGACGGCGACCATCGCAGTCAGCGCCGACCGCGCCAACGGCATCGCCACCGTGCTGCAGTCCACCGTGTCACCGCTCAGCGACAGCAGCGCCGCCGCTGCCGCCGCCGCCGCCGCTTCCGCCGCCGACACCGCCGCGGACATGCTCGTGCTACAGCGCCTGGACCTCGCTACCGGAAAAGTCCGGTGGAAGACGGTTTATGAGGGGGCGGTGGGCACGGCGATGGCAGTCGCGAAGGGGGGTATCGTGGTGGCGGTGGGGAGGCAGGGGGGGAACGTCCTGGCGGTGGCGTCGCGGTATAGAGACGGCGCGCGGCTGTGGGAGTATGGGGGGGGGCGCACGGGGGGCGCGGAGGCGGTGACGCTGAGCGTCGAGGGGGGGTTCGTGGTCATCGTGGGGAGCACTGCTGTGGAAGGTATTAACGCCTTAATAGTGCTGAAACGCGTCAACCCTCGACTACATAGTAGTCGTGTACAGTCCGCCAGTGTAGTGGTCATGGGTCTTAGGTCACTTAGGTCACGGTCAGGTTATGCTGAGCGCCAAGGGAGGGTTTGTGGTCATCGTGGGGAGCACCACTGTGGAAGGTATGTTCAGAACAAGTCGAAATGTCTTTGAAAATGATAGGTATCCTTGGTTCATAGAAAAAGGTATAGATACGGCGCGCGGCTGTGGGAGTATGCGGGGGGGGGCGCGGGGGCTGCGGAGGCGGTCACACTGAGCGTCGAGGGTGGGTTCGTGGTCATCGTCGGCAGCACCGCTGTGGAAGGTATGGTCGGAACTAGTTCAGCGCACTTATCACTTCCTCGTCTCGCCCCGCTCTGCGGGCGTGAGCGCTGCTGCAGTTGACAGCGACGCCCGGTGACATCTACTGCACGCGGGCTTCTCTCTGTTTGACACGGTGGCAGTGCTCAGTGGGGTGGGGGACAGAATGTGGCTTCTGCAGTGCTCAACATGGCAAACAGAGAGAAGCCCGCGTGCAGTGACGAGCACTGACACGGTGGCAGTGCTCAATGGGGTGGAGGGCAGAATGTGGCTTCTGCAGTGCTCAACATGGCAGTGCTCATCACTCTCTGCCGTGTTGAGCACTGCAGCATATGACACTGTGTCAGCGCTCATCACTCCCTGCCTGTTGAGCACTGCAGATGCCACAGCGTGTCAGCGCTCATCACCCCCGTCCCGCACCCCGCTGAGCACTGCTGCTGTGTCAGCGCTCATCACTCTCAGCCGTGTTGAGCACTGTGGATGTTGTCAGCGCTCATCACTTGTTTCACCACTCTCTTCTGCCTGCTGAGCGCTGCAGATGCCACACTGTGTGTCAGCGCTCACCACTCTACTTCCGCCCCGCTGCTGCGCGCTGCAGATGCGAGCGGCGCGCACATGGACGCCTTTGTGCTGACCCTGGACCCCGCCACGGGCGACGAGCTGTGCTACTACTCGTTCGGGTCGCCGGCGGATGACGTGGTGAGTGCATTGAGGGTATATGTAATCAGGCCTGCATTGAGGGTATGCATGTACTCTTCATTTGAAATTCTCGTGCAGGACGCGAGAAAGCCCAGGTGAATGGCATTGAATTAGAAGCTTGCTGTACGGAATGTACATGTTGTGTGACAGTCTGAAAGTGTCTCATTGACAACCACTCAAACGCCGCCGCCGCCACTGGCAAACGGCATCTCGGAATCCTCCCCTACGTCCTCCTCCCTTTGCCCCCCCCCCCTGGATTCTGCCATGTGTGTCATGACACGGCCAGAGTACGCCATGTGGAACGCTGCCGCCGCCGCCGCCGCTGCGCGCAGGCGACGGGTGTTGTCGCGAGCTGTGGCGCCGCCGCCACCGGCACCGTGATACACCTTCCAACACCTTCCAATACGTATTTAAGACATGAGTCTGTTGCCGCCGCCGCTCACGCCGCTGCCGCCGCCGTCACCGTCACCACTGCGCAATCGCACTTCAACGCACTCTGCATCCGCGCCATCGAAAAGCTCTTCTATGCGCCGCTTTTAGCGCATGTGTGCTCGTCCCAGTGCTTCACATTGTGACACACCTTCCAACACCTTTCAACGCGTGTATTCACAACACACGAGTCCGCCGCCGCCGCCGCTGCGCGCACGCGACGGGCGTCGTCGCAAGCGGCGGCGCCGCCGTCACGGTCACCATAACACACCTTGCAACACCTTCTAATACGTATGCTTTGAAGTATAAGACATCAATCTGCCGCCGCCGCCGTTGTGACACACCTTGCAACACCTTCCAATACATATGTGAGACACAAGTCTGCCGCCGCCGCAGCCGCTGCAGGCGATGGGCGTCGTTGCGAGCGGCGGCGCCGCCGTCACAGTCACTGGCCGCACGTCCGGCGCGCTCTTCGCCGCCGCCGCCGGCATGTGACAAACCTTTTAATATATATATAAGACATGAGTCCGCCGCTGCCGCCGCCGCTCACGCTGCTGCCGCCGCTGCTGCCGCCGCCGCTGCGCGCAGGCGACGGGCGTCGTCGCGAGCGGCGGCGCCGCCGTCACGGTCACCGGCCGCACGTCCGGCGCGCTGTTTGCCGCCGCCGCCGGCGCGTCCGACGCCTTCGCCGTCGCCATCGACCAGGCGACAGCGTGCACGCTGCCGCCGAGCACTGCCCCGGCGGTTTTCCAGGACCCCGCCGTCGCCGGTCGCGTCGCCAAGACGCTCACCGCGACGACGGCGGCGGCGGGCGGCGGCGCGATCGCCATGGCCGCGGCGGCGCCGGCGGCCGCGGCGGGGGCGGGGGTGCAGGTGGCGTCGTTCGCGGGCGGGGCGGCGGCGTTCATGATGGTCGGGCAGCTGCAGTTCATCAGCACGACGTCGCTGGTGGACGCGAATCAGAGCCGCCAGGTGCGGTCCATCGTTGAACATCAACTTTGTTTTGTCAACTTCAATGTTGCTGCAGGGGGAGTAGTGGGTGTGTAGCACTCGTGATGGTGCGTCACTGCTGAAGTTCATGATGGTCGGGCAGCTGCAACTCATGAGCATGACGTCGCTGGTGGACGCGAACCAGAGCCGCCAGGTATGGACGGTCCCTGAACTTCAACTTCAATAATGTTTCAATTTCAATGGTTCAACTTCCAAGTGCTGCTGAAGGGGGAGTAGATGGGTGTAGCGCATCGTGATGGTGCGTCACAGCTGCAGTTCATCAGCACGACGTCGCTGGTGGATGCGAATCAGAGCCGGCAGGTATGGGCGGTCCCTGAACTTCAACTTTGATAACGTTTCAACTTCAATGGTTTAAACTTCAATGCTGCTGAAGGGGGAGTAGATGGGTGTAGCGCATCGTGATGGTGCGTCACAGCTGCAGTTCATCAGCACGACGTCGCTGGTGGACGCGAATCAGAGCCGCCAGGTGAGTGCAAGTCGCCAAGTCGGAGTCGCTGGGGGGTGAGTCGCGCCCTTACGTCAGCATCAAGATTGCGAGCCCGTAGCTGTTGCAGGTTGAGCTTGTGGCGCTGACTTCGCTGGTCGACGTGAACAGAGAGTCGCCAGGCAAGTCAGAGTCGCCAAGTCTGAGTCATTGCGGGCGAGTCGTGGCGTGCGCTGCCGCGCCCTCACGTCAGCATCGTAATTGCAAGAGCCTGTAGCTGTTGCAGGCTGATCTTGTGGCATTGACGTCGCTGGGCGACGCGCACCAGAGAGTCGCCAGGCAAGTCAGGGTCGGCGAGTCAGAGTTGCCGAACGAGCGAGTGGCAGCGCAGACGGACTTCCTTACTTGTAATGCTAACCCCAACGGTCGTCATGGAAGTGAGCAACAACGGCGGACCGTCATCCTGTGACCCTGACCCTGACCCTAAGACGTCAACCCGAGCCTGTCAGGCACTCTCAGGGTCTAGGTCAGGAATAGGACAGAGCTGAGGATTAGGATCAGGTGGATTAGGTTTGGTATTTTAGGGTTAAAGTGAGCGTTAGGGTAGAGTCGCCGCTTTTTTTTGGGGGGGGGGGGGGGGGGGGAGTGCGGCAAGATACAATCACGGATCGATCGGGGTAAGTTCCTGGTGCACCACCGCATAGCGCATGCGCGCGCACCGTCGCCGCTCTGCATGTTTTCCGATGCAAGTGCATCAAAGTCTTGGCAAACTGGGCTGCATTGTCCACACGTGCCACGCTGGGTATGTAGAGGTATCCTTTCTGCGGCCTTAAACTCACTGTCATTTGATGCTGGCCTTGCCCTGCCGCGTGCGCAGTTTGTGGATCTCGCGGGGAGCCTGCGCTGGATCAACCTGTGGTGGAGCGCTGACGCGCTCATACCGGACGGCAGGTAATGCATACCTACCTAATTAACTGGCAGTTTGATGGCGTGCTGACAAAGTCATGCCCGGCGGCAGGTAATGCATACCAACCTTAGTCAACTTCAACTTTGGCAGTGTTCAACCTGTGGTGGAGCGCCGACGCGCTCATACCCGACGGCAGGTAATGCATACCTACCTAATGAACTTCAGCTTTGACAGTTTGATGGTTTTGCAACTGTGGTGGAGCGTTGACGTACTCATACCCGACAGCAGGTGATGCATACCTACCTGAGTCAACTTCAACTTTGAATCTGTGGTGGAGTGCTGACACACTCATACCCGACGGCAGGTAGTACCCAACCTTACTCAACTTCAACTCTGGCAGTAGTTGCAACCTGTGGCGGAGCGCTAACGTCATACCAGACGGCAGCTAATGCATACTTACCTCAATCAACCTCAACTTTGCCAGTAGAGCAATAACTTTGGCAGTCATGCTGCAGGGTGTGGGCGTAGGGGACAGGCGGTGTGTACGCATCCGGCCAGTCTCTACAACAGTACGTTCCGATATGTTCAAGAGGCAGAAACCCCAGTGGAAGTACATGTCTGTCAAATCATAGCAAGATTTGCCAAAGGAGCACTGTTGGGCGCTGTTGAAAGAGGGTTAGGGTGGGATCATCCACACTTGGAGGTCTAAAAACACAGCGACCCCCCCCCCCCCCCCCTCACACACACACCATACGCTGCACGATGTACAGTCTGTTTGGTCACAAGGTGGCCTACAATAGCCTGTGATGATTGTGGAGATCAACGAACTCAAGCATACTCTGTTCACTCTCCCACATGCATGCCTTCACTGCGCGGAATGCATTCTGCTGCCACCAGTGCCTCAGACGTATCTGTATCGCCGCAGGGCTTGTCTGTTATCTCTACACAAATTAGTATGTCTTCAAATACCACTTGTTTGCAGCTGCATCACCAAGGATGACACCAGAGTCGGCGGCGACACAACACTGCTCAAAACCATAATGTTCTTCAAGTTAAGGTTTGGATTTGAAATCCAGAAATTCAGCTGCACTTGTCTGCTTGCCCGAGTATGTTTTTTTTCTCCGGACGTCTCTTGTTTTGCAACTGCGTTGCTAAGGACGACGGCGGCGTCACAACAGCACTGCTCAGTACTGCCAAACTTTGAACTTAAAGTTAGCAACAAAATTGGGCTTCACAGCTTGTCCAACAATGTTCTTTTCTCCACATGGCTTCCGTTCGCAGCTGCTCGCTGAGGACGGCAGCGGCGCCGGCGGTGACGCCTTTGTCGGCAACACCATCCTGGTATTCAAATTGAAGTTTGCAGCCCGAACTCCGCCAGCTACACTTGCCTGCTTTTTCCAGCAGCTATTCTTATTGCCCGGACGGCTCTTGTTTGCAGCTGCATTGCTAAAGACGACACCGGCGTTGGCAGCGACACCTTTGTTGGCAACACCATCCTGGTCTTCAAATTGAAGTTTGCAGTCCGAAATTCAGATAAGAATCAGCTGCACTCGTCTGCTTTGTCCAACGATGGTTCTTTCTCCACATGGCTTTTGTTTGCAGCTGCATTGCTCAGGACGACACCGGCGTCAGCGGCGACACAGCACTGCTCAGTACTGCCACATTCTGAAGTTTACCACCAAAGCTCACCAACACTTTTCAGCTTGTCCAAAGATGGTTTTCTCCATATGGCTCTTGTTTGCAGCTGCATTGCCAAAGACGACACGGGCGTCGGCGGCGACACGTTCGTCGGCAACACCGTCCTGGTGGTGGGCATCACAGCGCTCATCGTGCTGTTCCATCTGGTGGGAGTGTCACTGGTTGAAGCTTGCTGGCTCGCCAAGGACAAGGCGCGCTACCACCAGAGCGGCGCCATCGTCGTTGATACGCCTGATGCAGCGGAGTCGGTGAGTGTTCAATGAAAACTGAAAATACAGTATGGAAACAACTCAAAAGATCGTAGAGCTCTAGGTGACAAGGCGTGGCTAGCCGGCGCCATCGTCATCGACACTTCTGACGCGGCGGAGTCGGTACGTGAGCACCCGTGTCCTGCCGACTCATACTCTTGAGCACTGCCATGTACTTCAAGAAGTATTGCATCAACATCAGGCATCAGCCTCAGGGGGCGGAATTTGAAGTTGCATTGCCAGCATGCTCGGTGCACGAGGGAATGAGCACTGCCATACTTCGAAGTTATATACCATCAAGGGGCGCACCTTGAAGTTGTATCGACAGCATGCTCGGTGCGCGAGGAAGTAAGCATTGCCGCGTACCGTATGGCATCATCCTCAAGGGACGCGTCTTGACAGATGCGGCTTTGGAGTTTCAGCCGAGTTCCAACCAGCAAAGGGGATGCGCATGCTCTCAGCAAGGTTCCAGCTACGAGTGGTGGAGGAGAAAGCGCGAGGTATCAGTGTCATTGTCTCACATCTCATCCCACTTTCTACTTACCGCGGTCACCTGAGCGGTGGGCTGGTAGTCACAGCGTACTCACGGTCAGGGTTGAGGTGAGAGTTGGGGTCAGGGTTGCGGTTATCAGTATGGTCAGGCTCCGCTGCAACTTCAGTGAGCCTTCAGTACAATAAGGCTTGTGAAGGCACTCTGCTTTGTGTGGCTGGCTAGAACTGGCGTCTATTCAGAAGCCCTGGTTCAGGCTCATGCCTCGATATATCTACGCACCTCACGCTTGTGCTGTCTGCCGGTGAACAATGGTGCAGGGCGTGATCCGCGCCGACAGCGCGCCGCTATCGGGCAGCCACGGTGTGTCTTCAGTACAGTCAGGCTTGCGAAGGCACTGTGCTTTCAGCTAGGACCCCCGCATCTAATCAAAAGCCCTGGTTCAACCCATGCCTCGATACACTATGCCGTATGAAGCTCACGCCTGTACTGTCTGCTGCTTTGTTGCAGGGCGTGATTCGCGCAGATGCGCACCCCTGTCAAGTAGCCACGCTGAGCACCGTGCACACCCTGCTGACTCTGTGCACATGCATCAACAACAGCGCCCTACTGCGTATCAGCAGCTATATATATATAACGCGACCATCATGCACGCATGCCTGATCGATTGCGAATGCCTTGCCCTCACCGCGCCGCGCGCTGCTCTTTGTCTGCCAATTTCGGTGCAGGGCGTGATCCGCACCGACAGCGCGCCGCTGTCGCGCAGCCACTGTGTGTCTTCAGTACAGTCAGGGGCTTGCGAAGGCACTGTGCTTTCAGCTAGGACCCCGGCATCTAATCAAACGCCCTGGTTCAACCCATGCCTCGATACACTATGCAGTATGAAGCTCACGCCTGTTCTGTCTGCTGCTTTGTTGCAGGGCGTGATTCGCGCCGACAGCGCGCCGCTATCAGGCAGCCACGGTGTGCTCGTGACGCCATCGACGGCGCCGCCGCGCGACAGGGGCGTCTCAGAAACGGACAGCGAGGGCGAAGTCATTGTCAACATGGTGACCGCGACCAAGTCCAAGCGGTCAAAGAAGGTGATTGGTGAATGAATTCATTCATGATCGTCAACTTTCGGGATGCGGGCCGCTGCATGTGTACAAGATGTGAGAGTAGGGAGCGAGGGCAAAGTCATTATCAACATGGTCACCAGGACCAAGTCCAAGCGCCGCTGCTGTGTGCGCGTGGGAATGGGACAGTAGGTCCCGCAGCTGCTTCCAGTGCGCTCTGAGAGATCCTTCTTTCACTTTCTCGTGGAACCGCACTTGTTGGCTAGCTTTTCAGCACTATGGTCTGCTCAGATGCTCAGTTACTTCTTGAAGTTCAACGCCCGCCTCTGCCCTCCGTCGACCACCCCCCGGACCACGCGCGCCAGCGCTCGCTGTCAACTTCATATTTGAAGATACTGATTGAAGTTCAGCAACCGCATCTCTCCACGCACCGACCGCTCTCTCCAATCGCGCAGCTCTTCAACGCCGCGGACGATCACCCCGCGGACCACATGCGCCAGCGCTCGCGCTCACCTCAACTTGAAATGTATGTTTGAAGCTACTTATTAAAGTGCAGCCCCTGTCTCTCTCCACGCCGCGCAGCTCTTCAACGCCGCGGACGACCACCCCGCGGACCACGTGCGCCAGCGCTCGCGCGCGCTGTGGCTCCACTTCATGCTTGAAGTTGCTTCTTGAAGTTCAACACCCGCCTCTCCCGTCCGCGCGCCGCGCAGCTCTCCAACGCCGTGGAGGAGACCACGTGCGCCAGCGCTTGCGCTCGCTGTGACTGCGTGTTTGAAGCTGTCATTTTGAAGCTGCTGATCAGAACTTGAACAACTGCCTCTCTCTCCGCGCCGCGCAGCTCTTCAACGCCGCGGACGACCACCCCGCCGACCACGTGCGCCAGCGCTCGCGCTCCCTCTGGCTCCACTTCCCGCACGTCGAGCTCCTCTTCCTGCTCTTCGCGTACGAGGGCGCCGTCGCCGCGCAGGCGTCCATGCTGCGGAGCCCGTGCGCGTCGCTCGTCGTCGCCTCCGTCGCGCTGCTGCTGCTGTACCCCGTGCTGCTGCTGCTGCTGGCGTGGCGCGTCGTGCAGGCGCTGCGCCTTGGCGCTGCCGTATACGTACCTCATGGGGACAGCGCTCAGCACGCTGCAGAGCGCGCCGTTGGGCGCTGCTGTCGGACCGCGCTGCGCTCGCCAAAGGCGGTCGTTGTGGGTGTTTACAGGTGCGTGTGTGTGTAAGTGTGTGTGTGCGTGTGTGCGTGCGCATGTTGTGTGTGCGTGTGTGTGTTGTGTGCGTGTGAGTGTGTGTGCGCGTCTGTGTGCGTATGTGTGTGTGTGTGTGTGTGTGTGAGAGTGTGTGCGTATTTCTTTGATGGGAGCCAGCGCCGGGAACGACCTCAGTACATCGAACAAGAGTACACTTCCGATTACGTTGCGTGATTCTTCAAGTAGTGACAAAAAGCCGTCATGTGGTCGTCTACGAGTGCGTGGCGGCTTGCGCGAGCAGTGGCGCCGGGAGTGACCGGCCAATTCTACAAGAAGTGCATGTTTGCAAAACGCTGAGATCAACGCTCTCGCGCTGCTTTATCATTGGACTCGGGTTCGCATTAGGGTTACATAATGGTGATGATCATGTGGCTACACTTGCTTGCGTGCTTTGCTTGGTTTGTGCGGGTGGCGGTGACGGGAACGACCATGTCGCATTACGCAAGAGCAATGCTTGTCAACGCATGTTCAATGAAAGTCACCGTGGGCACCCACCCCCCAGTAATTTTTTGCTGAAGCCTTTGTCTCGCCCCGATCGCCGCGCAACCCTGAAGCCCCCCCCCCCCCCCCCACCACATGATTCTATGCCAAAACCTTTTTCTTGCCCCGTTTGCAGCGCGTTTCGAGATGCCTGGCGGCACGGCGAGAGCATATTTGCCGCGGGCGACAAGGGGCACTGGCAGGTGCCCGAGGGCGTGCGCGACGACAAAGCACGATTAGACAGGGAGTCCTTCATGATAGGCTATGAGCCCGTGTTCCGGGACTTCACGGCCGGAGGCACGTACTACGTGCTGGTCATCATGCTGCGACTCATGGGCACCAGCCTGGTGAGTCGGCGGCGCGCTGCTGTACTTCAATGTTGAAATAGAGTAACCTGGGGCAGCCCGACGAGTTGGGGCGCAGCTGGAGTTCAACGTTGAAGTAAGGGCGGACTTACCGGCTGGCGGCACGTATTACGTGCTGATCATCATGCTGCGGCTCATGGGCACCAGCCTGCTGCACATCAATGTTGAAGTAGAGTAACCTGTGCAGCCTGTGGGTGAGTCGGCACCAGCCTGGTGGGTCGGGGGCGCTGCTGTGATTCAATGTTGAAGTAGAGTATCCTGCCCGGCCTGTGGTGAGTCAGGGCGCTGCTGGAGTTCAACATTGAAGTAGGGCAGCCTGCGCCAGTGACCTCTGGGTTACGCGAAATTCGCGGGGTGTGCGTGGTTGCGTATGTCGACGCTCACGGCAGGGCGAGCTATAGGTGGCGTGTCACGCTGTCACAACACTGGGCAGCGCCTGGCCGCGTGAGTCCAGCTGAACCTCAACATTGTAGTTTACCCTAACCTTAACCCTAACCCTTGTGTGCGCGCTGTACACCCCTGTTCACAATGTGTCAAAGTCTGCAGACGCATTACCGAACTCGGCCTAATGCGGATGCTTTCTGATCGCACCCCCCCCCCCTTGACATGCAGATCTCGGCGCTGGTGAAGAACGGCGCCGTGGCGAGCGCGCTCCTGTGCGCGCTGTACGCCTCTTCATGATCTCCAATTTTGTGCCAATACGTCTCACCGAACCACGTTGAACCGCAATGCCTCCTTACCGCTGCACTGCCCCCCCCCCCCCCCCCCCCCTCCCTCCTTTCCTCCCCCCTCGCGCCTGCGTGCAGATCTCGGCGCTGGTGAAGAACGGCGCCATCGCGAGCGCCCTCCTGTGCGCGCTCTACGCCGCCAACCTGCTGCTGGTCGCGGCGTGGCGCCCCTTCTGCAACACCTTCCTCCAGGTCGCGGAGACCGCGATGCTCACCATCAACCTCGCGTGCCTGCTCATCACGTGGTTCGGCGCCGCCGCGGCGCACGATGACCCCACGCTCAGCGACGTCATCTTCGGAATGTTCCTCGTCCTGCAGCTCGTTCTGTGCTTCTGCATCGTCCTGCCCGTGTACGTCGACATGGTGCTCGTCGTGGTCGGCCGCGCTAATAAGAAGTTCACCAAGGAGAAGAAGGGGGGCGGCGGCGAGGCGCCGTGGCCGCGCGCGCGCAACGGCGGCGGCGGCGGCGGCGGCGTCCACGTCAGCGTCCGAGTCCCAGTCCGAGTCAACAGGCGCGACGTGCTCGCGTACTTCAGGGTCATGGTGCGGCAGAACGCGCTCGCCATGTGGCGCAGCCTGCGCTTCGGCGTGCGCGCCGGCGACGAGGTGAGCAGCAGCGCTCGACATTGCAGCACTTACTAGGGTTAGGGTTTAGGGGTTTGACATGTGACGCAGCCTGCGCTTGGCCGTCCGAGCACTGAGGTAAGCCGCAGTGAGCAGCATGCAGCACCAGCCAGGATTGGGGTTCAGAGTTACATGTGGCGCACCCTGCGCTTCGGCGTGCGCGCCGGCGACGCGGTAAGCAGCAGCGCTCAGCATGCAGCGCCTTATTAGGGTCAGGGTCAGGGTTAGGGTTGGGGTAGGGTTAGGGCCATATGGCGCAGCCGGCAGTTTGGCGTACGCGCGCCAGTGACGAGGTGAGCAGCAGCGCTCGGCATGCAGCACTTACTAGGGTGATATTTCTTTGAATAGGGTTACGGCCACGTGGCGCAGCCTGACGTTCGACGTGCGACAGTGCGCAGCACTGTGATCATGGCTGCATGCAGGCATTAGACTCAGGGCTGAGGCCATGTGGCGCAGCCTGCAGTGCGGCGTTCGCGCCGCGATGAAGCGCTCAGCGTTCAGCATTCAACACCTTCTAGGGTTGGAGTTAGGGCCCTGGCCCAAGTCATGCTCAGCACCAATCGCACTTGGTATGTCTGCCTTCGTAGCCCTGCGTGTCAAACCGGAGCGATGATGCCACATGCGCGCGCGCGCGCGAGGCGCTGCGTGCAGTCCCGCAGCCGCACTTTTAACGAAAAAACATTACAGTGCTCATGTCTGCTGCTACCCCTAACCCTAACCCTAACCGTACCCTGGGGCACTTGAAGTATCATCTGCCTTAGGCCACTGCGTGTTTTCAAGAACTGACGCCCGTGCGCGTATTTGCACGGCCAATAGAGCAAATGCAGACCCATTTCTCTGTACGCGTTTTGAGGTACTTCCAAAGCAACAACAAAATGCTTACAGTATTCAATTTGGGGCGTGGTCTGTGGTTCCATGCACAGACTGCTAAGGCAAGGAACCACAGACTGCTAAGGCAAGGAAGGCAGCTGTTATGTTAACGTCATGTGAGTGGTATCCAGCAATGATTTTTGTTGGTTTCTCCATACAACACACTGCTAAGCCAAGGCAGCTGCTATGTTAACGTCATGTGAGTGGTATCCAGCAACGGATTTTGTTGGTTTCTCAAAATGGCTGCTTCGCTCAAACCCAAAGCTTGAGAGCGCCAAACGTCTCTGGCTGGGTCAGGTCTGCGTGTGCAAGCGGTGTGGCCAATGATAATGCACACTCCAGTCATTGCAGCCGGCCATTGTACAGCATGTTGCTATTTTGCGGACCGGGCTGGGGCAGACGCGCAGGCTACTTCAAACCTGCTACTGAGCGCGCTTGCAGACGAACAACTCACAACTGCAAAGCTGCCCCTGCGCTGCCACCGACCGCGCACACAAAACACCTGCAGCGTGAGCGTGACTCTGAAGCGTGCGCTCGAACTTGATGACTGACCCCACCCTGCCATCACATGCACACTCGAAACAGTGGCATGCAGCTGACACCTTGAAGTGTGCGCTTGAACTTGATGCTTGAACTTGATGCTTGAACTTGATGTTTGAGCGCGCAGGTGGAGCTGCCGCCGCAGCACGGCGTCGTCGGCGGCCTCGTCGCGCCGCCCGTCGTCGAGAAGTGCCTGCCGCGCCGCAACTCATCGCTCAGCTCGCTGTACTCCAGCAGTACACGTGGACTGTACACTGCGGACGACGAGCAGCGCAGCGGCAGCGTGCGCGCCGCGTTCGCGGCAGGCGACAGCTGGCGGCGCAGCGCCGGCAGCATGAGCACTGCCGCCGACGGCGGCGGCGAGGGCGAGGCGGCGGGCGCGCGCAACTAACTAGAGGCGCGCGAGTTTTGGCCGGCCACGACCGCGCGGCGATTCGTTTTTCGGCATGCGCCAGCATGCTCTTTTTGCGAGGGCACTGAGTGCCCCCTGCTGGCGGCGCCCGGGGACGCCGAAAACTCAAGTTGAAGTAGATGGACCTTGTGCGGCAGAGCGCACAGCCACCGCTGGCTGCGTCCAGCACCACCGCCAGCGTCATGCACGAGGCTGCACTTGAAGTTGTGGCAGCTCCACGATGAGTGTGCGCCAAAGTGGTGCATGCATGGGACTGCTATGGTACGGATCAGGCCGACGCAGCGCGATTTTGTCATTTTCCCGGCGCGCGCGCGGCACAGCAGCAGCGGCAGCAGCAGGAGCACCCGCGCGCGCCTGCTACGCCCGCCGCGCCAGGGCAGCGAGCCTGGCGCGCACGCGTACGCAGAATGACTGCGGCGATGTGCTGCCAGGCAAGCGCATGCTGGCATTGTCTGGGGGTGCTTTAAAACGCTATTGGCCCAGGGGCTTTGGGCGCAGGTAGCTACTGCAGTTGCGTAAGCATTTGAGTCCGCCGTCGCTGCAAGCAAGTCCTGCAGATCTCGGCTCGTAGGTAACTATTCGAGGATGCGTTGGAGTGCATCGCTATAGGTCAGTCCTGCAGATCTTATCCCCCTGCTGTGGGACACATGGCAGCCTGCAACTTCAAGTTGACGCCCTAGCCGGCCATTAGGTTGCGTGTGAGTTGACTTCCAAGCATTCAACAGCAAGTTCATTCCGCTCTTGAGCTGAGGATTGCATATTACTGGTAGGTACGTATCAAATTGTAGGTGGCCCATGCCCCGGTGCAATCAGGGCCTGTGTATGTTTAGCCAACACAAGCTACGCACACCATCGAGCTGATAGACAGGCCATAGGTCGTGCGTAGTTGCATATATTCCTCTCTCTTGTGGCCGCGACACTTATCTCAATGAACGTCATTTATGCTTGCCTACACTATTCGTCATTATCGTGCAAGCCATCTCTTGCGCACGCATTGTGTCTCGTCTATGTACAGGTGACTCTCCTACAGACATGGTGCTGTCCAGATCCCAACCAGCTCAATGCCGCACACAGCGCAGTATAGTGTACGTTTGGACGTGTTTTAAATCAATTGGTATGTTTCTGCTGAGCAAGGCTTGCTGCTACGCAGTGCCATTGCGCGCCTGTTGTATGTGCGCCCTCAACTTCGAAATGCCACGTCACTCATTGCACTGCATGAATGAATTGTGACCTGATCAATTGCGCCGCGACGGACTTTCTCTGTGCATGCTGTCTGGCACGTGGCCTCAGATTGCGCCTGCCTTAACGCGAAGTTGTCTCTGTGGACATGGCAGTTGCTCAAGGCCCCGCCTCGGAGAGCCGTTTGGCACACCTACATACGGTTCCTGCTTGCACTGAGAGGGGCGAGCTGCCCCCCCCCCCTGCTTGTACCCTCACTGGCCACAAGACGCTTTCAGGCACGGTGAATATTCACATGGCACAGTTTGTGATGATTGTCAGCTGCGCATGGTGACAAAGAGTTTCCCGTGAATGTGAAGACGACGTGTCAACCAGAAAGGAAACCATCAGTAATTGATGCGTTACTTCCATTTGGTTTAGGGCGGAAATTGAGCTGCAGGACATACGCTACAGCTTTTCCATTGATGCCTTCCTGCACACCGTGTAGACATGTCACTGACTGACACTCTGGCCCTCTAACCCTAAACCCTAGTTTTAAAACCCCGACGTGCTCGCATACTACCGTATGTATGCAGAGCATTCATGCAAAAGGTCTCTGTTTGCAGTTGCTGTACGCTAGCACGTGTGCGCTCACAGTCTCTGTGGCCTAGTGTGTGTGCGCCTGGCCGCCTGCCTAGCCATGGCTGACCTACTGGCCGCCGATTTCCAGTCATTGAACCTGGACATCGCCCAGTATGATGGGGATCAATCACAGGCTGCTGCGGCCGATTCGCTAGCTCCCACCGAGGCAGAGCTGCAGATGGCGCAGGCGGCGCTGAACGGGGTGTCAGACGAGGGCGAGCTTGACAAGGACAATGACATCCTGGGCAAGATCTTCGTGGGCGGCATCAGCTGGCAGACATCGGACGAGAGCCTCAGGTACACACACGTTGTTGCTTCAACTCACGGTCCTACAGGCGCTTAGTGCGCACGCACGCCCTCCCGGCTGCTGCTCTGCACACCGTGCTCACTAGTGCCTGTGCCATCTCTCTGCCCGCTCATGCGTGCCCCGCAGCAAGTACTTCAGCAAGTTTGGGGCGCTCGCTGATGTGGCTCTGATGAAGGACAAATACACGGGACAGCCTCGGGGCTTTGGCTTCATCAAGTTCGAGGACCCAGCGGTGGTGGACGTGGTGCTAACGCAGGTCAGATTTGCCGGCAGCAAATGCAGCGCGCATCGCGCACGCTGCTCGCTTCGGGTCGGCTCGTAAAGCGCGCGCGCATTGTAGAAACTTGCCAGGCAAGCGGTCATTTGCGCGGGCACTGCGCGTTAATGCGGCGATGGGCGCGGCGCACGTGCAGCCTTGCATTAGTCCGCTCTTTTGCATTTGACTTGCCATCACAATATTGTGCCTGCCGCAGTTCGCCTCATGAACAGCAGGCGCCTGTGACCGTTTCGTGCCAATCCGGGTTGACTTGGCCTGCCAGCTTTCGCTTGCGCCAAAGCGATGCTTCCTCAATCTTCGTTGATATCTTCTTGAGCAGCGTGGGCACGCGTGGCGAAGCAGCCTTTGAGCCGTATTGTGCCTTACAATCCTCACCGCTGTCGTCGAATTTGAACCCCGGTGCCCGGGGACGCTGCCTTAGCATTGTGAAAACAAGAGTTGATGCTGCAGATGAACAAGGCAGCAATCTGGCAGTGTTTCGTGGCTCGATTCCAAGCTGCAATTTGTCACGCGTGTCGACGGAACGTGCCGAAAGTGCCCAACAGACAGCCGGAGGCCTACTCCTTCATCAAGTACTGCAACTGCAATGTTCAAGTGCTGCGACTAGTTGGCGCCGGCCCTCACCCTTAAGCTCACATTGACCACACCTCCCCCCACCCCCAAGTGCCAAGGAGGTAGGCACAACCTACGCGCGCCGCCGCTGCTGCTGCACATCGCCACGCACTGACGTGCCTCTCGCTGCTGCTGCTGCTGCTGCGCGTCTGCTGCGGCGGAGCAGGCGGAGCACTCGATCGACGGGCGGACGGTGGACGTGAAGCGCGCTGTGCCTAAGTCTGAGGCGCCGGGGCCCTCGCGCACTGCGCGGCCCGCCGACACCAACAAGGTACGCATGTATGCGCGTGGCGCTGCCTGCACAGCTCGCCGCATGCGGTGGCCGAACTGGGATACACATGCCCTGTACACGCGCGCCGTTGTGGCGGCCATGCGCTGGCCGATCACTGGCACCTCTGCCAGCACAGCTCTCCGCATGGGGTGGCAGAACGGAAGGAGCGCAAGGGCTCCTTTGCCAGCTTCACTGGGGTAAGCTTCTGGGAGGTCCCCACTGAGTCCAGCAGAACATCGTGGCCAATGACTGCAGCAGCGGCGACCACGGTTGTTGGTGGAAGGCACTTGCAACTTACCACTCCCTGTCACCTAGAGCTCTACGATCTTTTGACTCGTTTTCGTAATGCTGCGGCGCGGTGCGGCGGGCAGTCAGCGGCGTACGGGCGGGGTACGCGTCGCCATGTTGCATGCGCGCCGTTGCGGCAGCCATGCGCTGGCTGAGCACTGGTGCCTCTGCAGGGACAGAAGGCTTTATGCGCGGGCTGCGCGCTGGCGAGCGCGAAGCATTCGCTTGGCAGTCCATGAGCTGCGGCAGTGCTCCCGCACAGCAGCGCACCCCCTCCCCTCTCGTCCTCTTGTCACTGATTGCAGAGTGCGCTGGCGGTCCGGCTTTGCATTCTTCGGCTCCGTGTGCTCTGTCGTGTAACTTGAAACGGTGGCACATCGATGCGCAAACTGTCATCAGCGCCATGCTGGCAATGCCTCCGTGGCTGTGTCGGACCGGCGGCGGCAACGCTCTGCCAGCGCGGCGAAGCCTTGCGTGGCACCGTGTCTGATGCTGTGATGATGATGATGTCTTCTGACTACTGTACTGCGCAGAGGCGCCACGCAGTGACGCAGCCATCGTCTGTCGCATTGCACTGAGCAAGTGTCCCTGCCGCTGCCATTGCTCGCGACACTGCTGTCAGGTGTTCGTCGGCGGTCTCGCGCCTTCGGTGACCGTTGCGGAGTTCCGCACGTACTTTGAGGGCTTTGGCGCAGTGTCCGATGCCGTGGTGATGTTTGACCGTCAGACGCTGCGGTCCCGGGGGTTTGGCTTTGTAACGTTCCAGGAAGATTCCGTCGTCCAGAACGTTCTCATGGGGACCCACGAGATCAATGGTGAGCGCTCTCTTTCTCCCTCTTGACCCGATGGTGCTGCACCAACTGTTGTGCAAATCTGAACGTTGCGTTACGTGCCGCCGAAGGCACTTGTGTGCCATCATGGCTCATGAAGTGGCTTCCTAACACTAGGCCCTAAGTCATGTGCTTCACTTTGCACCAATCCCTTGATGAGACTTCTCAGCATCCCCTGACGAAAACGCAAATGGCAGAGCCCCGCTTGATGCCGACATACATACACTGTTGCTTCCCTGGTTGTGCCACGCGGTGCGCAACGTGCCGATACATCGCCCAGTACTTTTGACAAGTTGCAGGGGGCAGGTGCTCACCCATTGCCTGCATTGCGTTGAGTACGCGGTTAGTCGAACCCTAATACTGCGTTGAGTACGCGGTTAACTGAACCCTAATACTGCGAAGTGCCAGTATAGCGCCTGTGTGGCTGCTTGCTCTGGTAAGACGTTTGCCGTGGGGGGCTTTTAGGGTTAGGGATAGGCTAGGTGAGAGCCCCCTCCCCATACCTTCACTTTTAGTGTTAGCGTTAGGTTAGGGCTAGGTGAGCCCCCCCATACCTTCACGTCTAGGGTTGGTTTGTCGGACACATTCTTGGTGGTGGCGTGGAAGATGGTCCTTGCAGCTGTCACTGTCACGTTGCATCGATCTCGGTATTTTGGGCAGACAGGCCCTCATGAATCTCTGCTTTGGGGTGCCAGTGACGGGGGGGGGGGAGTGGAGGAGCAGCTGTGGCGCATCGGTTGCTTGTGAGTGCGATGCTCAGCGAGTCTGGCACCAAGCGCCAGCACATAGTACAGGTGCCTCAATCTCAATCTCAACATGTATGCAGCACGAGCGCCATAACCTGTGGTCAGCAGTGCTCAGCATTCATGCGCCAAAACAACATCATTGAAGTGAAGTGTCCCCGTACGGTCGGCCAGCACCATCCCGATGAGGTCTGGAGCGCCCTTGGCTGACCCTCCCCCCCCTCCCCCCCCCCCCCCCCCCCCCCCTTCAGGCAAAATGGTGGAGGTGAAGCACGCGGAGCCGAAGGAGAGCCGGCGGGGGGGCGCGTCGCCGGGGGCGGTGCGCGCCGCAAACGCGTACGGCGCCATCTACGGCATGCCCGGCGGCGGCCGCGGCCGCAACGCGTACGCAGCGCGCAGCGGCGGCGGCGCCGTGTCGCCGTACGCGGGCTACGGCGTGTACGGGGCGAGCGCTGCTGCGGCGGCGGCGGCGTACGGCACGGCCTACGGCGCCGCTGCCGCCGCCGCGTACGGCTCGTACCCCGCCTACACCGCCTACAGCGGCAGCTACGCGAACGGCGGGTATGGCGCAGCCAACGCGGCGGCGGCGGCGGCGTATGCGCAGGGGGCGTACAGGGGGTCGCCGGGGGGGTACGACGCGGCGGCGGCGGGCGGGTCGGTCGGGTCGCCGTATGTGTCTGTTCAGCAGGGGGTGAATGGGTACGGTCTAGGTGAGTCGCTTTGTCGTGGGCTGCCGCGCGCACGACGCGCGGACGCACCTGGATGCATGTTGCGTGTCTTTTCCTAGGTACGTAAGGTATATAGGCAGATGGTGTGTACTATACACCAGCGTATACCGTAGGCATCAACTGGCTTTGCCACCCCTGCGTGACTGCACAGCAGGGGGGGTGATAAAGATCGTCTGGAATAGGCTGGATTGCGCGTGTGACACCTGCGACCATGTCCCTGTGGCATGGCTCAGCAATGCTCATGCGCGTCCGTAAGCGTTTCACCAGGCACGCGCACAGTCAGCCTGGCACCTCATGGCTAGCCTGTATTTCTCCATGACATGATAATGCCCATGCGTTCGCAGTCGGCGCCATCAGTGCTGAGCGCTGTTGCTGCAATGCAGCTGCCTTGAATGCTGGCGCTTCAACCTCAAGCCGTTGCTCATCCGTTCAAGGGCATGCCTGGAAGCGCAGTGACTTCTGGCTTATGAGCCGCAACACAACGGCATGTAGCTTCTGCGTACGCCCCCCTCCCCCCCCTGTATACTATGCTTCTAACGGACTTGGCGACGCTACCGTTGTTACCGCTCTTGTATGTGCTCAGGTAAACTATGCATCTGATGGCAACGCTTACCATTGTAACTGCACTTTTCACTGCCCAGGTATAATATGCACTTAATGTAAACTGGCCACATTCCTGCTGTACCTGCCTTTGTAACTGCCCAGGTCCACTATGCATCTGATAAAACTGGCGACACTACCGCTGTCTGTGACCGCCCTTGTAACCGCCCCGTAACTGCCGCACCCAGGTGCATCTTCGGCGAGCGACGCGTACGCGGCTGAGTACGCGAGCGCGTTCCGCGCGCAGGCCGAACTATGCATGTAACAGTAACTGCACTTGTCACTGCCCAGGAGTACTATGCATTTATTGGATGGCCGCGCTAACGCTGTCTGTAACTGCCTTTGTAACCGCCCGCCCAGGTGCATCTTCGGCGAGCGACGCGTACGCGGCCGAGTACGCGAGCGCGTTCCGCGCGCAGGCCGGCGCCGCCACGGCGAGCGCACAGGCGCGCACTGCCGCGGAGCCCGCATATGTAGCACAGCAGTACTAGGCAGTGTCTCACCCCGCTGTGCGGTGACGTTATTGGAAGCATCGGTGGTGATGTGTTGGGTGGTGGTGGTGGTGTGATAGTGCTCAACAGGTGGGGGGGGGGAGGGGGGTTTGGGGGGGGGGCAGGGGGGGGGGGGGGGGCGGCGCTTGCCCGGGGACCTTGGACCGGACCGCCAACTGTGCACGCGTGGGAGCCAGTAGCCTACTTCAACATTGAAGTATTAGCTGTCATTTTAGCGCGTCAGCCTGGTGCGGTAACGACCTGTGTTGGTGCCCACACACAATCAGCTTGCAGCCTAGAGTATCAGACTCCTGAGGCCGCATGATCCCTTCATATATCTCTACATGGCTGAGAGTAAAGGTGCCACCACTGCTGGGGGAGTGAAGCGTTGAGGAACGTTGGGGTGTGGGGAGGGGGCAAAGGGGGGGGGGGGAGAGGGGGGAGGGGTGCAGGTAGCCCATGCATTTGGTTCTCAAATCATGCACAGCACTGTGTTTACGAGGGACATTGAGAGACACTGAACAACAGCAGTGCATCCGTCACCTTAGGTTGCCTTGAGACAGACTGGACCCAAAGTGGCCACGGACCATTTGTTGGGCTTTTAGAGATAAGACACTTACACACACACACACACACACACACACACCATACTCATCACGCCTGATGACCCTCAATATGTCATGCGTCGTGTGAGCCTGCTACCATGTGACCGTGCGGTGTGCCTGTTTGCACTGTTGAGGCATCGGTCATGTCATACAGAGGGACTTTCCCCCATTCATGCCATATGTGCGCACAGGCTTGCTACTTCATCGCATAGTCAGTTGCAGGCGTGTGTTGCTGGCGCACACACTCTGCTGAGACGTGACTCTTGTGCGGTGATTCGCGGTAGGTTCAAGGCCTCTCCTCGAGCCTCAGGCACACGTTGTATCGCCTTTAAGGAAGATTGCAATCGATCCCTTTGGAGGGGCTTCAGAGGCACTTCGCCTCATTGAAGCTTCATGTGTGTACTTGAAGGCCATTGCAACTCATTCTTGCTTAGCGCGCCAACAAGTCCCTGTACAATGCTGGGATGAGCTCAGCAGTGAGTGCAGGATGTAGATTAAATGTGCTAGGAACAGGAAGAGTCAACACAATGTTGTAATGCGCACACTCAGGAGCAGTACATACACATGTCTCTTGTGTGACTCTTAGTGATTAGGGTCGCAACTACAGTTACTTTGTGTGCATTATGAGTGGAACATGACCTATAATATAAAAAAAACCTCGAAACCCAAACTCAAGTTCAAGGCCCACAAATCACTCAAAGTTCAAGCAAGGTGTTGAAGTTGAACATGAAAGTTTCTCGTGCCAAAAAGCGCGCAAGCGGGCAAGGCAGCAAGCTCAGGTGATGCCTCAGAGTTGATGTTCGAAGAACTTTCAAGCAATCAGCATGCAGAGTCTGTTGGCAGAACTGCAAGACAACTGCAGTAGCCTATGGGCGCCACGACACGTGCAAAGGATCGACCCTCCCACTGCAGAAGAGTTTTATAGGCAATACGTCGCCACCAACACGCCAGTTATCATTCGGGGGTTGCTAGGTAAATGGGCGGATGCTGCACACTGGAGCGATGCAGCATTGATGGAGAAAGCTGGAGAGCTGACTGTGACCGTGGACGTAACACCTGGCGGACACGGTGACTGCTGCGCGGAGGCTGATGGGGAGGAGTTGCTTTTTGTCAAGCCAGAGGAACGTCAAATGAAGTTTCAGAGTTTCATGGCGGCACTACAAGACCCAAGCAGGTACACTCACAGTATGAATAGCAGTAAAATGTGCGCAAAAGAGCTGCCATCTGCATTGCGATCTGCACCTCGGCTCCGCCACAGCAAGCAACTGGATACACATAAGGTGCTGCAATGCAATATCTATACAACAACTGAGTATGGGTGCAGAACCGGTAGTGGTGTCGTATTGCGGTGCACCTGACACCGGCTGTGCACAACAGATTCTACTCAGATTCTACGCTTCGATGTACCATACTGTCGCAGTCGCTTTCTGTGTGACGCTTCGACCCATCCCGGCGCAAAACGTCTTTGTCTCAAGCGCATTCTCGCAGCACAGCACGCCATGGCACTGGCCAGAGCGAGTTTCGGTTGCATTCCCCTGTTGTGCCAACACATGCGTACGCGCTCTTGTCTGCCACGCCCCCCGTCAGGTTGTGCAGGGTGCCCTACTTGTCTGTCAATGATCGGCAGCGGTGCTGTTCCGTAGAGCGCCTGCCGGCTGCCGTGCATGACCGAGGATTAGGGTTAGGGCTAGGGTTAGAGTCGCAGTCAGGCTTGGGGTTACACCCCACTGTCGTGCGGGTCCTTTCGTGCGATACCCGTAACTTCAACTTCACCATTGGCGCCAAAACTATTGCGCCAGAAGCACATGTTTACAAACCGCCCCGCACGCTGCACCCCAAGAAGCACAACTGTTCACGTGCGTTTTCGTCACGTCATTCCCGTGCTCACTCCACTCTGCTGCGCGCGCGCGCCGCCCATCAGTTTCGACGGGGTGCCCTATCTATCGCACCAGAACAGCAGCCTGACGCGCGAGTTTGCGCCGCTGGCGCAGCGCGTGCCGTCGTGCCTGCCGCTAGCGCGTGACACGTTTCGCAACGAGCCGGAGGCCGTCAACCTGTGGGTGGGGGACGGCCGCGCGGTGTCCGCGTGCCACAAGGTGAATCTCCTTCGCCATGTTAGAATTATAAATATGAGTCAATGTGCATTGAAGTAGGTTTCAGGGAGCAGCTTCAATTGTGCGTGAGGGACGGCCGCGCAGTGTCCGCGTGCCACAAGGTGACTCTCCTTCGCCATTGATATATGGTACTTTTTGAAGTATATGTAAATACATATGTGCAAAGAAGTTGGCTTCAGGAGATAACTTCAACTTATGGATGGGGGATGGCCGCGCGGTGTCCGCGTGCCACAAGGTGACTCTCCTTCGCCATGGAATAAAGAGTGCGTAGGGAAGAACCTCCAAGTGTCTGTGTCGCATGCTTTATCTATCCACCAAGGGAGTCAACCTGTGGGTGGGGGATGGGCGCGCGGTGCCACAAGGTGACTCTCCTTTGCCATGGTATATATGGTGCTTTTTGAAGTATGGGTGTTTATTTATAACTGTGCAAAGAAGTAGGTTTCAGGAGATAACTTCCATTTGTGGGTGGGGGGACAACTGCGCGGTGTCCGCGTGCCACAAGGTGACTCTCCTTCGCCATGGTTTATACGGTTCTTTTTTGAAGTATAAACATCTATAAATACAGGTGCATAGAAGTAGGTTTCAGGAGATAACTTCAAGTTATGGTTTGGGGGACGGCCGCGTGGTGTCCGCGTGACCCTCCTTCGCCGTGGTATACTTTATAAGCAAGTGTGCGTAGAAGTAGGTGTCAGGAAATAACTTCAATTTGTGGGTGGGAGACGGCCGCGCGGTGTCCGCGTGCCACAATATGACTCTCCTCCGAACTGGCTTTGTATGCGTACTGGTTTCAGGAGAGCAGGCCGAAGTACAAGTGGTTTCGTGTTGGTCTAGGCCCCAAAGATGATGAGGGTTAGGGGTAGGGTTAGGGCTAACCCTAACTCCAACCCTAAGGCTTCAAGGATATTCAGACGGGGCTGGGAGCAGGCTGAGCGGTGTCTGCGTGCCACAGTGACATCACCTTCACATCGGTATTGTGGAGTGCATAGGTAGAACTATATGGGTATTGGGTTAGGCTAACTATTTCCTGGCATGCGCGCCAGTGCTACAAGCAGCGTGCTCTTTGGATTGAGTTCAGACGTTCTGCTGCGCACGTTACGGATAATACACCCACTGCAATCCCAGGAAAGGGTATGCCAGGTCGATCCGGAGCCAAGTAAATAGTTCTTTCAAACTTCGGCTGAAGACGTTGCTCGGCCGAAACTGTTGGCTTCTACTTCAAACACTCTTTGGGAGTATCGCTCACTGTCTTTGTCATGTCGCTCGTGTCTGTTCCTGCTCTGCGTGCGTGCCTCTGCGCAGGATCACTTCGAAAACCTCTACTGCGTCCTGAGCGGCAAGAAGCGCCTTCACCAAAAATACTACTTACTTTTTCAAAGCTAGACGTTTTGATTGTTGATTCCAATGAGAACAACTCATTTGGCTGTGTTTGCTGGGTTCTCCTTCAAGTTATTGCATACCGTCAACATCATGTCGATCGCCTCCGTTCCTCCACGCGCGTCTGGTGCAGGATCACTTTGAGAACCTCTACTGCGTACTACGCGGTGAGAAGCGCTTCACTCGGAACACTTCTTCAAAACTAGACGCTTTCGTTGTTGATCACAATGATAACAACTCTTTTGGCTGTAGGTGCTTGCTTCTCCCTCGAGTTACCGTATACTGTCGACGTCATGTCGCTCGCATCCGTTCCTGCCCCGCACATGACCACTTCGAGATCCTCTGCTGCGTGCTACGCGGCGAGAAGCACTCCACCATTAATACCTTACTTTTTCAAAACTAGACGCTTAAGTTGATGGTTACAGCTGGAGCAACGCCTTCAGCTGTGATGGCTTGCATCTCCTTCAAGCTATGTACCATATACTGTCAAGGTCATAACTCTTGTCGCTCGCGCCCGCTCCTGCTTTGCATGCGCCTGTTCACGCAGGATCACTTCGAGAACCTCTACTGCGTCCTACGCGGCGAGAAGCGCTTCACGCTGCTGCCGCCCACAGACATCCTCTTCCTGTACCAGCGCCAGTGCCGCGCGGCGCGCTACGCGCACACGCCGCGCAGCTGGAAAGTTCAACTTGAAGATGAGCGGGTGCCCTGGATCAGCGCGGACCCCGCTGAGCCCAACTTCAATCGGTTTCCGCTGCTGCGGTACGCGAGCCCGGTGCAGTGCGCCGTGGGGCCGGGGGAGACGCTGTACCTGCCTGCCATGTGGTGAGTCACTCACTCCCTGATGTTGCAGTTCGAAGCAAGGGGACGGACGAGATCATCATGACCTCTCTCGTTTTCCGCATGCTACAGCCTACCAGGTGCAGCCTGAGTCAGCACGGTATGTGTGCATGTATGTGTGCAGGCGGACAGGATGTGTGCTTGCCTACTCTGTCCTACGGCTGTGGTCTAGAGAGCAAGATTGAGGCGCACAGCCCCTGGCCGTGCCCCTGACTGCGTTGCCTCTCGCAACTTCCTTTGACTGCAGTTGCCAATTGATGATGAATCTGTCGATGCGTGATCTGACACAATGCAGGTACCACCGAGTTGCTCAGAAGGGCGTCACCGTGGCCGTCAACTACTGGCACGACATGGCGTTTGACCACAAGTTTGTCTACCACAACTTCTTGGTGGGCCTCGCGCCGCACCTGCCAGCGCTGCTCAGCCAGCAGCAGCAGCAGCAGCAGCCACTGCTGCAAGGTGGACACGCAGAGGCAGCGACTGCCGCCGCCAGCAGGGAAGAGTGCACGGAGAGTGCAGCTGAAAGTGAAGCTGAATCATGACGTTGTACTGGCACTGTTGTGTTTTTGACCTGCTCGACTGCCGGTGTCGTCCTTCCTTGCTGAGCACTGCGTCTGGCACTGTGAGACGTCATGCCTGCATGCGCGCGCACACCTTGTCGGCAACGCGCCTGTGCAGCTGTGCGCCCAGACGTTTGTCAATAGAGTGCAGCGTCATGCAGGTGCCGAAATGCGTTGTAACAGCAACACCTGGGCGCACACTGCGTTCGCAATCACATCGCAAGTGGTTCCAGGCACTGACACGATATCATTTCAAGTCTACTGCAGCAGCAGTATTACTGATGTCTGATGCACTGGCAGCAGCAGCTGTGGCACAGAAAAGGAGGTACTCTGATCTGTAAACATGCACACATGTAGTGCGAAGGAGAGACATGATTCTATTAGAAATCGCTTTGGTTTCCTTGCAGGCCTCCCGTAGCACCAGTGGGGCCCGGCGCCCCGGGGGGGTGACATGCCACTGGAGCTCAACATGCAGCATCATTTGAAGTTTGTGCCGCAATATCTGCTGCCAATGACAGCCGTAACAAATGCAAAGTGAGATGACCCCGAAAGTATGGTGATGGTGAGAAGAGTTCTCGGTGTGGTGGCGTGCACATGGCGTCTTGCTCGACACAAAGCTGCACTGCAGCAGGTTAGGAAGGACTGACGCGCATGTCACTTTTAAATGGCCAAGTGCGTCCCAGTGTGCCAAATAGCTACAGGTGCAGGAGTGTGGTGCGCACTGGGCATTGTGGTTGTACAGTTGACTGCATGACCTGAGACTTCGAATCAGGGGTTGACCGGTGTTGTGCAACAGATTAGTCCCCCCCCCCCCCCCCCATGCAGGCGCCTGTCTGGCACATATGTCACATGTACTTTTTAATAATTCTCGCTCAGGGCGCGAAAAAGCCCAGATGATGGTCTAACTTGATGCTGCTGTACGGAATCTGCATGTCGTGTGACTTCTGAAAGTGTCTCAACGACAACCACTCAAACGCCGCCGCCGCCAAATGGCATCTCGGGGTCCTCCCCTACGTCCTCCTCCATGTGCCCCCCCCCCCTGGATTCTGCCATGTGTGTCATGACACGGCCAGAGTACGCCATGTGGAGCGCTGCCGACAGTGCCGAGCGTAAGCGCGCCAGGGCGATGCCCTTAAGAGCTTTAGGGCGCGCTCCTCCGGGCACTGACATCCTGCTGGCATACTCCGTCGCCAAAGCCTCCAGCAGCTTCCGCCCTTGCTCCCCGATGCTGCCAAAAGACCCGATTGCCAAAGTGGCAAGTTTGTAGCAATTCTGGTCATAATGACCAGAATAGTGGGATAATTTGGCGGCCTCTTGGTCGCGGCAGCAGCGCTCGGGGTCTGCTGCAGTCTTCGCCGCCCGCGACGCCACCTGTGCCTCGAAGCAGGTGACGTCCACCATGAGCGGTAGGTGACGTGTCGGGTCGTCGTAGCCGGTCACCGGGAAGGCGTCGGCAGGCAGCTTCCATCCTGCGACTCCCCGGCGGCCCGGTGGATCCCAGAAACGGCGCGTAGTCCTCGTCCACCAGTCCCGTTTTGAGGTATTGCCGCAGGATGCGCTGCGTGGCCCTCTTGACGCTATTGTGGACGATGGTGTCGTGCGCCTTGACGCGTGGCGCTTGACACAGACGTGCATGCAGGGTGCCGCCCGACGACTTCCCGCACAGCTTGCAGCCTGCCGTGCTCCTCTACTCCGATGGCGCGTTTGACGGCCAGCTGCCAGGATAGGCCATCGAACGAAGCCGTTGTGGAGTACATGGGCTCGTTGAGGAATGCCATGCCGATCGAGTGCATGCGGCGCTGCGACCGGAATCGAGCAAGTGCTTGCGTGCGTTGCGTGCCCGGCGGCAGCTGTTGCAGGTCCGCCTCCACTTTATCTGCAATCTCGGTAGCAACGGCATCTGCAAGCGCACTCTGATTGAGCGCCTCAGGCTACACTGCAACTGCAGAGCACTGACGTCAAGTACACCGTGACCAGCGTCCTCACCGGTGCCACCACCTGCTGGCGGCCGTGGCGGCGGCTGCTGTATATGTGGCTGCTGCTGCTGCTGCTGATGCATGAGCGCTGGTGGCAGCATATGTTCCAGCTTGTCTCCTGTTGCTGCACGCAGGGATGCGGCAGCTGTGGCGATCGTCCGCATGAGGGGCAGGCGCGCCACCTCTGCTGCTGCTGCGCCTTGTAGCATTGCTGGTGTGGAGCGTGCAGCGCCTGCATTGGTGGCTGCCGCTGCTGCGCGCGCTGGAGCAGCTGCGCCGCCTGCCGTTGCTGCTGCTGGTGTCGCTGCTGCCGCAGGTGCTGGTGCAGCGCCTGCTGCATTGGCCGCTGCCACCGCCGTCGCCACTGTCGCAGCCGACACGGTTGCGGCGCCGCCTGCTGCCGCTGCTCCTGTTGCAGGTGCTGCAGCAGCCCTAGTAGGGCCTGGAGCAGCTGAGTTGCCTATGCCCGCAGCAGCTGCTGGGGATGCTGCCGCAGCTAGTGATGCCGCCGATGCCGCTTGAGGTGCAACATGTGCTGCCGCTGCTGCTGCCTCTGATGCTGGAGCAGCTGCTGCTGCCGCCGCTGCTGCTGCCGCCGGAGTGATTGCGCCGTGCGCCGCCGCTGCTGCCGCTGGTGCCGCCTGTGCTGTTGCAGCGGCCCCTCATGCGGTAGCTGCGCCGTGTATCGCCGGGATGGCTGCGCCATGAGCGCGGCCTGCCGCTGATGCAGTTGCCGCTGCCGGTGGAGCGGTCGCGTCTCCACTGGTAACCGCCGCTGCCGCTGCCAGTGTAATAGTTGCGGCTGCTGGTGCTGCTAGTGCTGGTGCCGCTGCAGCCGGCGCCGCTTGTGTTGCCGCATCCTCAGCAGCGTTGTGTGCGGCTTGAGGAGTCGCCTGCTGCAGCACCCCCGCCCATCCAGAGAGTGCTGGTTGCAGCGCTTGCAGCGTGCCCGCCACATACGCAGCATCAGCGATGTCGCAGGCGCTGGTAATGCCAAGGCCGCCATGCCGTGTTGGGAGTCGCGCTTGTTGTAGGGCGGGGCCGTTCGCTGCCAGATGGAAGCGCCTGCGCGCGCGCTCATATGGTGTGTCTGGCACATGGTGTGTAGCGCTAAACTTGTGAGCCTGTGGTTTGCGGCGCTCTTCGCCTCTGCATCGAGGCCGACTTCATACCCTAGGACCTGCGCGGTCGTCTCCTTGGTGGCGTCATTCTACACCTTCATCTGCTTGAAGAGGTCTCCCGGGACTGTTCTGGGAATGTAACTGCCATCGCTGAACATTTGTTCAGAAGGGCAAGAAGACAGAGTATGAATGAGCAAGTTGCTGTGCAGCACTTCCCCGAAAGCTCATCGGAGTCCTACGTCGCCATCTGCAACTTTGCTTCTAAGTAGTAGCATAGGTGGCTTACCGCACCTCGCCGCTTCGGATCAGCGACGTTGCCCCCGCCATCATGAGACGCCGACGGGACGTTGCAATCCTGCTGCTGGCTTCTTACGCGAGCCTTGCGGACGCCCTCTTCAAACGCACTGACAATGATGGCGCCGAAAGAGGTCTCAACCACGGGCGTCACCGTGGGGGAGCACCCAGTATCGACGACACTGGGGTTGCGTATGCTCCTGCTAACACGAGCGCACCTCTGAGTCCTCCTGCAGAGCCGACAGCAACTGATGGGAAACGGCGCGGGTTTGTCCACGACGTGCTGGACGACGAAGCTTCAGGTCAGTGCAGCTACAGACCAGACTTGGGGGGGGTCAGCTCTCAGACTCACACGGCGGCACTTCAAATTTTCGTGTGCTCAGCCCATGCGGTCCAGGACATACAACTTCAAATCAATGCTTGCGCACTACTCATCCGAGTAGGATGTGTTGCTGCTGGCAGTGCTTGCGCCTTCGTAAGTGCACTCGTACGAGTAGGATGTGTTGCTGCCAGCAGTGCGGCTCAGCGTTGTAAGACCATGGGGGGGGAGTGCATGTGAATTCGTGAACACGTGCAGTGCGATGGCACGGTGAATGCATGGCCAGGAGATGGGGCAGCGCCCTGCCAAAGGGTGCAGAAGTCGGTTGATGGCGGCTGTGCTTTTCAGTGGCATAGGGAAAGCGGCTCGGGTTCAGAACAGTGCAGTGTTGTACCTGCAAAGGATCTGCAGGCGTGGCACTCCGGGTTGCGCAGAAACATGATGCCATGCCTGCGAGGTGCTGTGCACATGATGGGAAGCCCAATGTGCATTCAAGGTGCCAACTGAACAACATTGCTCAACCGTGACCCCTGGTGGCTGTGGCTTCTCCCATCATTGCTGCGCACGCTTGAGCTGCATGTGAGTAATGCGGCCGGAAAATGACAACTGCTTTGAAATTTGACCCTCATTCCACAACCCAAGAGCCTTTCAGCCCTGGCTCTGAGTTTGAGCCTTGCTGCAACTTTAAAGTCAAGTGGCTGGGGCTGTCAAACGCGCACAACTCAAAGCAATTTGCATTCAGCCCTGATTCTGAGTCCGAACCTTGCTGCAACCTCAAGTTCAGCTTTCAGGACTGCCAATGAGCACAACTCCAAGCAGATTCCTGCCACTGCCATGCATACAGACCACAGCTGCAAATATCATGCAGAACGGTCAGTATAACAAATCACACATAGCGCAGCATGTACTGCACTGCATAAATGGAGTTAACCCCTGCCGTCGAGTCTCACCTCAAGTTGCGCTTTTGTCCGCCAGGTTTTCTGGACTGCAGTGACCTGTATGACCACGACCCCACGTGGACCATGTACCTGGGACCGGATGACCAGGTCACGGCCAACCGCAGGAGCTTCCAGCAGGGGCCCGGCGGTCTGGCGGTGAGTGCATGCTCCTTGCAGTGGCGTGCACATGTCATCCGTTCTTGGTGGACGGCGCATAATGCATAGATCATCAATACAACGCTTTAAAAAGCAACAAGTTGTCGACGTTTTGTCACAAAATGGTTTGATGCGCAAGCTCGAATGGCCTCGTGCGATCCAACATCATTCCAAGCCCGGTGGGTGTACATGCCACTAAAAGAGTGCGCGCCACGCCCTGTGAGCACATGCTGCAAGGCTCATTGCTCATGGGCTACTGTAGCTTGTGAGACCCAAAACGTTAGGGTTAGGGTTAGGGTTAGGTTAGGGTTAGCGCTTGGACGTCCGCTGGCAGAGCCGCTCGCCCCTCGCGACCCCTGCACACGTAACTTTGGAATGACAATTACCCCGCCATGCACCCCCCCTCCTGCCGAGGCGGCTCCTAGCGTTTCACCCTGCAGCATGTTGAGCATGCGCGGGCGACGCATTCATAGAATGACAGTACGCACGGTCTCTGTTGCAAGCGGTCACAGCTATCGGTAGAATCCTGGCGCAGTGGTGTGATGATCACAACCGGTGGACGCCATGGGCGAGCCACTGTAGCCTCATTGATATGGTGCCGGTATGACTCACAGCAACAGCCACCTTGAAGTTTGAGGAAGATGCGTCCCTGGGACCGGCATTAAAGGCAATGGCACTCTAATGAGCGTCTGGGGGCGCTTTGCCCACTCTACATGGCCCAGCCTCAGCCCTAACTTCAACAAATGCAGTGAGAATAGCCTTTGAACAAGCCTCATCCTTCGCCTTACACCTAATGCATGCTGGTTGCCCACTTGACCCTCGCCCCCCCGCTGCATGCGCACACATGCCCACTGCCTACCGCTACACAGTACTCAGGCTGCCGTACGCAATTCCCCCTTTGTTGCAGACGTGGTGTGGCTACGTCAGCGGAGAGATGGGGGTGGTGTGCGTCACGTGGGCGCAGGGGGAGTGCAACGGGGACACCTTCTACCTGCATGCGACGCGCGGCACCGCGAAGGAGGTCATCACCGTCATCACAGGTCAGGGAGTCGGCAGCGGGGAAAAAGGAGGAGCGCGGCGAAGGCTGGTGAGCTAGGACGGTGAATGCAGTTGAGCTGTCTAGAAACAAAGTTGAAGGCAGGTCGCGACGGTGGTTCTCAGGGGCCAGAGCGCCGCCGGCGGCGGTGGTGGAAGCGGGCGTCAGAGGCTGGTGAGGCAGTGCTCGGAGGCATGCAGTTGGGCGCGCATACGTGCAAATGACGGCGCATGCGGTTGCGCTATGCAAATGTAAGGCTGAAGTTGCGTGCCCCCCGCAGCGCTGTGGTGCAATGCACAGCTGCGCGCTGCGCAGCGCTTTTGCGTGCGTGTGTTGTCAACGACGGTTTTCAAGGACTTAGCGTTGGGAATAGGGTTAGGGTAAAGGTAACGCCTGAGCATCATCACGTGAAACTTTACAGCGTGTGACTGCCGTGACGCCCAGACCCTAACCCTAGTCCCAATTTCAACGCTAGTTCTAAACCCCAGTCATCGCGCGAGCGTCCGGCGCGCAATGCTTTCACGGTGCAGGCCGAACGGCGCTGCTCCGTTGTGCAGGCCTGACCTCAGTACTTGCCTAGACTTGAGGGCCGGCTGACTTACGTGAAGGTGAAAAAGCTCCACCTTACAAGGGCGCAGGTGTGAAAAAAAGACAGTTGAAAAAACATGTTTTCACACTGAGCCCTGAAGAAGCTACCTGATCGGAGCATATGCTCGTGGCAGCATGTTGTTGAGGTCATGTAATGACGGCTTTGCGTGTTTTCTAGTTTTGAAGTAAGTACATCCGGACGCCCACCTTGTGGCGCAGATGTACTGCTGCCGTTGTCATTCAAAGTATAGCAATGCTTTGCAGGCCCGCTCAGATAGCATGCATACCCACTGCGCCAGCCGCACACATGTGTAGTGGTTGGTGTGCAAGCATAGAAGTATAAGGCACAGAGGCCTCCCGGCGCTCGACGCAAATACAAACCCATGGGCAGTGCCTCTGCATATCAAGTCATACTTTGCAGTAACTGTGTATTGCCACATAATCTTTGAGCCTGATAAGACGTGAGCAATGTGCGCTGGGCAGACGAGGGGAAGGCTGCCCCTCGGTCACCTGCGCCAGCAGCAAAAAGTTTTATATGCTGTAACATCAGACTTGTGTGACGGGAAAGCCCCCCCCCTCCCCCCCCCCCTCCCCCTCCCACGACGCCTACCTCCGTACTGCCTACCAACAAAGCCGAGCTTGCAGATTTTTGTCATGCCTGATTGGTGCCTCATATGGTAATAGAGCTACTGCAATAAGCACCGCTGCCTACTTGTTGGATGGTAAGCAACATCTGGAGCTAGGTAGATTTGCATTCACCATCACATTTTATCCAGATTTACTGTCACGCTGGCCCACATTAAGCATGGCTTCCACCGTCAATTGAGGCAGCTCCATCGTCAATCACACCAGGTGCGGCGAATACCAGCTACCACTGAGCCAGCCAAATTCATACAACCGCTCTGGCTTTTCCATCTCAACGGCATCTCACCTACTTCCACATCCAAACATGGGCCTACTGGCACAACCGTTGTGACTGAGCTTACATCCCCACGACAGATGTGGTTATTGTAGCCACCGCAATCAGAGAAACTGACAGTTTGGTGGATGATGGCTACCATTTTTAGAGAGCAAAATCAACCTCCCCGATGGCAACAACCAACCACCGTGGCCCCCACTTCTCGCGCCCGCAGCCCGGCGGTGCCCCTGCCCCCCCCCCCATAGACGTCATCTGCACGTACCGCACGGCGCAGCGCTGCTCCGGCGCGGTGGATGCCCCCTACGCGGCCGCCGCAACATCCCCTCTGAGCGCTGAGGAGCGCGCCGCGCAGCAGGCAGCAGTGCTCAACATGGCGGCAGAGCTGAGCGGCGTGCACAGCCAGCCGACCGCGCTGCGCGGCGGTGGCGGCGGCGGCGGCGGCGGCGGCGGCGCGGCGGCAGCGGCGGCGACTCGGAGGCACGGCCGTCACCTGGCGCTCACGGGGTCGTATGTAACTGCCTCCGGCGTGAGGCTGGACGACGGCAGCAATGTTGAGATTGCGGTGGTGTGGACGCCGGCCGCTGAGATCAGGTGCGTGTATGTGATGCGGTGTATTTCAAGTAAAAGCAGGTGGGCTAGGATACGGGTTAGGTGCATGATGCACTGTACATAGAGTAGAAGAAGTTGCTGAGCATACCTCGAGGCTGAGCTGAAGGACCCCATTGCCAACCAGTTTGCGATCCTCAACGATGCCTTCACGGCGTCCGCGGTCTGACCCTAACCCAGTGTTGAACTGTGCTTCACGCGTTAACGGTACTGGTGATGGTGACGCGCAATAACATTAGTATGTATAGCAGTTTCAAATGCTGCATTTCTTTGAAGGAGTGCACGTTACACCGCTACCCGCGACCCACTTTTGACAACGAAGCCTGACGTCCTGCTCTAAATCACTCTCAATTGAATTTCCTTCATACTCATGCATTCACTGATGTTCAACCTCCTCAATTATCACGCACGCCTCAGCGCCGGCGGCGACGCCCCCATGCGAGCCTTCATCGCGAACCAGTTTGCCATCCTGAACGACGCCTTCACGGCATCCGCGGTCGGCACGCGCGTGTCCGTCGTCTACATGGGCCGCGTGCAGTACACGGAGAGTTCACAGCTGCTGACAGCGCTCAACACGCTGCGCGCCGCCATCGCGCCCGCCATCATGAACGCGTACAGCTGCGACCTCGTGCAGCTGATCGTCGCCCCCGGCGCCTATGACTACGGGGGCATCTCGTTCATGCGGAGCCCTGAGTCGGTGGTGCCGCTGGTGAGGGTGGGCGGGGGATGAGCGCTGCTGCGTATGTGTGCTTCAGCTTTGATAGGTCTTGTGAACTTCATGTGGTTGAACTGTTGAACCAAGGCTGTACTCGTACTGGCGCTTCAGCTGCAATAGGTCGTGTGAACTTGTTGTGGGTGAACTTTTGAACTTGAGGCTGAACTCTCCGCCGCAAGCGGGCAGAATGTGCACAGATGCTGAAAACGTATTGCCGTGTCGTCTCAGCTTGTGTTGAACTTGAGAAGGCCCTTGATTCGCAAATGCTGATCACAGCTGCGGATCTCGTGGATTGAGCACATGTAGCGGATGTCCTGTAGTTCAACATCTTGCTCGCAGCCTAATTGCGCCAACACATAGAGTGGCCAGCTCGAACAATTCTAAAAGCTACAATGAGAGCGCTGTGTGCACGGTCACGCCTCCCTTCGCTTCAACACTCACATCATGGTTGAAGTTGCTGAGCTGACTCTTGAACCTGAAGTTGCTGACCGCCCACCTTCTTCGTGACTTTCACACGCTGCCCGCGCTAGGACATGTACGCCAACTACAACCACATACATGAGTTGGGCCACAATTTTGGCGCAGGGCACGATTTAGAGAATCAGCCGGCGGGGGACCCCGGTTGGGGGGGTTACGGCAAGGCCTACAAGTCTTGTGGTGAGTGTCGCTCTGGCAAAATTTTGAATGACTTCCATCAAGACGGGGCATAAGCTTCTCCAGTGCTGCTGTGGCAAAATTTTGAATAACCCCGCTGTGCAGTGGCAAAATTCTGAATAACTTCCATCAAGATCGGGCATAAGCTTCCCAAGAGCTTAACAAAATCTGCCAGAACTTTGTAAGGAAGCATCCAAGAGCAGCCTGGCTCTTGGATTAACCAGTGCTGTCAAGAGCAACCTGAGGAAGATCCTGAGCCCTTCCTAAATTACCAGGAATGCCCCATATACCACGTTCAAGGTGCTTGCAGACGAGTACTGGCATGCGTAGGAGGTTCTGTGCGGACTAGTTGTGGCGCTGAGTGCAATGCGGTACACTGCAACGTATGGGTATGTATGCGTGTCTGTTTGATGCGCCGTTAGGGCCAGACGCTTGTGAGTCATGTATGCTCATCCTATAGCACTCCTAGCAATGTCAGTTTCTGGGCCGTGAAACACTTGAGTTGCCCGCGTGTTCACTTCAAGAATCATTGCAAATGGTGAGTCATGCTTGTGCCATTGTTTTTGCGCGTGTGTGCAGCTGGCACGCACACCCAACTGCACAGCGGTGTGATGCGGAGCCAACATTTGCTGCCCAGGGTTTCACACGGCGTTGCAGCGTCGCCTGTCACCTGGAGCTCATGTTGCTAGCGCTCAGCAACACACAGCCTCTTGCCAGTCCTCAGCACACCATGCTTTTGCACAACGTGGCTTGCTGCTTTTCATCCCATCAATGCAGTCGGGCTCTAGCCCAACACCATCGCTCGTGTCCAGCTTGCTGCGCTGTGCCCTGTTGCAGTCAACTTCCCGCATCACCGCCATGGGGCTGTACTCAAACACTGCCCCGCTCGCCGCGCTGTGCCCTCTCTCGCAGTCAACGTCCCGCTCGTTCGCAGCGTGGACGCGTACCCCTGCACCGACTGCGACTGCACCATACTGCCCCTCTTCTCCACCCCCTACCGCCTCACCTGGAACGACTGGTCGGGGGTGCTGG
This sequence comes from Tribonema minus, assembly GCA_017506865.1. Lineage (NCBI taxonomy): Eukaryota > Xanthophyceae > Tribonematales > Tribonemataceae > Tribonema > Tribonema minus. The sequence goes on from JAFCMP010000032.1 coordinate 161,714, forward strand.
GCACTGCCACGCAGGACAACCGGCGCGCCGTCATGGACTTGAAGTACACGGTCGCCAATTTCCGCGTGTCGGCGCCCGCCGCGGTGACGGCTGCGACTGTAACTGTCGCCGCTGTCGTCGCGACGCCCGCCCCCACTGCCGCGCCCACAACTGGTGAGTCGGTTGCTGCCGCACTCTGGCAGACCACGTGCACTCTGGCAGAACATATTAGGGTTAAAGCCCACAGTAGGGTTAGGGCAAGGGTTAGGGCTAGGGCTGACAATAGGGCTGGGGGTCGAGATGAGCGCCCACTGCTGTGGCAGCTGCTGCTGTCGTCGCGACGCCCGCTCCCACTGCCGCGCCCACAACTGGTCAGTGGCCTGCTGCTGGTCTCCATCCGGCAGGTGACATGCACTCTGGGTGATCAGATAAGGGTCAGAGTCCATGATAGGGTCAGGGTGAGAGTTGGGATCAGGTCTAGGTATAGGGCTGGGGTTGAGGTGAGCTCACTGGTATGAGAGCTATCACCGTCAGCGCAAGACCTGCTCCCACTGCTGAACCCACAACCGGCGAGTCGACTGCTGCACTGGCAGGTCAAGAGTGGGCTCGTAAGAATCAGGGTTAACGGTAAAATTAGGGTCAGTTTGAGTCAGAGTCAGGGTCAGGGTCAGGGTCACATTTGGGGTTAGGGATAGGGTTAGATGTAGGAAAAATTCACACAGACAGTGAGTTGACCGCTATGAAATACCAATTTTTATCTTGTACAATTCGCTCACCGCTTTCAAGAAGGCAGGAGCCAGCTGGTCAATCTCACCTGCAGACCATGCAGAGGCTGAATAACGTTTCTATCCTTATTTCTGACGAGCATCAAAACCACCTCAGGAAGCATCTTGAGCATTGCATTTGTCATAATAATAGGCGCTTGGAGCATCTGTACCCATTACAAAAAAATTGCTTAAAGTTGCAGACACATCTGTCACATCCAGTATGCACCAGCTGGTGTGGCTGGCACTGAACACCCAGTGGTGCACGTCACCATCGCCGCCTTGTGCCTCTGGGCCTTCTGGATCTGAGCAGCGGCAGAGTGCAGAGTACACTGTGAGAGAGTACAGATTGCACAGCACTCAGTTCACAGCGCAGCACAAATTACACTGTGAGAGAGTACAGAGTGAACAGCACTCGGTCCGCAGCGCAGCGGCGGCGGTGACACTGCACGGGCACTGCCGCAGGATGGCAAATAGATGCACCATGCGCAGGCACTTCCAAACGCGTCTGAACCTGGTACAGCGCCCTGTTGGGCCATGCGCGGGGCTCACGTACATGGTCAGGCGAGCTTATTATGTTGAATGAAGACAACAGGCTGCCATGCTTCACACTTGCACAACAAGGAAATACCATTCCCGTGTGCTGTTCATCACTACTCTCTTGCATTGCAAAAAAGCGCAGATGTCAATGCAAGCATTACCACACGAAGTCCACGTCTCTCTAGGTTGACGATGCTCAACAATCAGCTGAATGCCCACACACCGCCACTCAGTAGGCTATTTCTGTGTACCTCACAGTGCTGTACTTGCAATGCTCAACTGATGACGTGCCTCGCCGCACCCCATTCGCGGTCCCGCAGACGCTGCAGCGGCCGTCAGGTATCACATCTACAGCTCATCAACGACCGCAGCGCCGACAGCTCCCTGTCAACCAAGAACCACAAATAGACATACATACACGCATACATACATACATGCATCGCCTTCCACTTCACAAGACTTGTGATGCTCAGCTGGTGATGTGCCCTACCCCACAGACGCCGCAGCAGCCACCAAGTACCACATCTACAGCTCGATCGACAACCGCTGCGCCGACAGCTCCCTCTCCGCCACCGCCATCTACACCGGCACCTACAGCACTGGCACGGCGCAGCAGTGGACCTGGTCTAGCGCTGGCGAGGTCAGACCTATCTATCGATCGGGCCTGTGCCTGACGCTCGCCGTGGGTACGTATGACGCGGTGTACGATACCTACCAGGTGACGGTGGCGCCGTGCGCAGGCAGCGCTCAGCAGCGGTGGTACGTCATCGAGGCATGGGCGGGGTCGGGCAGGTACCTCATCGTCAGCCAGTACGACAGGGCGGGGGTGATGGACTACGCGTGGTACTCCGCGTACGCGGGCAAGGGGAACCTCTTCTACAGCCGCCGCGTGCACGGCGGCAGCAGCCAGCTGTGGTACTTCAGCTAGAGCGCTCTCGGTGAAGGAGAGTCACCACATGTGAAGTTGCGCGCTGTTGGTGGAAGCGGCCGGCAGTCGCTCCCGCGGCGCGCATGCGGCACTGCGAAGCGCAGTAGAATAGCAGTGCAGCTGATATCTGTGTACACGGGATCAGAGGTTTTGGCGATTCTGGCACCAATTGGAGCCAAAGACAGGGGGCCACCAAGGGGGTGGGAGGGGTGGGGGATTGGGGGGGGGGGGGGAGGGGGGGGGGGGTAGCGGGCGTGGTCAGTCATGCTCTTGTTTGCAAGCACATCAGCTGTGCTGGCTTGCTGTGGCATCTTGCTGTTGCATAATCACAACAAGCCAGGTATGTATGTACAAAGTCATGCCTACAGGAGTCCTAGCAGTACGTACACAACGCCTTGCCCACAGCTTACAAGTTTGCGCTGAATACAGTTCCAAAAGCAAAAGCGATTGCTGCGCATGCCGCGTCAAGCTGTATGATTTTCGCTGCATTGCGTGTCAATGCTTGCGCCCTTGAAGCAATGTTCAAAAGCGGTGGAGCTGGGCGGCGTTAATGCGGGTCTGTTTGAGGGGAGTGCTGTAGCTTTGCAGGGTGTTCCTCCTTTTGTGTGCGCCATAGTTGCTTGCTAATTTGTAGGGGTAGATGTGGGGTGCAGGCTGCGGCGTGCAAGCTCTGCATGCTGCATCCTGGAGTGACAACTAGGTTAGCGGAGCGCTTGCACAGCTGCAAGTGCAGAATTTGCAAAAATACATTTGAACCACTCCCAAATTGTCAGATGCCATTGTATCAAGCAGATTGATTCAGCTGACTAGTCTACTCACATTTGGCCACAGCTACAGAAAGAGCTTTCATTTGCACAGAAGCACCAGTATCATTGACTCTGTGCACAGGCGGCGCTGACAGGCGCAGTGTGCGGCACAATTGTAGCGTACAACATGAATAGATGGTCGCCAAAACGACGATATCGTCCATATGACAACATCAAGTCATCCGACAAACAAAGACATCACCGGCGGATCAATGTACGTGGCAACGGCGCGCAAGAAGAGAGCCTCGGCTGCGGAGATATCAGAAGGTCATCCGAAGCAGCAATCCTTGCCAAGGAAAACATCAACAGAAAACATACGACTTCAATATGAAATTATCAGCATGCAGCAATGACTATAAAATCAGGATGCGCGGGCTCCTCCCCGCCAGCTCCAGCTGTGCGCCCAGGTGGTCAATGCAACGCATTTCGACCTGTACGATTGTCGTACAGGTTGAAATGCGTTGCATTGACCACCTGGGCGCACACAGCGCCAGCACTGCTTTGCAACCGGCCTTGTCTGTATCCGTCAGGTTATGGGGCACCACAGCAAAGGCAGCATCGGCTGACAAATTATTCAGGAGACAACCTCAGCGTGCTCGTGCTCAGGCGTTCGTGCCGAGCAGCCCTCATGCGCATTGAACAGGCGAGCCACGTGGTTCCCATGAGAGCAACTGCGGCAATATCCAAACTACTGTGGCTCAACCATCACTATATCCTGCGAGCACAAGCAGACAGCGCATGCACCAACCAGGCACTGCACATGTAAGGTTCCAAGTTTACATTAAGAACGATTTGACAAAAATCTACATTGCTGCTGTCCATGGGTGTACTTCGAAGTATGTTACATATACGCCAGCACAAAATCTTCTGGCACTAAACCAGCCATTCATGCGAAGTCATTGTTGGCAGGATACAAAGGCATAGGCTGGCAGCCCAGCATCTGAATTGACGGGCAGACCAAGCGAATTTTAGGATAATCACGCCACTTGAGATACCGGACAATCACGCCGCTTCAAGCGGCTTGTGCACCCAGCAGAGCCATGTAGGGCGCTGCGAAAGAATTTCTGTGCGGCAGCGGCTACGGGCCATAGGCCGCTCTCGAGCTGGCTGCAAAGCTGCCGATATCGGCTGCTCTTCGGCTAGCCTCAAAGCCACCGTGGAAAAATGATCTGCTCGCACGCGTTGGCTCTATCACCTCTTGCACCTGCTTCTTTGCCCTACCACGGGCAGCCTGCCACGCCATCGCAACCACAATGGCGCCCGCTCCTACCGCCGCCAGGGCCAGGTTCAGCCACATGAGACCATAGGCGGTACCATCGTAAACGGCGGCAGACGCCATGGACACAAGCTCCACCACGCGATATTTGCCGTAGCCCAGTGCAAAAGCGCTCGTCCACGCGAACGTGCTCTTGGTGCCGTCGACATTGGAGCCGCGCGCGGACAGCTCCGACACCACAAGCAGCAGCGTCGGCGTGAGCACGACGAAGACCGAGAGCGCCATAGTCAGCACGCGTGCCAGCCACTTAGGCATGGCCTTGCCGAAGACGTGCATCACCTCGCTCCGGCTCGTGTATGCCGCGATGAGCGAGACGCACGTGAAGACTATATTGAAGAGCGCGCCGGACGTCGTCAGCGTCGTGTCCATGACCACCATGTCATTTGCCGCAGCGCCCGCGAGCAGCACCGCCGCCGTCTGCACGACGTTGTCGATGCCCGAGCGCAGCGCATCTGCAGTGGCGCGCTCGTAGCCGACAAAGCTGCGTGGTACCGTCATGTTGGCCCAGCTGACCTGCGCCACAAAGTCGGGTAGGTGTCAACGTGAGGGCAACAGGTGAGCAAGATTAGAAGGTCAAGGTGAGGCCAGAGGTGCGGTCGAGACTTGAGCTTTGCACGGCGTCCGTGGTGACTCACTCGCTCGTGGGCGATAAAGCTGCACGGCACTGTGACAGTCATGTTGGCCCCGCTGGCCTCAGGCTGTACCAACTTGAAGGAAATGAGGCACAACCTGTGTCAGCCCTACTTGGTAGTGCGCAGACTTGAGGGACACTGCAGCCAGACTATGGTACTTGTATACATACTAGGTACGACGTCGTGCGCACTGCTCACATTCTTCATTATGTGGCTCACTGGGGCTGATCCAGCAGAAGCTGTATGGACGGTCCAATGAGTCGGTGCTGGCGTCTAGGGCTACAGTCCGGCTACAGTCAGGCTCGATGCGAATTTGAAGGCAGGGCCCAGCCAGAGTTGCGGTTACGACTCCCGAGCCGGATCCTAGCTTTGAACGCAAGTGCAGATAATCCAATGGGCGCTCATACATAGCTGACCGCAGCAGCAGCAGCTGCCCAGCGCTGTCAGCTGCAGCAGGCTGAGCAAGCGCTGCATCAGGAAGACAGAGCAAACATTAGGCATACTACAAACAGACAAAGAATGAGGAACTGCCAGCAATTACTAGTAGAGACCTGGGGTGTGCGGTTGCATTGGCAGTGCGGGTGCACCAGTGAAAACAGCCACCCGCCCCGTGGGCAGTGCCTCGCCAGGACTAGCTGGTGATTCAGAATCGGATGTGATGGAACCGGCATTCGCCCATCACCTGGCCAAGGTGTTCACGACGCTGCTTGTTGAGCCCGAACTGCTGCCGGAGCAATCGCAACGGCTTCTCCGCGCCGCGGCCCTTTCAGGCATAGGACAGAAGTGGCGTCCGATCGCCTGCTCCAGTGTCTGGCGCAGACTCCTCGGGTCCACAGCGGCACGGAGTGTCAAGGGCAAAATATCGGGGCTGCTGGCCTCCATGTCGCAGTTTGGCGTAGGATACCGGTCTGGCGTCGAGCATGTGGCAGCACGCGCGCGCGTGTGGCACGAGCTGTATGGCACCACAATCCAGCTGGACTGTGAGAACGCATTTAACAGTGTGGATCGCGCCGCCATTGTGCGGGGACTTATGCTCTTTAAGACTTCTGTCCGGAGCTGCTCCCGCACTTTGAGTCCGTATACTGTGGTGACACTGCCCCAGAGATGCGAGTGGAGGTGAACGGTGAAGCTCGCATTATCTGCTCCCACCTAGGGTGCCAGCAAGGGGACCCTCTAGGGCCGCTGTACTTTGCAGTGGCAGCGGCCTTCCTACACTCTTCTACCCTGATGGAGTGAATGCGACGCCCGGCAGTATGCCGGCCTACGGCCACAGCACAGCGGAACCGCCAGCCCCGCACTGCGCTTTCCTGGATGACCTCAACGTGCTGCAAGCTGCCTACTTCGACGATGCAGCGGCCGCTGGGGTGGCAGAGGTGATCCGTCGGCTTGCGGCAGGGGGCCTACGCGTTCGACCAGACAAGTCGCTGGCCATCGCCATGCGCGGCACAGTGTTTGATGAAGCGGCCAGAGCACGCCTGCGCGCCCTTGACATACCGTTTGTGGACACCACCATGCCAGAATCCAGTCAGGGCTTTACGTCGGTCGGGGTACCGGTAGGGCACCCAGCCTATGTGCATGCTGCCATGAGCAAGCATCTTGTTGACGCAGGGACATGGCGATTGTCGTGGCAGCTAGCTGGAATGGCGCGGCATCACCTACAGGCAGCACAGTTCATTCTGCGCAGGTCACTGACGAAGCGCATGGGCTTCTTAGCTCGGGTCGTTGACACGGCTTTGAGTGAGACATGGCTGCACGCATTTGACGGGTTCTGTGCATGGACGCTTGAACGCATGCTGCACCTGCACGGCTGCGCTACCGCGGCAGTCATGAAGTCACACCTGCTGGCCGCCTGCACTGCTGGTGACAATGAGGAAGCCAGCAGTGGCAGCGTGCTGGTATTGCCGCGCTTGGGCCCGCCAGAACTCACGGACATCGCAGTGCCACTGCGGGCGTCACGGTTGCCGGAGCGACGAGGCGGTCTGGGCATGCCGCTTTTGGGGCTACTGGCACCAGCCGCATACACGGCCCAGGCATGCACAACACTGCGGCCTGCAATAATTCATGCCACTGTGGCAGCAGGGGCCCTGAGGCTCGGCACTGACGAACACGGCGCAGTCACCTGGTTCGCGCAGCACTCATGCGCAATACGCGAGGACCAGGGACTGCCGCCAATCATCGAGGCCGTGCGACGCTCTACGCGAGCGCTGACAGCTGATGGCGGCGAAAAATCACGCACAGCTGTGGCCGAGCAGCTCCCAGCATCGTTGCTACGGTGGGCAGCAGATACGACGGCCGCAGCGTCGACGCTCCCCACTGCGGTGCAAGCGATCTACGCCGCAACTGCCGTCACGGAGACGGGGACCACTGAGCCAGCCCCACACACCCACGGCATTGTGCCTGGCGCCGAGGCGGCCGCTGCGGCGGCGACCATACCTGGCCCTCAAGCCGCTGCCGCGGCTGCCTCTTCCACGCCCGCTAAAACACAAACTAGCGCGGAAGAAAGCAGCTGCAGCGGCGGGCAGGAGGACGACGACAACGACTGGGAGGCCTATGCTGACGAGATCTGCAGGAAGGTAGTGCCCCGCCGCCGGCGCGGTCACTTCACGCACGGACTACAAGCCGGCCTTTCAAATGTTCTTCGACGTCAATACGAGGACTGCCTGGTGGAGGACCTAGAGGCTGCCTCGGCTGGTGCCGTGGGCAAGCCGACGCAGGCTACACTTATTAGTGACTCGCGGGACACCAGCCGCCGCCGCCAACAGGCTAGCGCGCGGGTCCTGGCGCAGCTGCGCAGCCAGCGTGCGTCCGGGGCAATGGCGTGGATGAGCGTGCCACCCGCTGCCAATGACCGCCCGGGTGCGGCGCCCATGTCCAGTATGGCAGCAGCCACGATGAGTTTGGTTGCGATCTTTATAGACGGGTGGGGCATACAGGGCGAGGTGTGCCCATGGCGGTGCAGTGACGTGAGCCCCACCTCCACGCATGCGATCAGCTGCCCCAGCCAGCACATACGGGGGCACAACGCGACACACACTGCCCAAAAGCGGTGCCTACAGCGCATCTTGAGACAGCACCATGATGTCTCTATTGTCCGCAATGAGGACGCTAGCGTCTTCAAGGTACCGGGGTATCGGGCGGACACAGTCATTGACCCAGGGTGTCTGCACTTTAGCAGTGCATACCGTAACAAGGGAATAGTGCTAGACACAAGTGTGCGCGCGCCCACAGCGAGCTCGTACCTGACAGGCAAAACAAATGCCTCGAACACGGACGGCTATGCTGCTGGGGTGGGGGAGGACGCGAAGGTCAAGCACCACACCGGCACCTTGACGTCATCTTGGGCTTTTGTGCCATTCGTGCAGGAGTCGTACGGACGGCTGGGCAAGCAGACAAGCCTTTTTGTTAAGGAGTTGGCAATGCACTCAGCACTGTGCTCAGGGGGGGGGAAGGCAGATGTGTTACGCAAGGCCGGGTTAGCTAAGCGTCAGATCCACATTGAGCTGAGCATATCGCTGGCGCGGGAGTTGGCGGAGCGCGTCATGGCATACACACGTGGAGCGCGAATGCTGGGCTGTGTTGCGGCGCCGGTATCCAAACTCCTAGGGCACAGCGCAGACTAGGCTGCTGCGTTGACGCAAGCTTTTCGATTGCATAGGCAACCCGGCCTCCCTTGGGCCTTTATAAATACAAGTCCATACGTACGGGTGTTGACTGTGAGAAAGATGTTAAAACAGAAAACACGTACCGCAAGAAAAGGTTAACATAAACAGCCTATTTCTACTAAGTAGTAGGCTAGAAGGAGGGTACGTACAGCACAGCAGGGTTAGCAGCTTACCAGTGCGCATTCATAAAGCAATGAGCAGCTCACGCTACGGTAACCTCTGCGCCAGCTCTCCAAAACCGAGCGAAGCAGTTTGTGTGTGACAAGATGGATTGTCGGTGTAGATGCCAGTGCTGCCAACGAGGCCATGTTGGCTTTTAATGTTGTTTTCTGGCAAAAATTATCGTGCGCATGCCAGGCCCCTCACTTGTATCACAATTGTCAACAAACGGTGCTAGTGCGTGATGCGTGCGAACAGCCAGTTGATTAGAGCACGCTCCCAGTAGATTGCAGCTGCTAGATAATATCGTCTCTAATGATATCATGTGCGGTCCGGATAGGGCACTTTGGTACAGGCGCAAGCCGCTTGCCGCAGCCTAGACGAATTTTTATGCAGATTGCTGCCTGGTTAACACATCATGGAATCACCTGCAACGCGGCAGCCATCTCAAGTCCAGACACAGAGCGCTTCAAACCGCCTGTCCCGGTGATGGGCCCCCACCCCAGCTGCGTCCACGTCCCCTCGCAGTCGTACGCATCCAGCGCCTCTCCTCCTGCGAGAGCAGACACTCTGGCAAGGCCAACTTTGGAGCCTACACTCGTTGGATATCCTGGTCCCATGCACCACGGCAGGTTGACAGTGTCATGGCGCTGCGTGGCCAGCACCGCCAGCTTTAGAATCGCCTGCGCTCCGGTCTTGGTCACAGGCGAATAACCGCCACCCTGGTTATCGTAGTCACCGTCCTGCATGGACAAATGACCGCTGGCGTCAGGCTGCAGTAGCTTGGTCTCCTGATGTTCCAGGCGACGATTGCTGCAGGGCCAAGCCTCAGCACAACCGACCGGCCTGCACCGTTGTACCCATCCGCCGTGGGCACCATTGCGGAAATATCGTTTCCGATGCATGTGCCATGGTTGGAGTTGTAGCAGTTGCTGCGCCCATTCCCTGACGTATCGGTGCTGGTGTACATGGTGCTGTCGCAAAGGAGGCAGCGGCCAAAGGCTGAGACACCGTACTCCCCGACTTGGTCGTCGGGATTTGTGTGAAGCATCCAGCTGTCATCCGCGGCCGCGCCTTCCGTGGCCACGAAGTACCCGGCAGCATCGTCTTCAAGTTGCTCCGGCGGCCACTGCAGATAGCCCTGAGTGAAGTACGAATCGAAGATGTACATCTGCGTGGGGACGCAATCGTAGGAGGTGTCCCAGCCGTTTGCATCCATCCAGTCGTGCACGAAATTCAATATACTGACACACTTGCCATTGGCGGCTAGGTACGTGCCCATCCGCAGGCCACTGAGGTCAAGGTCGCCGCCTGCCAGTCCAAGGGTAGTGGACATTTGGAGAGTGTGAGCGCGCACAGTCGTGGGTGCAGCTGTGACCTTGAGCACACAGTCATGCAGAGGTCTTGGGCAGCTGCAAGGCTGCGCAGTCTTAGTGTTAGGTTGATCTTGCCGTTGCTGGCAATGTGCCATGAATCACAAGGCACAAGACTGCCTTGTCTTCAAGTTACATGCTGTGTAAGCCTCTGTTGGGCCAGTCTTAGAACAGTGTCCGCCAAGACCGGCTATACAGTGCACACCAATCCATACGACATTGAATTCAGTCCTCCCCTGTTGTGGCATGAGGCACTCAGGTCTCATCCAAGCAGCCTCTGCCGCTGATGAGACCCCCCGTCTTCTGATCTGTGATCTACGGTAGACATGTAGGGTTGGCATATCCGTATCTGGTATGTTGTACACATACATACGCTCACGTATACTACTCGAATTTGAGCACCTGAGCTGCAGAACACTGTCAGCTTCCCCATACAAGCATTTCAAGTGCACATATATGCGACATACGCCTAATTAAGCAAATGACCGTAATACCGGTGATGTGGTGCTGAGTGTATCTCAAAAGGGGTTATACTGTGCAAATGTATGCAGGCCCTTAGTTCTTCGCTTGCGTGTGAGCGCTACAGAATTCAACGTGACACTGTATGATACAGCAAAACGGCCTGGCTTCCATGCTGCCAAAGGCAGATGGGCTGTAGTGCTGCTGGCGAGACCAAGTTGCAGCCAACGTGCTGGACAATCATTAGCAAAGCAAGAGAAATGAGACACACCTCTGTGGACATGGACTGAAGGCCACTTGAATGGCTCAGCTCCAGAAAGGCTTGCTGTCTCCCAGCAGGATATCTCTCTTGCCCAGGGCCAGAACCAAGAGTGAGCAAAAGGGCCTTGTCCTCAAGTGCTGGCCAGGACTTGAAGTTGAAGAACGGCCCGGGTCCCAGGAATGGTCCGGTTCTAGAACGACTCCCCTGGTGCTCTGTACTGAACTAGCACAGAAAACAGAGAGCTTGTATCATCCCTCTTCTTCGAAAAGGGCCGCCTTGTGCGGGCCGTCTGGCCGGCATGACACTTCATTTCAGCAAGACAAACTAGTTCTGTCGCATCACAGCCTGGGTTTCTGGTCTGGTCTGGTCTAGCGCGTGTCCCGTTCACCATTCCTTCGCGCCAAGTGCGCGAACTCAACATGGCTTCAAGAAGTTCTGGGCATAGTCGAGGTCTAGGATGCGTGTCATTCACCATTCCTTTGCGTTGGGTGCGCAAGCTCAACATGGTTTTCAGATATACGCATCAGTGCTCTGTCACTCCTTCGGCACCGTGCGTGCGAGTTCAACGTGACATTGCTAACTCATGCGTAGGCGTTCGCTGGGTCTGGTGGCCTCCGCTCCAGTTGGCGGTTCCTCAGCAAGCTCACGTGCCAGTAACAAGTTCCAGGATGACGGCTCAGCACGAGCATCATCATGATAATATTCTGCTCTAAGTTTCAGGCGCTTCTCTGTGGGCTTCTTTCCTCGCGTATTGGGAAACTCCACGTCAAATGTGAACTCCCCGCGGTCGCGCTTGGCGGAAACAAACCTGAGCAGAATGCCGCGGCTCCATCCAGAGGGGAACCGGTAGCGGAGCACTTGACCAACGTAGAGTGGTCCAAAATCACTTGGCATGCATGGACTCACAGTCACTCGTACGTTTGCAGGTAGGTCAGAGTTTGGGCTCGTGTCAAAGGCAGGTTCTGGCTGGCCACGCTGGCGCGCGAGTCTGCGTAGTCTGTCACGCGTACCCTCAGCCAAGAGCTTGCCAGCGCGCACTTGCAATGAAGTCAAGTCTTCCCACGTCCCGTCCGTGTAGTACACACGCCAACGAGCTCGTGCAAAGTCACGTACTTGACCCCACAAGTAGGCAGTCGTGCCCGGCGTGTCTGTAACTTGCCGTACCACTTGAGTGCCACAGGGGTATTGTTGTAATGCAGCATCTTTGGACAGCGTGCGGTCCCCATGAGGGCTATGGCGCTCAGCGTACGAGGGAATGTTGCCTTGGTGCTTGAGCTCGTACAGAGCGTGAAAAGTGTCCAGTGCCCAAGGTGGTATCAACAGCAATTCCACTAGCTCTTTGCCAGCAAACCAAACCACAAGCTACTGCCAGGTATAAACAAGCCCTGATGCCACCCCTACGCATGTGGCAACGCCTGCATATTGACTACACGGAACCCGGCGTCCTTTCCCTAGAAGGACACCGATACCTGCTTGACGTTGCAGAAGCTCGATCTGGATACTGCTGGATCTTTCCTGTAAAGACGCGAACGGCAGCCGAGACCGCTCCTCTGCTGGCGAAAGTGCTCCTTGAGTGCGGCGCGCTAGTCGAAGAACTGGTGTCCGACCAGGCGGCTGAGTTCATGAGTTCGCTCATTACCAGCTCATGTCGCTTCTTTGCAGCTTGCAAGATTGAAACCAGCACATACCATCCTCAATCTAACGGCGTTGTTGAGAACCTGAACGGGCGCATCAAGAGGGCACTCGCTAGACTGTGTTCTCACTACCAGGCACGCTGGCACGAAAACCTTGATGCTGTGCAATTCGCGCTCAGGAACACGCCGAGGGAAGAGACGGGCCTGACCCCATTCTTCTGTGTTTTTGGCCGCGAGGCGCGCTTCCCCCTCGACGCTTTCACTTCTGAGGCTGGAAACTCGCAAGACCTGCACGCAGAAGTGCAGCGTCTGCAGGAGAACCTCAGAATGGCGAAAGAAGTTATTGACGAGGCGTTGCAGCGCCGCGCTGAACGCATCCAGACTCGCAATGACCAGATTTCACGCACTCTGCACCTTGAAGTCGGTGACTATGTGTGGATCAAGAAGCCACCGTCGCGCGGCCGTGCAAGTGCCATTGAAGAGCATTACACTGGTCCCTGGAAGCTAGTTGCTCACAACGGTGATTCTGGGCTCTCTTTTCAGTGCCAACTCATGGGCACGCGCATACGCGAGACAGACGCGCATGTGGAGAACATGAAGCCCTATCACCCTAGACCTACCCGACTTGAGGTTGAGGGAGTTCATGCCCTCCTAGACCCCGCGCAGCTACAAGAACTAGACCCCGACCAGAAGCTAAACCAGTTGCAAGACCGTAAGGCAGAGGAGGACGGCAGCTGGTCATGCAAGTGGCTAGCACGCGATGGTGCCACTTCGGAATGGGTGCGCGAGAAAGAGCTAGTGGAATTGCTGTTGATACCACCTTGGGCACTGGACACTTTTCACGCTCTGTACGAGCTCAAGCACCAAGGCAACATTCCCTCGTACGCTGAGCGCCATAGCCCTCATGGGGACCGCACGCTGTCCAAAGATGCTGCATTACAACAATACCCCTGTGGCACTCAAGTGGTACGGCAAGTTACAGACACGCCGGGCACGACTGCCTACTTGTGGGGTCAAGTACGTGACTTTGCACGAGCTCGTTGGCGTGTGTACTACACGGACGGGACGTGGGAAGACTTGACTTCATTGCAAGTGCGCGCTGGCAAGCTCTTGGCTGAGGGTACACGTGACAGACTACGCAGACTCGCGCGCCAGCGTGGCCAGCCAGAACCTGCCTTTGACACGAGCCCAAACTCTGACCTACCTGCAAACGTACGAGTGACTGTGAGTCCATGCATGCCAAGTGATTTTGGACCACTCTACGTTGGTCAAGTGCTCCGCTACCGGTTCCCCTCTGGATGGAGCCGCGGCATTCTGCTCAGGTTTGTTTCCGCCAAGCGCGACCGCGGGGAGTTCACATTTGACGTGGAGTTTCCCAATACACGAGGAAAGAAGCCCACAGAGAAGCGCCTGAAACTTAGAGCAGAATATTATCATGATGATGCTCGTGTGAGCCGTCATCCTGGAACTTGTTACTGGCACGTGAGCTTGCTGAGGAACCGCCAACTGGAGCGGAGGCCACCAGACCCAGCGAACGCTCACGCATGAGTTAGCAATGTCACGTTGAACTCGCACGCACGGTGCCGAAGGAGTGACAGAGCACTGATGCGTATATCTGAAAACCATGTTGAGCTTGCGCACCCAACGCAAAGGAATGGCGAATGACACGCATCCTAGACCTCGACTATGCCCAGAACTTCTTGAAGCCATGTTGAGTTCGCGCACTTGGCGCGAAGGAATGGTGAACGGGACACGCGCTAGACCAGACCAGACCAGAAACCCAGGCTGTGATGCGACAGAACTAGTTTGTCTTGCTAAAATTAAGTGTCATGCCGGCCAGACGGCCCGCACAAGGCAGCCCTTTTCAAAGAAGAGGGATGATACAAGCTCTCTGTTTTCTGTGCTAGTTCAGTACAGAGCACCAGGGGAGTCGTTCTAGAACCGGACCATTCCTGGGACTGTTCTTCAACTTCAAGTCCTGGCCAGCACTTGAGGACAAGGCCCTTTTGCTCACTCTTGGTTCTGGCCCGCGGCAAGAGAGATATCCTGCTGGGAGACAGCAAGCCTTTCTGGAGCTGAGCCATCTGATACAGCAAAACGGCCTGGCTTCCATGCTGCCAAAGGCAGATGGGCTGTAGTGCTGCTGGCGAGACCAAGCTGCAGCCAACTTGCTGGACAATCATTAGCAAAGCAAGAGAAATGAGACACACCTCTGTGGACATGGACTGAAGGCCACTTGAATGGCTCAGCTCCAGAAAGGCTTGCTGTCTCCCAGCAGGATATCTCTCTTGCCCAGGGCCAGAACCAAGAGTGAGCAAAAGGGCCTTGTCCTCAAGTGCTGGCCAGGACTTGAAGTTGAAGAACGGCCCGGGTCCCAGGAATGGTCCGGTTCTAGAACGACTCCCCTGGTGCTCTGTACTGAACCAGCACAGAAAACAGAGAGCTTGTATCATGTATGCGCACATGTACGCCCTGCTATTATGGCGGAAATGGCTTAAGAATTACAGACCCTGTATCAGCCCTGCATAGTATTGTGCCGCCCTAAGGGACGCAGCAGCACATAGTACCTGTATGCACTCGCAGTCTACATGTGTTGCATGGGCCATGACCTACGGGTCGATCAGACTATCAGCAGATTGTATGACAGCTCAACATGTGCATTTTGCCAACCCGAGGTAGATGCTCGCTCCAAATGCAGGCTGCCAGGGTCACCGCTGCACCTTTGCATTACAGAAACGTTCGTGTAGAACGTTGACAAAGTGTTAGTGCGTGTAATGGGCTCATTGCTACTGTAAGCTTTGTCATTTCACTTCTACTGTTGGCACTTAACTTTGCTGATGTTGCCACGCTCAAATTGTCGGAATAGCAGGCTCTCATAGGTCTGCTGTTATCTAGGTCATGCAGGGTTATCACTGGCTACAGTTATGCAGTGCAGGGTCACAGCATATTCTTCAGATAGTTCTGGGCTTCCCCATATTTTCTGGCACTTTCCATGTTGCTCTCCAGAGCTGGTTCCTTCTTAGGACATGCTTTGCTTGCCCAGCTATCCTAATTCAATTCACATTCTCAGCAGTGCGACTCTCTAAAGTCTCTCTGTCTGCCCTGCCTGTGGGCGTCCCTGACCGGTCACTTCCTCATTCCAACACAAATTGCCTCGGCAGAGGTGGCGCTAGCGTTCAACGACTTTACATGGGGTTTCTCGTAGAAACCATGCGGAGAGCCATCAACGCAATTGCGAGTTATCATTATCAAACCGAGCACTTGGTGCATCAGCACGGAACGCCAAAGCTCACTGTAACTCAGGAATCTAAAGTTGGGGACTCAGTCTAATTTGGGCTTGAGCATCAGCGCTGCTGAGATACGGCATGCTCCGTGTGAGCTACGGCCTGCATCCCCATTCAATTTGTACACTCAAAAGCTGGCTGCTGATATAATAACAACGGCTCACGGTGGTTGGAAACAATCCAGTGCCCTCAACTGCTGTGTTGTATGGTACCACCTGTCAATTTTAGATACTTCAGATGCGTGGCCTATGCTACTCAGAATATGCCATGCGAATTCGCATATACCATGGGTGCAGCGGCCAGTGACACCAGCGTTTTTTGCTCAATATCTCTGATGCCGAGCAGTGCCATTTTCCCACGCATGTCGCTGAAGCTCCTGATGAAGTAACAGTACCAACAGGCGCCTATGAATCACCTCAGCATTGAAAAATGCATGAGAACTCCTGAGCACTGTATGAGAACTCAATGACATGTTGAATTGGGGGACATTGGAACAGAACACCACTCTCAAGACACACCTGCGGAGAACATGCGTGCCATGCCGCCTAGCTCCATCATTACAGGGTTAGCATCGACCCATTGGGCATTGGCATCCAGCTGCCATGCTACCTGCTGCACCTGCCGCCGTGTCAAGAAAGAAAAGGTGACCAGGCATGCCAACCATGAGGCTCAAGCATGTACAGTATATCATGCTGGCTTGGCCAGTTGGATGGTGCAGACGAGTCAACTCCCCTCGGTCGCATATAACGTGTAAGATTGGCAAACCTGAAAGTGTAAGATTCGCAAACCTGAAAAACCATTACTTTGTGCACGCTCAAACACTTTGTGAACACGGACGGAGAAACGGTTCTGAATTTACCCGATACTTCTATGAGCTGGCTATACGTGCACCAGCATCAGCAGCACAGCAGCTGCTGCTGCAGACATAACCGCAGGAGGTAGAGTGAGCCACTATGGTCATGCTGAAGGCTCCTGATGGGGCGGAGGCTACAAAAAGTGTTGTACCGCATTACCAATGAGTGGTGCACTGCGGCACCCTCGGCATCTGGGTGCACTTACGAGCGCTCTTGTGTTAACGTGTACCATACCGTATTGCTGTGCGTGCACGTTGTAGTTGGCTAAGGGGTACTAGTAGGGTTCCAGGCTACTAGGAAGGTTATCAACTTGACTCAACCAAAACTTGAAGTACGTGTCTTGTCAGAGTGGCTTTTCATAAATTTGGTTGAGCATGGCTGACTTGCCATATTGTGAGAACTGATGCATGCATATGAATATCATAATTCCAAAAGTTTATCATACGGAACAGGGGCAGTAGCGTGGGGTATACTATAGGGTTAGGTTACGGCATTCCAACCTAACGCTTGTACTCTTCAGTGGAGCTCATATTGATGATGTTGTGTATTGTGTGCTCTGCATATGCGTGCGCACTAGGCTGGCGTACCTGCGTACGCACTAAGCTGGCCTCTCTGCGCATCGCTCCATTGTGATTGTGTGCGGATCATTGAGGAGCGCAGGGTCACAATATTCGCTCCCATCGCCAACTTCCAGCGCATTAGAGGCGCAAGAGCACGTCACCATGAGTTGTGTAATGCCCTCTGAATCATCAGCTTCACCAACAGCCCCGTTCACGTTCACCGCACCAGCAAGATAGAGCCTATAGCTTCTGCAAAGCTGCTGCTGCCATTCTAGCGCCGCCCGGCACGGGTCCCGCTTCATTGAGCTGCACGCGGTGCTGGCAACCGTCCTGGACCTCCGTTACAAGGACCTGGTTTGACTGAAGTTTGAACCAGCGCAGCTCAACATGGGTTTTACCTGGAGTCATCAGAACACCCACTGGCAGTCTCCGACAGGCGAGCAGCCGCAACAGGCTGAGCAGCGGGCGCGGATGCTGCTTGAGAGATGCATGCACCGTCGTACGTGCAGGAGCAGCAACTACAGACGGCTCAATGAGCCTGCTGCTGCTGCTGCTGCTGCCAGCACTGGCACGCGCAAGCGCGGCAACAGTCACTGTGGCAGTGCTGGTGCTGCGGATGCCGTTGTATAGGCATCTGACAGCAACACACTCAACACAAAGTCAAGAGCTGCTGCACAAGGCAAAAATTCAGGCTGGCGGTGGAGCTGCCACTGCAAAGCAGCGTGCGATGGTCTCAAGCATGATGGCTCTGCATCTCCTATTGAGCTACCAAATGCAGTGGGACTGTAAATGTAGCGTGCCAAGCACCAGGCTGAGCATGGACTTGGCATGCCCGGGAGTGAACGTAGAATACACCAATATTGCTTAGCTCTCGAAAGCCGGCCTTCGTCTGAAGTATTGGTGACTTAAAGGGAGGCAGCGCCCGGGTCAAGTCCAAAGGTGCTAAGAGGCATAGCAGTGTCGCTATTTGTGCGATTGCAGATGGGGCTTTTTGCGCTTGTTGTTGACCACATGGCACCGCTACGGCAAGCCGGTGATTACAGCGCCTACATTGGGGGCGAGCTGCCAGTGGGGGGGGGCTGAGGACTCCCTAGAGAGGGTACATTAGAGAAATGTTTGCCCGACTTCGGCTTTTATGATGTTTTTTTGAGGTGCACAAGGCTGGTCTATCACTGAAGCTTGTCAGAGACCAAAGTGTTGTGGACTGAAGCCCCATGATAATAAAATGGACAACAGCGGCAAGCACAACAGTGGCAGACATGATTGCACCACGCATCACCTGCGTCCCCACTGCCGCCCGAAAATCGCCAATGTAGGGTGAGGCGCTGCCGGTCATGCCTGTGCTGAGGTACTGCATTGGCATGCCAACCAGTGTATGCGGAAAGCGCACATAGCCCATGGCGAGCGTCGGGGGCTGCTGCTGTGGACTGTCCGCAGGGACCACATTGAGCAGATCGCCCATCACCGTGCAGGTTTCGTCGGCGCACAAGAAGACATCCACCTGCTACCCGGATGCAGTTGAAAAGCGGGGGCAGTCAGGATCTCTTGGTGTCAGATGGCGGTCCAAGCGCAGGTGTCCATGGCATTGCCAACAACTGGTACAGGTGAGTGCACGGAAGGCTAACCCTAACCCTAAGCTTATAGAAATAAGACTGTTTTCTGAAGCACATCTTGACATGAAATGAGTATTGTATATAACCATGTCCTTAAATCATTCAGTTGAACTACAGATGTTTTATTTTCGTACAGATACTGAACTAGAACGTACCATGCACTGGCCATGAGAAAGGTTCAATGGTGTACCTGCCATCAATTTTCATACATACACTGTCAGTAGGCTGTCAAATTGTGAGACAGTATCAATCACTCGCCAAATGCTGCTCTGCCTCCTGATGACAGGCTGATGTATGCTAGCCGTATTCAAACGATGCCAATTGATTGTGCTAGCCGAACGTTGCCATTTCGGCAGCTTTGAGCACTTCGATGTGCAAGAGATAGGCCTTTCGGACACTGTGGCACAGGTGTGAGAGTACATGCGCCCAGTATTACAAAGGCACGGCATGCCATGCGACATGCAGCCTGGATGTGTGTTGCTCGTGCGTCGCAAAAAGGTCGTGTTAAAACTCCAGCTACAGTAGTATGAGTACTCAGCTCTGCTGGGGCATAATTTGACACTTACAAGATACTCCAATATGTTACTGTTACAGTCAAGGTGCTGGCAGCGCAGCTTATACAAGTTTTGCTCACACTTTTGAAAGCCCGCTTCCGTCGGGGCTGTCGATACTATCGACATTCAAAATGTTGTTTCACTGCTTCGCTACTGGTGCAACAGGCACACACAATTGAAAATGGAAGCACAGCTAGCCCGTGGTGACCATGAGTCGCCGCTGGTGCTTGTGTACTGCGCTGCGTGCCTGCTGCAGGCACCACAGGCTGGCAGCACGATGAACGTCCATGGACGCTCGGCATTTGACCTCTGTGTTCAGGCTAAAATCAGGCCTGAGGTACAATACGGGTTACAACAGCTGCTCAGCAGTCTGAGCAAACAGCAGATCAGCATATTGCTGAGCATTCAGGTTGTTACTCCATGAGCTTTTAGCTGAGCCGCTGCAGCCATGGCCTGGTTGCACGTGCACCTTTGAGTTGACTGACAATTGCACAGAGGGGCAGGGCCTCAAGACCGTACAGGCGCACTGAGCAGCAGTTTACTTTTACACCAAAGAGGTTATCATACAGCTCTGGGCAACGCAAGGAGGTGTACCCACTGCAGCTAAAGAAAAGAACAGTCATCGCCAACTGGCAAGTCGGCTCAAGGCCAAAGTGCACCACCTTAAAAACACGCTTCATGATCATATTATTGAAACGAACAAACGCCTAGCCTCATACAGCCTGAGCTCTGGGTGAATGCAGCAGGTGTATACACCACAGCTAATTAGGTTATTAAAATACGCTATTTGGTTTGTGGCATAAGTGCGAGGTTTAGGTAAACGTTCTGACAAGTAATATGTTGACTGCGGACAAGTCTGTACGGCTGAGATTGGGATGCTTGCCTGTGCTGTGCTTGACAGCATTTTGGTGTAGTCAACCCGCGAATTGCTCGTTTGCAGACGGACAAGAAAGTCCGCGACAACCCCCGGGGACGTTTGGATCTGAGCTCACTGGGTCCGACTGACTGCCAAATCCTTTGAAGCGCGCTATTGCAAGCGTGCCTGGCGCACTACCCCCTGGGAATGCAGTCCCAACCAGGCCGCACACACCTGTTAGCACGAACAGGAGGCACAGGTGTGGCACATATGGTCTCATTCAGTATGTCAGAAAACATTACTTGTCAATGATGCGATACTTAGTGCATCCTATTAACAGCCCCGACGTCGGCCAGTTTTCGAGTGCACGAGCAATTTATGTGTAGGCCAAGCTCCCTAGAGCACCGCATGTGTTGCGCCATCAACGCTGATTCAGAAGTTGGGCGTGCTGACCAGCCGAGCCTCCACCGCTCCTCTCAGGCACACCTTCTATGCGCCAATCCGCTAGCTCCTGACTGTGCTCATTACTTGATTCATCAGCAGCCCGAACAAAAGTCATCCGCTTCTGCAGCTGTTGCTATGTGAGCTTTTGAAGTATGATGCGTGGAAAGGCCACACGTGTATATGGTCAGGTCTTTGGATCTGTATACAATAAGGGCGGTTGCAGTGGCACCTAGCCCCTGGAAAAGCAAGCCAGTGAGCCCGCATCACAAGCGGCTGGAGATTGGCGAGGCTGGTGAGGTCTGTGGCAATACAGCGTTTATCTTATATGCAGACAAGAGCAGTATCTTAAGGCAATGTGTTTGCCATCACAGATATGATATTGGTGTTTGGCGCATACCTACCTGCCAGTGGGTCAAAGACATTTAATTTTTCAGGAAGCATTTCCAATCAGTATGCGTGTAGCACTTTGAAGTAGTAGCTCATACATACAGCAAGATCTTACATTATAATCTGTCCTTCCTGGTCGCCTGGGCTTTACTTTCATAAAGTACCACACGCATCTGCGCAACGTGGCGTAGTATGACTGACGCAGGCACCATTGGGCCACATACGGTCTCAATGTTTTGCAATTGACGGCGCTGAGCTGTAGGTCATGGTGCTGAGTTTGAAAAAATGTGAGCAAGTACGTGAGTACTTCTCTGGAGTGTTGCTGACGTGGAGCGACTATCCCTGGGCCAGTGGCAGCAATGTCACTTGTAGCAGCTTTACACAGAGGCGCTGTTGCAAGCCTGACCGTGTGACAGAGACGGTTTCGCAAAGGCCGGTGCTTCGAAGCATGTGCGCAAGCGATACATGCAATTGCCATGCTGATTGCAGCAACTTGACGTCAGTACTGCAACTGACTTACAGCTGAAATGCATGCAGTAACTTATTGAATGTGACCGAGTCTCGTTCAGCTGCCCCGAAAATATCATCACATATACCAACTGATGCTGGTGAGTGTAATTTAGCCCTTGTCAGTGCTGCTGGGGCACACACGGCGCGCTGAGAGGAGTGCTATCATTCAAGTACGGCGTGATCATGATGACCTGACCTCCTACGGAAATTTCGTCATTACTTCAATCACCATGCTCTTTGAGAAAGACCGCCGCTGCAGCAGCCATTTCTGTACACCTGGCCCTTATGCTAAATCAATATTGAAAGTGTGCGCTGTCGGGAAAGTGCTTGGACCTGATGTATCGTAAACAAGTGTTGCGAGTGGAAAAGTCATAGGGGCGTTCAAAGGTGCTTGACCACAGCGTCCTCGGCGCAATCAGCGCTTAGCGCGGCCTGAACTCTGAAACACGGTGGCCTATGTTTTAGTAAGTTAAAGGCGACGCTATTATTGTGATTACCACGGTGTACTGCGCTACTGGTCAGTACTAGGTCCTGAGTGTGGTCATTACATCAAATCCATGATATGAATGACGCTTTTATACTAATGCAAAACAGAAGTGTGGACCAGAAAATGTTGCATACATGAATATTCTGGCAATTGCGTAAAGTGACACATAGTGACTTCATATCTGCGAATAAATGCTAGATTGTGCGTGTAAAGTAGCATTTACACTGTGTACATTATATCACAATCACGGTGAATCACCTATATAATAATGAGTGCCGATACTATAGTATAGCATAATATACTATTTGCAAACATGTATTTTATGAGTGGATGCTCTCAATAACACTGTGACAGATCGAAAAATGTACCAGCCACATGTCTGCAAGTGAAGTGCCACAGTGACAGGGAAAATTTTTCATGAAATAATTATGGCAACATTGTCTGTGGTACAGGGCTCAGCAGCCAAGTGAACAATATTTGCAGTCATCAATGAATTCATGTTGTAACGGATTGGTGAACACACATGTGATGAGCTGGGCCTCGTTAACGGTTAAACCATTGAAGCGCGATGTGAGCTGTTTGCATTGCAGCTGTTGAGCAGCTGCTACTAGTAGTACATGCATCGACTTCAAGGCCACCACTGCTTGTTAGGGTGAGTCATGTGGCCATGGACGCAACCGGTGGCACCTGCAGCTGGGCCACTGCTGAACGCCTGTCCGCACGATGTATCAGATGTGGTGGCGCTGCTCACGACTACTAGGCTCATGGTCGACGACTCGGCAGCAGCGGCTGGCGCCAGCAGCAGCGCTGCCAGCAGAGGCAGCCGTCGCCATGCATGCACCATGAACCGGGAATCATTGAGCATATCGCAATGCTCGCGAATTTCCAATGGCCAGCTGAATCACCTGGAGCATGAGATGGTTGGAGCATAGATTGGCATGTCCGCGTGATTGGACGGTCTGCTTTGGCATGAACTCATCGACTTGAATGCGCGCCAGCGAGTGCCAATATTCCATTAATGTCGATGTCAGCGCGTCAGTTGATGGCAATTCAGAAGTTCGAGTTGTGGCGTCGTATGTCATTCAATTTGATAGATTTAATACACTGTGACAGCTAATTGCATGCGAGCAGCAGATTGCAGATGGTTATTCTTCGCCAACATGCAAGCTAACGTGCCGGCAAAGTATGCAGGGCCCTTCTTGTCACGATTGGTCTCAATTTTGCTTGGCAAGTACTTATAGGTGGCATGGGGTATGTGCCACAAGTACACATCCTGAGGTATGCTGGTGACATATGCCCAGAGCATGTTTTGCGCTAAGGCCCCGGGGTCAACTCCAAGCACAGTGATAGGCACAGTGGTTCATACTTTGAAGTATGCTGATCAGTTCGAACCAGTTGACGCCTCGGTCATCATCCACCTCGGTCACTGAAAGACACCAATTCTGAGAGAGAAGTTGGTCGCATGAATATCAGCGAGACTCAGTGTAAGGTACACTTTTAAAGCAGAGCACTCCATGACCACTGGCAATGTTCCTGATACAAAGGACACTTTAAAGCTTTGACACAAAAAAAGCTAGCGGAGCAGCTCAGGATGCATCATCGGGAGGACTCATCGGATGTCTCAATTAATGCTCCTACAGGCGGGATGAGTTTTCAGCTAACAAAATTATCAAAACCAACTTGCATTGCATGAGTACAGCCCTCAGGCTGTTCCACCGTGTGACAAACGTAGGACACTCCCGCCAAAACAGCCTCAAAGAACAGCGGTGCATCGTCATGACTTCTATTGTATCATCCATAAAATTTAATGAGCCTGCCAGTGAGCCGAGCCCATGGGGCGAGCTTTTATCAGGGCAAGAAAGAGCCTCAGGGGGTGGGCCATTACTAGTAGAACTTATGGAGGAAAAGGGCGCCCGACGCATTAATGTTTGAGCCACTGGCATTTTGGATTATCTAACACCATCATGATGTGCCAATCTGAAATATGAAAGCGGCATGCTTAAAAGTCGTCTCAGACCTCAAAAAACAACCTTGTGAAAGTGGCGGTTTGCTGGCACATCCTTTTTTTGGTTAAACAACACTCTCAGAATGACTCAGCCTGAGACTGACTGCTCAGGAGACGCTGGCAGTTGGTCATCTCAAGCCAAGCAAGCTACAAATACAGCTTCAAGTTTGCGTGTCACTGAGCGAGAGGAAGGCGAGCAACTGTTACAGCATGCTGGATCTTGTGTTATGCAAAGTACTAGGGCCTGGCCAATGGCATTGGCAAATGCATTGGTGCTACTAGTAGTATTACTACAGTAACTAGGCCAATTGCCAACTTGAATGGGTCTCAGTAACAGCAGAGCCTCAGGCACAGCCTTCCCAGCCTTGCAGCAGGTTCAACTTGCTGTTGTGCCGACAGTCAGTGAGAGTCCGACTGATAGCAACAGCCTGAGCCTGAGCGATGAGGCTTCCGCATCAGCCGCGCCAGCTGCAGCAGCTGCTTCAATTTCCGCGAGCCTCAAGCCTTAGGCTTTTTGGGTGTTTGCTGCCTTACATTAATAAAGTTTGAAAAGGGGGGGAGAGGAACTTCAAAAAATAAATGTGTCAAGGCTTTTAAGCATGAGCAGCAAAAGTGTGGGTCATTAAATTTTTGTAAGAGCACGAAAACTCCTTGAAAAACTTGCTCCGTGCCAATGGGCTTAATCACAGATAATACGGTACTCTAATGCGGAAAACTCGAAGATGAAACCAAGCTGAAGCCCCAATCTGACTGGCAGTGCGTGCTGCACAGCCTGAGTGCTGTCAGCTTGGGACCTCTCGACGCCCTCGGTCGTCCACGCACTTGACCAGACCAATGAGGCGGATCTACTGCTGCTACGGTTCACCACGACTGCCAACCCCTTCCGCACTCAGCTGCAGTGCACCCAGTGGGCACGGCTAGTGGAGCACGCCACACGACTACTGGCGGACGCCACAGACAGTGCACGTGAGGCGGCACGGGTGCGCCTCCACCATGGTGCCGGGGCGTTTGCTCATCAGGTTTCTCAGACTCTAGTGCAGCGCGGCTACAGGCTGCTGCACCTGCTAGCAGCAATGGCCTTTGGTAGGCAACCGGAGGGAACCGGTATGCCGCCTGCGGCCCGGCTGGCAGCGTTGCTGTCTGGCGACTTTGCGGAGCTACTGAGAAAGACGCTGTCAGCAGCAGCGGCGCTGCGGGCCCCCAAACCAAACAACGCAGCTACGGCGTCGGCACAAACGAACTTCGATGCCGACTGGACGGAGGCTGACTCCAGGCAGCAAACAGCATGCGCTGCCCTCTCAGGCAAGCGACGGGGGGTAGGCCTGGCTGCCGCACGACTAGAGGCGCGTGAAGCATGCGCCCCAGCAGACGAGGTCACGGCACAGGTGCTGGCAGCAAAGCACCCTGAAACTGGCACCCGGCCCGGGGTAGTCGATACGCCAATGGAGCAAGTGCGCGGCCTGGTACGCGACGCCCGGCGGCACTGCTTGCACGGCGCAGGGGTGGCAACGACCGCCGGGCCCGCTGGCAGCGGCAGTCCCGTCTTCGAATCGGGTCAGGCGCATGATCGCAGCGATAGGCCTGAGGATGCTGCCAGCGCAGCCGGACGGCGCCTCGAGGTGGAGGCGACAGACATACTGTCGACCTTGTCCGCAGCAGGGGCGGGGAAGGCAGGAGGGCTGGACGGCCTACGCTATGAACACCTCTTGATGGCCGCTGGGCCTGGTGCACCAGTGAAAGCAGCCACCCGCCCCGTGGGCAGTGCCTCGCCAGGACTAGCTGGTGATTCAGAATCGGATGTGATGGAACCGGCATTCGCCCATCACCTGGCCAAGGTGTTCACGACGCTGCTTGTTGAGCCCGAACTGCTGCCGGAGCAATCGCAACGGCTTCTCCGCGCCGCGGCCCTCTCAGGCATAGGACAGAAGCGGCGTCCGATCGCCTGCTCCAGTGTCTGGCGCAGACTCCTCGGGTCCACAGCGGCACGGGGTGTCAAGGGCAAAATATCGGGGCTGCTGGCCTCCATGTCGCAGTTTGGCGTAGGATACCGGTCTGGCGTCGAGCATGTGGCAGCGCGCGCGCGCGTGTGGCACGAGCTGTATGGCACCACAATCCAGCTGGACTGTGAGAACGCATTTAACAGTGTGGATCGCGCCGCCATTGTGCGGGGACTTATGCTCTTCTGTCCGGAGCTGCTCCCGCACTTTGAGTCCGTATACTGTGGTGACACTGCCCCAGAGATGCGAGTGGAGGTGAACGGTGAAGCTCGCATTATCTGCTCCCACCTAGGGTGCCAGCAAGGGGACCCTCTAGGGCCGCTGTACTTTGCAGTGGCAGCGGCATTCCTACTCTTCTACCCTGATGGAGTGAGTGCGACGCCCGGCAGTATGCCGGCCTACGGCCACAGCACAGCGGAACCGCCAGCCCCGCACTGCGCTTTCCTGGATGACCTCAACGTGCTGCAAGCTGCCTACTTCGACGATGCAGCGGCCGCTGGGGTGGCAGAGGTGATCCGTCGGCTTGCGGCAGGGGGCCTACGCGTTCGACCAGACAAGTCGCTGGCCATTGCCATGCGCGGCACAGTGTTTGATGAAGCGGCCAGAGCACGCCTGCGCGCCCTTGACATACCGTTTGTGGACGCCACCATGCCAGAATCCAGTCAGGGCTTTACGTCGGTCGGGGTACCGGTAGGGCACCCAGCCTATGTGCATGCTGCCATGAGCAAGCATCTTGTTGACGCAGGGACATGGCGATTGTCGTGGCAGCTAGCTGGGATGGCGCGGCATCACCTACAGGCAGCACAATTCATTCTGCGCAGGTCACTGACAAAGCGCATGGGCTTCTTAGCTCGGGTCGTTGACACGGCTTTGAGTGAGACATGGCTGCACGCATTTGACGGGTTCTGTGCATGGACGCTTGAACGCATGCTGCACCTGCACGGCTGCGCTACCGCGGCAGTCATGAAGTCACACCTGCTGGCCGCCTGCACTGCTGGTGACAATGAGGTAGCCAGCAGTGGCAGCGTGCTGGTATTGCCGCGCTTGGGCCCGCCAGAACTCACGGACATCGCAGTGCCACTGCGGGCGTCACGGTTGCCGGAGCGACGAGGCGGTCTGGGCATGCCGCTTTTGGGGCTACTGGCACCAGCCGCATACACGGCCCAGGCATGCACAACACTGCGGCCTGCAATAATTCATGCCACTGTGGCAGCAGGGGCCCTGAGGCTCGGCACTGACGAACACGGCGCAGTCACCTGGTTCGCGCAGCACTCATGCGCAATACGCGAGGACCAGGGACTGCCGCCAATCATCGAGGCCGTGCGACGCTCTACGCGAGCGCTGACAGCTGATGGCGGCGAAAAATCACGCACAGCTGTGGCCGAGCAGCTCCCAGCATCGTTGCTACGGTGGGCAGCGGATACAACGGCCGCAGCGTCGACGCTCCCCACTGCGGTGCAAGCGATCTACGCCGCAACTGCCGTCACGGAGACGGGGACCACTGAGCCAGCCCCACACACCCACGGCATTGTGCCTGGCGCCGAGGCGGCCGCTGCGGCGGCGACCGTACCTGGCCCTCAAGCCGCTGCCGCGGCTGCCTCTTCCACGCCCGCTAAAACACAAACTAGCGCGGAAGAAAGCAGCTGCAGCGGCGGGCAGGAGGACGACGACGACGACTGGGAGGCCTATGCTGACGAGATCTGCAGAAAGGTAGTGCCCCGCCGCCGGCGCGGTCACTTCACGCACGGACTACAAGCCGGCCTTTCAAATGTTCTTCGACGTCAATACGAGGACTGCCTGGTGGAGGACCTAGAGGCTGCCTCGGCTGGTGCCGTGGGCAAGCCGACGCAGGCTACACTTATTGGTGACTTGCGTGACACCAGCCGCCGCCGCCAACAGGCTAGCGCGCGGGTCCTGGCGCAGCTGCGCAGCCAGCGTGCGTCCGGGGCAATGGCGTGGATGAGCGTGCCACCCGCTGCCAATGACCGCCCGGGTGCGGCGCCCATGTCCAGTATGGCAGCAGCCACGATGATTATGGTTGCGATCTTTATAGACGGGTGGGGCATACAGGGCGAGGTGTGCCCATGGCGGTGCAGTGACGTGAGCCCCACCTCCACGCATGCGATCAGCTGCCCCAGCCAGCACATACGGGGGCACAACGCGACACACACTGCCCAAAAGCGGTGCCTACAGCGCATCTTGAGACAGCACCATGTCTCTATTGTCCGCAATGAGGACGCTAGCGTCTTCAAGGTACCGGGGTATCGGGCGGACACAGTCATTGACCCAGGGTGTCTGCACTTTAGCAGTGCATACCGTAACAAGGGAATAGTGCTAGACACAAGTGTGCGCGCACCCACAGCGAGCTCGTACCTGACAGGCAAAACAAATGCCTCGAACACGGACGGCTATGCTGCTGGGGTGGGGGAGGACGCGAAGGTCAAGCACCACACCGGCACCTTGACGTCATCTTGGGCTTTTGTGCCATTCGTGCAGGAGTCGTACGGACGGCTGGGCAAGCAGACAAGCCTTTTTGTTAAGGAGTTGGCAATGCACTCAGCACTGTGCTCAGGGGGGGGGAAGGCAGATGTGTTACGCAAGGCCGGGTTAGCTAAGCGTCAGATCCACATTGAGCTGAGCATATCGCTGGCGCGGGAGTTGGCGGAGCGCGTCATGGCATACACACGTGGAGCGCGAATGCTGGGCTGTGTTGCGGCGCCGGTATCCAAACTCCTAGGGCACAGCGCAGACTAGGCTGCTGCGTTGACGCAAGCTTTTCGATTGCATAGGCAACCCGGCCTCCCTTGGGCCTTTATAAATACAAGTCCATACGTGCTGTCAGCCTGAGGTCGGAAACTTTAAGGGACTTGTCAATGAGTGAAGCCCTGAAAATTCACTCTGCTGTAGCAGCGCTGACCGGTGTGGTAAGCAGCCTGAGGCACTACTGCAGCAACTTGTTGACCTCAGGCTGTGGAAATTTCTTGTCAGCTTCGCCTACTGTAACATAGCAGCCCCACGAGCACCATGCCTGATTCAGAATTCAATTTGGTTTCACGATGCTGCACCAATCGTCGTAAACGTTGCACCAAACGAAATGCGTTGTCGTACTACTTAGTAAGGTACCGAATGCGTTGCGTTGACTACACACATGGCCTTGTAAACATGCACATACAGCATGCATGCAACATATACAGCATGCATGCAACGCAAAGTGCAACATGATGGTACAGTAACATGGTACAGTAACATGGTACAGTAACTGAAGT
The DNA here is from genome assembly GCA_017506865.1 of Tribonema minus. Classification (NCBI taxonomy): domain Eukaryota; class Xanthophyceae; order Tribonematales; family Tribonemataceae; genus Tribonema; species Tribonema minus. Next base: position 191,005 of record JAFCMP010000032.1, read on the forward strand.
TGGTGCAACCACAGCTTGACGGAAGCAACTAATCTTGTAGCAGCCGCCTGCTGCTGGCTGCTGAGATCACGAGGTAGTACGAGGTAGATCACGAGGTCCACAACTGGCAGTATCGCGTATCGCAGCTCCCCACAGAAATGAATGAACTGGCCCCACCAAGATCCAGCAGCCGGGCCGGACGCAGCTCCCTCCGCCGTCAAAAGCGCGCGCACGTCTCAGTACGATCGCAAGCAGCAGCGTGAGGTGTGGCAGGCTTCGCAAAACACGTCACGTAAAAAAGAAGGCGCGAAGAAGAAGCGAAGGCGAAAGGGCACCTGTAAAGTCTGGAAGCGGCCCGGGCAGACATACTGGAACGGATCTGGTGCAAGTATGTATCTGGTACATCGTGCCAACGTTGCAACCCAGCCACCACACCGCGCCGTATTATTTTTACATCCGTACACGTACCCAACAACTACTACTTTGAAGTAGGTAGAGCATCTTTTCATCCTCACATTTTTTTTTTAACTATAATCGCACATGTAGCCCAGTGTCATTGATTGATCCTGTGCACAGGCGGCGTTGACAAGGTGCAGTGTGCGGCACAATTGTAGCGTACAACACAAATGAAGTTGAAAAATAAAGTGCTATATTTTTGTGAAATGCAGTTGACAAGAAGCAAATTTGCATTTCCTGTGCATTTCTGATCCACTTTGCTGTACTTTGTCATATTGTCTGACATTTCTGACAAAATTCAAATACATTTGCATCATAAATTCCTCAACGACATTTCTCAAATGGTTCAAAATGCATTTTGATTGAATCAGATGTGGAAATTTCACATAGAAACACTGTTGCATTGAGTGCACAATGTCATCCAATGAGAGGGCTTTTCGCGCCCCTAGCGAAGCGAAATTAATCAAAGTACATGCTGGCTTTAGTGACAGCATCAGCCTTTGCAGCACCAGTGCCTGGCACTTAGTGATCCATGACCACATTCCTCAGTTCTGCGCGCTGCTACCAGTAGCCCAGGCCTGCACAAAGCTGTTCACGGTCAGGACCATTTTGGCAGAGACACGGGAGGCGCCTCAAAGTGGGTCTGGTCGTGTAGAGGCAGTAGCTTAGGCCCTTTTGGTGCAGCATGATAGTGGGGACCAATCAGAATTTGGGTGGGGTGTCTTTGGATTGGGTCGGACTCTTCATAGCAACAGCATTGATACTCTTAGCACCAGTGCCTGGTGCCCAGTGATTACTTTGCCTAGAGGCGTGATTCAGATGTGGCAGCATGTCAGTTCTGGGCGCTGTCAAAGGCGACCCAGGCCTGCATAAATCTTTTCCAAGACGGGACAAGTGTGCCTCACGGCTGCAGCCCGATGGGCTACCATAAGTAGGGTTCGGTCGTGGGGTGTTGGTGGTAGTGTGAAGAGGGGGAAGCCTGTTTGCGATTGTCAATCTGATTGAGTCTCTCTTCGGAGAAGGAATGTTGCATTGAGTGCACATCCAAAGAGACTCTCGGAGGGCTCAGCTTTTCGCGCCCCTTGGGAAGCAAAATACATTAAAGTACATTTTTGTAACACCAATTTCAAATTGCCTCCGAACGCATTTCCTCATGGTCCTAGACATAGAACTTCAAGGTCGCCAATACGACGATATCGTCCATATACAACAACTTTGAGTGATTCGACACTAACAACAAAATCACCGCCGGTCAATGTACGTGGCAACGGCGCGCAAAAAGAGAACCGCAGGTGCGGGAGCCCAGAAGGTCGTCTGAAGCAGATCGTTGCCAAGGAAAGAGATACCAAAAAAGTGCACTGCTCCCCAAAATGAATTCAAACAAGAAAAACTGAAGTTATCAGCATGATATTTAGTGCACGACTACAAGTCAGGATGCGCGGGCTTCTGCGCGCCGGCGCCAGCGCTGCTTTGATTTGCAGCGCCGCCGCCATGTGTGCGCACGCGCTGTAGCTGCCTCTGTACACTATTTGGCCACACCAGGCGCGCCAACAAGGCGCGCGAGGGGCCGCAAAGTTCAGCCCACGCGCGTCTCGGGCGACGCCCCGCGCCGCTCGTGCAACCGCGCATTCATGAATTCATGAATTCACATTCATTCATGAATTTGCACAGCCTGAGCGCTGCCGCCGAGCCCCGCCCCGAGCACAACTGAACCGGATGTATACCCACTGAGGGGAGCCGGAAGAAACGGAGGAAACAACATCAATCCAGTCACGCTGCCGCCGCCGTCGCTGCGCCCAGCACCTCCCGTATGCTGCGCTGCTGATCCGGCGAGAGGTGCTTGGGGAAGACGACGTTGAAGCGGATCGTCAGGTCGCCGTGCGACCCCTGTCCGCGCGGGTTGCGCCGCGGCATGCCCTCCCCCGACAGCACGCGCGTCGTGCCCGGCGCGGTGACGCCTGGGCGACGAGAGAGAAATGGTGTAACGCGGGGGAAGCGGGGCGGTCAGCATGACGTTTGTTGTTTGGAGTGCCATTGCGGACCTCACTGGCACTGCCTGAGACTCAGTCTGCTGGGTAGGGTTGGGGTTTTGCTTTGGGTTGAGACTTTGGGTTACCGCACGCACGCCGTGCCCGGTGCGGTGACGCCCTGCGAGCGAGATGAGAGAGTGTGCCGTGCTTCACTTTGGACATTTGAGCAGATCCAACCCGCTGCGGATATGTAGTAGAATGGGTGCAGCGGTCTGTTGAAGTTGGCATCCAGCGACGCAGTGCTGCATCCGTAACCCTTGTTGGGTGCGTAATCTTGACCTATCATGCGCAGCAGTTGCCATACGTCTTTCACACATTATTTGATTAAAAACTTGAAGTTCAAGCTTATGGGCGTCAACATGACGTGCCTACACCCTGAGCGACCACGACCTGCAACAAGCCACTCCACTTGTCTGCTTTACGGGCACCCGCCGCCCACCCAGATGCGCTCATCTCACAAGCTCGACTCGTGTGCACACCCACAATAAGTTCAATTTCAAGTGCGCACATGGCAGTAATGTGCGCGCTTAAGTGTCCTACGACAGGCCACTCACTGATCTGTCTGCTTGACTGGCATCCGCCGCCGGCTACATGAGCAAAGCTCTTCTCAAAGCGCACCAGCGTGACTGGTACACATGATTTGAATATAAACAAATCTTAAACCACGCACAATGATTGCGCCAAGCTTCAACTTGAAGTGCAACAACAGGCCGCACTCACCGGTCTGTTGGACGGGCACGTGCCGCCCGTCGAGATGTGCAAAGCTCATCTTCAAACCCCACCAGCGCGTCTGGTACACACGCACGATGATTGCACATTAAACTACAGTTTGCAGTGTAGTGTGTGTGTCCCACCCAGGCCTCACACTCACCGGCCTGTTTGACTGGCACGCGCCGGCCGTCGATATGCGCACAACTCATCTCACGCACGGTGGTTGCACTCTGCAATAAACTTCAACTTGCCGCTGACTCACTGACCTGTCTGCTTAACCGGCACGCGCCGCCCGTCGAGATGCGCGAACCCCGTCTCGAACCCCACCAGCGCGTCCGATACACACACGAAATGATTTCACATTGCACTGAACTTGTACAGGTTGTGTGTAAACTTCAACTTGTAGTGTAGAGTAAATGTAGTCTCACCGGTCTGTTTGACGGGCACCCGCCGGCCGTCGAGATGCGCAAAGCCCGTCTCGAACCCCACCAGCGCATCCAACAGATCGATGTCCATCTCCATGAACAGATCGTCGCCGTGCCGCGCAAACTCCGCATGCGGCAGCGTGTCGATCGTGAGCACCAAATCCCCCGGCTTGTGCCCCGCGGCCTCGTCCGCCGATTCCTCAAAGACAATGTGCTCGCCGTCCTGCATGCCCTTCTGAACTTCGACCGTCAGCGGCACGGACTCGGGCTCCGTGGGGCCGTTGGGGCACGCTGTGCAGCGCTTGTTCCAGCACTTGCCGCGCGCCACGCACCTGCGCGGGAGAGACGGTGACGGCGGCCGCAACGGCAGCAATCATCAGCGGTCAGACGTGCGCAGACGCGCTGATGAGTTGCACGTGCTAATGTTTCATCATAGAAAGCAATGTGGTAGGGTTAGGGTTAGGGTTGGGGTTGGGGCACGCCGCGCAGCGCTTGTTCCATGTCTTGCCGCGCGCCACGCACCCGCAAGAGAGAGGCGTCGACGGCGGCAGCGGCAGCAGCGATCATCAGTGATGGAGCGTGCGCGGACGTCCTGACAGATCCCGTGCCAGTTTTTATCACAAAGTGCAATGTGGTGCTTCGGGTGCGAAGCATACTTGCCGCTTGTGACTACTGCAATGTCAATGCTTGTTGTCACCGATATAACCTGCGTGAAGCGCGTCCGTGGGGTCAGACAGCTTGCGAATTGCAGCCATCTGCAGGCGGCCGATTCAGCTCTGGTGTCAATGCTAGTTCTCACCCACCAACTGACAATGCAAATGCTCAACAGTTTGCACAATCAGCTTGAAGTGATGCGACACGTGCACATATTCTCAATTGCCTGGCAGCTGAAAGAAAAGTCGCGTGTATTGACACAGATGCCACATCATGGGGTTTACGGGTGGGGTTAGGAATAGAGACCATTGCACCACGCGTCACACAGAGAGCAGAACCAGACACAGCCACATCGACCAGCAAGGGCGCCGGGTTGACAGTGCTCAAAGGTGGCTGCGACCCGCTGCATTGCACGCATACAGAAGACATGCCATTCACCGCGGACATCTTTCCCTGCAGGCACCGCTTCTGCGCAGTTGTCCACACGCACTTCACCTCTGCTATTTACAGAACCAGGCGTTACGTATTGTGGTGTGGTTGACTGGCAACAAGCAACGCACGTTACAGCTGTACAATTCCAGCCCTGCTGCGTCCCATCGTTGCAAATTTGAATCTGCTGAACTAGTGCCGCACACCCCACCAAAGCTGTCAGTGTGCCATGTACCCTCTTCCCCCTGTCACCGCGCCACAGACTTCAAAGCTATCAGCTGATGCGCACAACCTGCAAAATCAACTTCAAGGGGCGACGCACCTGTCGTCGCGCATCTGGATCTGCTGTACGAACCCCGGCGCGATCTTCTGCGTGCGCATCGCGACCCCCGGGCCCATGCACTCGGGGCACCGCTTCTCGCACTCCGCCGCGCGCAGGCACATGACCTGGCGCACAAACGACGCCTCGAACGCGTCGCCGCTGTACAGCTGGCGCAGCGACACGCGCAGCGGAACTTCAACATTTGCCGTTCGCGGCACCTCGTCGCGCGCGCGCTGCCCCGGAAACCCCCCAAAATCCCCAAAGAAGTTGTCCCAGGCGTCGCCCCTGCCGCCGCTGCCGCGCTGCTGCTCCTGCTGCTTGAGGCCCTCCTCGCCGTAGTTGTCGTAGGTGGAGCGTTTGTCCGGGTCGGAGAGCACTTCGTAGGCGGACGCGACTTCTGCAAAGTGCGTGGCCGCGTCCTCGCTCTTGTTCTTGTCGGGATGGTACTTTAGGCTTAGTTGTCGGTATGCCTGGCGGGGGGAGGGGAATTTGGGGGAGTGAAGGTGTGCACGTGGGCAAGACGGAATCGTGTCAGCATACTTGAGGCTTAGTTGCCGGTACGCCTGGCAGGGGGGGCGGGGGGGATTGGGTGGAATTGAAGGCGCACGTAGGTAGGCAAGACGGGGTTGTGTCAGCATGAGCAGAGAGAGGAGAGCAAGATGTCACAATGTGTCTGCCTTGCGGCAATTGAGGCTTGTGTGTTGGCAGTGGCACAAGAGTTGATTCGTCCGTCGCAGATCCAGGCGCCTGCGGGCCAAGTTTGCGGGCGGGCCCACATACGTTTTGAGCTTGAAGAAGCTACAAGCATGTTTACTGCCATTAGCAAAGAATGTCAGAGGCACCCAACTGCCTCCGCTGACCAGGCGACTGCACAGGGAGATAAAAATTACAGCAACGGCGATAAGGCTGGCCCACACCGTTGTTGCAACAATAAGCACCAGCGAATAATGCAAACGATTTCGTCCACAGTCGCCAGGTCTCACAGCAAAGTCATCAGCAGTGCAAGGCCATATGGTAACCTCAATGGGTACGCAATTTCGCTACAGAGCTGCAAGATGCCATTGTAAACGCGAAGACATTGAGAAAAGGCCTTGCTTCACTGCAAAAACCTCTGACCACCGGACTGCTGCTCGATAGATGTTAAGCTGGTGCGGCTGGCTGGTGAAACGGAAACTGTGACGCGCTGAAGGCACACTTTTTTGAGTGCATCGACCTGGTCGATGCAGCGGATCGCGTGTCATATTCAAAAGTACTTTCAAGAAAAGTCCTGTATGCATGAGACACGGTGGCAGAGCATGCGAAACGGAAACTGTGACGCGCTGATGAAGACAACACGAACGCCTCGATGCAGCGGATTTGCATGTTACGTTACCAGTAACTCAGAATTGTCGGTACGCATGAGAAACGGTGCCCGCAGCGGAGTCATCGCACTGCAGACAACACAACATCGCAGACAACACAACACACCTTCTTGATCTCGCTGTCGGACGCGGTCTTCTTCAAGCCCAGAATCGCGTAGAAGTCTCTTGCCGCAGCCACCGCAAGCGCGCCCAGCAGCAGCAACAGGCACGCAAGCACGCCCATCGCGCTGCCGCTCACTGCAAAGTGGTACAGCTCGTTTTTCGCCGATGTAAGGCCAAAGTTTGCTTCTCCGACATGTGGATGCTTGCCATTCGCCAGAACACGCGGGCGCGCGCAGATGTGAGCCAATCAACGTCTTCCTCGTAAGTCTTGCTCCCGGAGAACTCTCTCTGTTCTCGAATCTTTCCAGGAGTTGAACATCGACATGGAGCAACACACACGCACGCACAGCAAGCTTGCAAGCAGCCAACCAGCACATCAAAAGAGGTCAGCATATCCAGTCACCAACCTCGGAAAGTATGGCTCCACTGATGAACAAGCAATCCGCCCTGGCCGCCTTAGCAGTTCTCGCCCTCGCCAACTCGACAAGCGCCGCCAACTGCATGCAGCAGCAGCACCACCACCAGCATCAAGTCCAGCAGCAGCAGCAGCAAAACCAGCAGCAGCAACAGCAGCGTCCTCACCGTCGCTCGTCCGATGGCCTCTTCTCTCCGAGGTTCCGGCAGTCCGTGTTTCAGCCCGACGCCACCATCGCTCAGGCAGCGAATGCCGCGGACGCTTTCTTCGGCACCCTCTTCAACGAGCTCGGCCAGCCTCTGGCGGCGCGGCACCAGCAGCCGCAGCACATGCCGCCGTACGAGATGTTCAAGTCGCCCAACGCCTACACCATCTCGCTGGACCTCCCCGGTTGCTCCATGGACGATGTGATGGTGATGCTAGAGGAGGGAGGCGAGGTGCTGCGTATTGAGGGCCGCCGCCCCGCCCGTGGTCTCAGGCCCGAAGGTCCGTTACGCTCACAACAGTCACTTGACGTATGGTTGCAGAAATGCTCAGTTGTCACCAGTCCTCAACATGTCACCTGACGGCATCCACCAACTTGCAGTCATATGCGTGGCAGTGCAATGGGCTTGTCACAAGCAACCGACTTTGAGGCATGCAATGTGCTTGGTCATGGGTTTCGAAGACTCGAGCAAGTCAATTTTACTCGCAGCTGCGTCAATGTGAGCAATTCAGTCATCATGGTGCAACCTCCATCAGCACATCGCCCGCAGTCATGGTGCAGCCTGTGTGAACACGCGCTTTGCTTCCTCGTAACAAGCTAGTGCCACCCCTGATCAGCAGTAAGCATACATAGAAGTACATAAATCAGTGCTGAGACACTCACTATCGCCCTACTTCATTACTGCTTGCATCCCCAGGCCCCCTTCTTCGCTGGCGCTTTGAGGTGAGCAGGGATGTGGACACATCGCTCATCAGCGCGCGCATGTCGCACGGCACGCTCTCCGTGGAGCTGCCGCTCGTGGCCAAGGCAAAGGCGCAGAAGATCCACATCAATCCTGATGATGACCAGCAGCAGCAGCAGCAGCAGCAGCAGCAGCAGCAGCTTGCCTCAATGCAGCACGGCTCAGCTGCTGCGCAGCAGTCACCGCTGCCCGCTGGCCAGGAGGAGCAACCCCAGCGGGATGATGCTCAGCAGCAGCAGCAGCAGCAGCAACACGAGGAGGCAAGCGTGCCACAGCAGCAGCAGCAGCAGCACAGCGAGCAGCAAGAGACGGCTGAGCCGGATGTAATTGTAGAGGAGGAGGTGTCAGAGGCAGCGGCGGCAGATCTGGCGCCGTCTGCAGTTTCCATCGACAACACGCACATCAGCATCTTGTGAACTGCCCTCGCGGGCTTCAGGTGCACATAGTAGAAATAGTTGATTTGCATTTGGTAAGACGCTGTTGCCTGGGCTGGAGGTGTGATTCAGCATCATGTTAGAGTTAGGGCTAGGGCTTGCCTTAGACCCTGATCCTAGTTGAAGTTGCTGTGTTGGGCATCAGCAGCTCGTGCGACTGTAGGTACACGCGAAAACGCATCTTGTATCAACAGTAGTCATGGTGTGCAGTTTTGAGAGAGGCTGGAACCCTGCGCAGCACCAAGGACGGAACGCTGCATTTACAATGCAGCCTTGTAAATACATGAGTTTTTTTTCATTTGCATGTGCAGCATGCAGCTGAGCCGCGCGCTGATGTCGCTTGCACGCATGTCACCCTCCCCGCCCCCCCTCCTTTGCATTTATGCACGAATGTAGCTGCCTGTCACAGCACCTCAAGCAGCATACATCTGCCTGCGACGCCTCTGGTTGGGGCTGGCCTGTGCATTGACGCTGTGGTCTTTGGTTGCATGCATGCGCTTGTTGGCTTTGAGAGCGTTCAACATATGCTTTCTGTCAAGCAGACACTTACCGGTCCCTACCCACACACAGCTGCCTTTCCTGGCCTCGTGGTGAAGGCAGTTTGGCTACCCGCATGTAGCAGTCTTTCCTGGGTGTATGAATTGATGTCGTGCACTCCATGCTGGTTTACCGACAAGTTGACAATATGCATGCGGATGCTCAAAGTCACTAGCTTCACATACTTCTGTGAGATATTCGACCATGGACTTGATGCGTAGCATACAGATATGGACTTTGAAGAATACTCATTCGCGCTGCGGTGCATTCCAAATGACATATGGCAGGTGCCGTGTCGAAATGACACATCATGACATTGCCCACTGCGACCACAGCAGAAAGTCATGCACATGCGCATTTGATTTTGATTTTAAAGGCTCGTGTCAAGCTTAGACACAGCGACCATGGTCACAGGCACACACGTAAGCAACCTCACTGACTCTGCACGTAACGGGGCAGGATGTGCTGACCCATGCCCACAAGCTATACATGCTGCACCATAGCCCCGCACGCCAGACACTTCGAAGCATGTCCATGGGGACTGTGAGGGCGAGGGGGCAGGCAGCCAGACTCCGCGTCTTGATGGCTTCGCTAACGGCATCATGCTAAAACGCAAGCACTTCGTTGGAAAGTCATGCGCACAGGCAGAACTCCACATCGATGTCGTGCGCACCAGCAGGACCCCATACCACTGTCGTGTGCAAAGGTAGCAGAGGCAGCTGCAAGGCAATGCACAGATCCTGTGCTGTAAATGAGTGATGTTGAACAGTAAGCATGAAAACCTGGGACAGTGCCGATCACCGTCGCTAAGTTAACAAGGAACACCATCACAAAGAGAACGAGAAGCGATCAAACATAACCGCACGCAGGAAAACTGCATCATCAAGTGCGCAACTTCAAGTGCAACCTGGCTGCCAACTAAAACAGTGCTCATTTGCAACGCTTGCCAGGCATTATGTGAACCGTCCATGCAGATGCAGTACGCTACTTCGGCTCTGCAGCTTCTCATTGCACAGCCATGCTCAGCGGTCATGAGAATGCCCTAGCTGCTGACTTTATGCGTTCACCATGCAGCGTGTGTGAGGATCTCGTTTAAGGCAGCTGTGGCAGACAACGACGCTGCATGTGTGTGAAAATGAACTCTGCCATGCTCGCATGACGATACAAGAGTTGTATCGACCAGAGTGACTGGCTCTGCTACACGTGTGCAGCTCTCACTCGAGTTGCCATGGAGGCAAAGCAAAACTGATGAAGCGACTCTCGGTCTGCCACTGTGATGTGCAGCCACTGGGAAACCGTGGACGTTCAGCAGTCTGCGCCCGCCCTCCCCCTGCTGAGTCAGCACATGCAGTATCTGGCGTCTGAACTGGATCACGCTTAGGGTTTAGGACGTACTTGACGTAGTTTTCAACGCACAGAGGTGTATGTTTCGAAGCACATTGGATGCAGTACTATCAGAAGCAGTACTACTTACTACAGTACTAGGCTGCTGCGTTGACGCAAGCTTTTCGATTGCATAGGCAACCCGGCCTCCCTTGGGCCTTTATAAATACAAGTCCATACGTACTTCAAGAACAGACGTGCACGTGCAACATGGCGGATGCGCCCATGAGCGGGCCTAGCAATATTACTCTTTGGGCGAGGGTTAGGGTTTGGATTATCATTCCTACCAATGCTTGCTGCCATTGGCATGTGAATGTTTAGTTGCAGTGATCGTGTGTCTGCGATCACCAACTTCTTTAATGTCCGCATCGCTGTTCTGGCGGGGTCCACGATCGGCACTTGCCTGAAGCCTGCGCGGTCTCATGCATGATTGGACACCCTCTTGAAGATGATACCGCTGAGCTTATGTCATGGCATTTGCTTGCATGCTTCTACACTCCATCAAGGATGATGCCATTGAGCTGCGTTCCTTTGCATGCCATGGCCTTTGTGCCTTCATAATGCTGCAAGTTTTCTTCATTGTCGTCAATGATAGCCTCTGTGGTGCAAGCTGATAGACTTGCGAGATCAGTGAATTTGACTTCCCACACAATCCGAGGCCCGAGCAGTGAATTTGACTTCCCACAAACTCCGCTGCACAGATATGCACAGAGCAGCGCACTTATACTGCTATACCTACCCACCACGGAAATAAGCACGAGTATGAGTATGAGTATGCGGCGTGACGCTGACTCTCCCCCACTGACGTGTACATTGCTGCACAAAAAGTACAAGTATATATACTGCTCGTTAGCACCGAGAGGTGCGGCAGCACTCGCGGTGGCGCTGATGGTGGCGAGGGTGCATCAGGCAGCAAGGGGATGGGAGATGCTGGCTGTGAGCAGGAGCTGCGGAGTCGCGTGTGGTGAGGATACGGCTTTGGGCAGCAGCAGGGGATATTGGAACATGGGGATACGGATAGCATCAGGGCACACTGTAGATCGTTTGCTTGAACACGCAAGAAAGAGAACCTCGGCCAGGCACGTCAGCGGCGTGCTTAGGCAAGGAATCGAGGACCGGGCGCCTCTGGCCCAAATGTATACTAGAGGCATAACCGCGGTCCTCCGGCGTTTTCGCTCAAGAGATGGAGACATCGGCTACGATAGGTGTGGCTCAGACTGGGTGCCGCTGTGTCTGCCCCCCATGAGTCTAGTACAAGCCTGCAACGCAGGGCTCTAAGGGCCCGTCCGATTTTAGTTTTTTGCATTCTTATCCAACGCATCAAGCCCACCTTGGGGCTGCTATAAATACAAGATCATAAGTACATTGCTGCACGCACACCATCCTTTGCATGGCAAGCACTTCAATGCCACTGTATGCTGCGTTGCAAGGCGCCAGAGAGTACGCTACGCGGTAAAGTTAAGGGTTGTCTCTCAGGTTTCGCTGAGCACGTTGCAGCTTCGTATTTTTTGACGTGACAGCAGATGTGTTAGTATCATTCGGGGGTTTTCGCAGTTCAAAGAAGACATGGAAAGCGAATACTGGGCACTTGAAGGCACCTGCGCACCAAAACCGGCTGCAGTGCTCACATGGGGAAAAAAATACACGTAAATGCGTCAAAAACATGCAGATGTCCCGAGCAGGGCGATTGGCAGCGAAGTTCATTGAATGAATGGGATGGTTCACAACACCTGAGAAATGGTGAGGTGTGCGTACCCCACAACAAGGGAAATGTCAGTGGCAGCAGCCACTTTCTGCATGTGTGAAAAACAAGAACGCAGTGCTCTCAACCAACAAGGTGGGATGAGGGGGGCAAACATATAACGCGGCCGCTGCACGTACTTTTGTTTACTTCCACTTGAGGGGCGGCAACCCTATCCTGAACCATGTCACATGCAACACACGTACTACAGTATGCTCCTATTGACCTCGTGCAAGCTTTCCCTGCTGTAATATTTCAAGCTTACACCAACACCCACAAAGCTGGATGTACAAACCACTTGTCAGATCAAAAAAGACCCCAGTGTTCTGATGCAAAGCGATGCTCCGCTGCGGACATAAAAGGCAATACACATGCGAACTGCATGCGTACATCAAATGGTGCACATGTAAATGCAGATAGGATATGCACCGATTTACTGAGAACATATCGCAAGTACTCCAAAGTACGCACCTACTTCAAAGTAATTCATTGTCCGCTAGTGTGTGCAGTTTCCGCTGCTGTGGCTCCCCTGAGTATGCAGACCAAGGAACACATGTTTGATGCTCATGGGAAGCAACAAGCGAACGACTTCCATCCTACTAATGCCCCAGCAGGACGCTGTACAACTGGCTGCATGCTGCCTGGCTACCACTAGCCGTAATGTGGGCAGGGCATGATGAACCTGTTGCAGACAGTTGCATTCATACTTTCATAGAATGGGGTGTGGTGAGGTCGCGGGCAAGGCACACCAGCACACACCTCAGTTGCCGGCACAAAAGACATACCAGATTCAGGAATACCATTGTGTATTTACACAACCGCATTGCGGATGCAGCGTTCCGGCCTAGCCACTGCGACGCTCACCGACACTTTGCATGTCTTTCGCAGCTGCAACACCAGCGGCTGTCGCAGTTGGCACACCATCGTCTTCTATCGTATTACCGTTACAGGGGCCCTTGCACATGCTGCTGCCCAACACAGCAACTTCAACTAGCATCAGGGTCTACGGCTAGCCCTAACCCTAACCCTAGCCCGATGCTGAGTCACACCTCCAGCCGACGCAGCAGCGCCTTACCAAATGCAATGATCAACTATTTCTACTGTGTGCACCTGAAGCCCGCGAGGGCAGTTCACAAGATGCTGATGTGCGTGTTGTCGATGGAAGCTGCCGACGGCGCCAGATCTGCCGCTGCTGCCTCTGACACCTCCTCCTCTACAATTACATCCGGCTCAGCCGTCTCGTACTGCTTGTTGTGCTGCTGCTGCTGCTGCTGCGGCGCGCTTGCCTCCTCGAGTTGCTGCTGCTGCTGCTGCTGCTGATCATCATCCCGCTGGGGCTGCTCCTCCTGGCCAGCGGGCAGCGCTGAGCTGTGCTGCGTTGAGGCGTGCTGCTGCTGCTGCTGCTGCTGCTGATCATCATCATCAGGGCTAATGTGGATCTTCTGCGCCTTGGCCTTGGCCACGAGCGGCAGCTCCACGGAGAGCGTGCCGTGCGACATGCGCGCGCTGATGAGCGATGTGTCCACATCCCTGCTCACCTCAAAGCGCCAGCGAAGGAGGGGGCCTGGGGATGCAAGGAGAAATGAAGCGAGAACAATGAGTGCCAACGGAATTTGAGACTGATCAAAGCTTACTTATCAGGCTGGAAATGGTTTGTTTCAAGCCATCAAAGCGTTGTGGGCTCATATATACTTCGAAGTATCTGCGCAATGAGTCCGGTTTATATGCAACGGCCCACCGCGTGCGCCATGATGACATCACTGTGTGAATTGCAGACACTGGCAACGCAGCGAGTAATATTGCCTTGCTCAAGTCTTTGAGAGAAATTGCATACAATCAGGCCCACAACCAAGCACATCATACGCCTCAAAGTCGGTTGCTTGTGAAAGACCACTGCAGGCATATGACTGCAGTTGGTGGATGCCATCCGCAAGTTGAGCAATGGTACATCACAACTATCTGCAACCACTATTCAAGTAAGTGTGTAAGCATCACATACCTTCGGGCTTGAGACCACGGGCGGGGCGGCGGCCCTCAATGCGCAGCACCTCGCCTCCCTCCTCTAGCATCACCATCACATCGTCCATGGAGCAACCGGGGAGGTCCAGCGAGATGGTGTAGGCGTTGGGGGACTTGAACATCTCATAGGGCGGCATGTGCTGGGGCTGCTGGTGCCGCGCGACGAGAGGCTGGCCGAGCTCGTTGAAGAGGGTGCCGAAGAAAGCGTCCGCGGCATTCGCTGCCTGAGCGATGGTGGCGTCGGGCTGGAACACGGACTGCCGGAACCTCGGAGAGAACAGGCCATCGGACGAGCGACGGTGGGGACGCTGCTGTTGCTGCTGCTGCTTTTGCTGCTGCTGCTGCTGGACTTGATGCTGGACCTGGTGCTGGGGGTGCTGCTGCTGCATGCAATTGGCGGCGCTTGCCGAGTTGGCGAGAGCGAAGATCGCCAAGGCGGCCAAAGCGGATTGCTTGTTCATCAGTGGTGCCATACTTTCCGAGGTTGGTGACTGAATATGCTGACCTCTTTTGATGTGCTGGTTGGCTGCTTGCAAGCTTGCTGCGTGATATGTGTGTGTGATGTCCATGTTCAACTCCCCAGAAAGGTTCGAGAACAGAGAGAGTTCTCCGGGAGCAAGACTTACGAGGAAGGCGGTGATTGGTTCGCATCTGCGCGCGCCCGTGTGCTCTGGCGAGTGACAAGCATCCACATGTCGGAGAGAAACCTTGGGCTGAAACGAGCTGAACCATTGCCAGGAGAGCGGCAGCGATGGGCGTGCTTGCGTGCCTATTGCTGCTACCGGGCGCATTAGTTGATTTATCCACCAATGGCAAACGCACACATGTGGATCTTCCATGGCATGGATTTCGAGAAGTTTGTTGGCCTGGCGTTGAGAAAATGCATTGCACGAGAGAACAACTGGGGGGTGCAATTCGTGCACCATGCCACTAAGATCTGCGCTCCATACAAAGAGCACATTGCTGACCTTCAAATGCCAGCTACCAGCTGCAAACAATACTACTTACAACCATGGCATTGCATTTAAGAAATTTGCTGGACTGGGGCGTCACGCGTTGCATAAGAAATCACAACATGCACCTCATGCCACGAATGATCTGTGCTTCATACACACAGCACATTTATGACCATCGAGGTGCCCACTGGCAGCTAAAAACCAGTACCCATGCTTTTGTCAACGTTTATTCAGCTGTAAAGTTTCCTGGGAGTGTTGACTGTTTTGAGCGAGTCATGACACAACGTCCATGGACTAAGCGTCGGTCCAGATTCAATGCAATTCGGCAAGCAGCACCTTCACACATAATCACAGGGCCACACAACTTCAATGCTTGCAAGGACGAACTGTGCACATTACTGATGATGGTGAAGGTACTGTATGAGCTTCAAAACATGCTGATGTAGCCAACACCATTTCAGTGGCCCATGACCTTTCCAATCATTTCGAGCAAGCGCAGCATAGTCTCAATATACAAGCATTGTACTTTTTATTAATTCTCGCTCAGGGCGCGAAAAAGCCCAGATGATTGGCATCTAGCTGTAAGGAATCTACATGTCGTATGACAGTCTGAAAGTGTCGCAACGACAACCACTCAAACGCCGCCGCCGCCAAATGGCATCTCGGGGTTCTCCCCTTTTTAAAGCAGTGTACACCTTCACACAAGTTGAGACTATAGATGCATATCATTTGACGCTCAGCCTCAGCTGCAACCCTGTTGTGCACGGTGCACACAAAACCAAACAGAACAAAGTTAGTATTCAAGTAAAAGACTTCTCGATTGGAAGACCACCATGGTGATGCAGCCAAGCAGTTCTCCTGGAAAATGCACCACATTTGAACAATCGGAGCATAGGACACATAAAAAAGCAACAGGATTCGGTATCATCTGGCGTCAAGCGTGTTCATTGAGCTTCAAGCGAAGGTGGCGCGCGCGTTAAGCTGCCTAACGGCGCGACGCCAGCTCCCTATACAAGGCAGCATGCTGCCACAGCTAACAACCCTCACATACGCCACTGTAATCAAGATGTTACTGGTCTTACAAACCGTCTTCTGTCTTTGTAGGCGCACGCGGCAACCTAAAATCTTATAGTGCAGCGCACACAGCCTCCTGCCCTTGTGTGAGCCGCTGTCAAAATATTCTCTGCCAACTGCTACCCTAAGGCTCGTCCGTGCTTTGTGCATCCCAAAATTGCTTGCGCAAGTAGCAACAAGGTGCTCTGAAATGCGCAGTAAGGGGCCTCCACCCCCTGGCGAACGGCAGAGCCAGCGGCAAATTACCAAAGCCCCGGCACCCCTGGCGCTATCATAGCAACACTGCATACCGTCTCCCCCGTGTGCCACCACGTGCAACCTCACGAGGGCAAATTGATGAGTGCCGTGATTCACGGGGGCAGCGCGGTTGACTTCCTTCGCTCATGAAGTGACTCCATGTTGTTCATGAATGAATTCATGCGGCCTTCGGCAGCTCCTCGTCGTAGTCCTCGAGCGGCGGGCACGAGCACACGAGGTTGCGGTCGCCATACACATTGTCCACGCGGCCGACGGTGGGCCAGAACTTGTTGGCGCGCACCCACGGCGCGGGGAACGCGGCCTGCGTGCATGAACGCAGACAAGATGAGGCAATAGGAGTTTAGCTCAAGGGGTCCCTGGAGTTGCACAGGTGGGGGGGGGGGCCACTACGCATGATCATAAAGCGCAAGAGGGGGCGGCAAAGGTTCAATTCCGGGCCCCCTGGTGTTGCATGGGTGTGTGTGGGGGGGAGGGGGGGGGGGCACCACGCCTGAACGTAAAGCGCAACAGGGGCGGCAAAAGTTCAGCCTGGGGGGCGGCTGGAGTTGCACAGGGTTTTTGTTGAGGAGGGGGGAAGGGGGGGGGGTGTACTATGCATGAACGCAGATGAGAGGAGGCGGAAAAAGCTCAGCTGGGGGCCTCGCTGAAGTTGCACAGGCTTGTAGGGGGGGGCATAATATGTGTAGTGGGGGGGGGGGCACTCATGCAGTGGTTGTGTTTGCAGTGGCATGGCATGAGAATCATGTCGTTCACGTGTGGGGGCTGCTGCAGTGGCCGCTGTCGTTTGCAGCGAGTGAAAAGGTCCTCAAGCAGCGAGGGCTCAGGATTTGTGCACAGGTACCTGACAACACTTGTGCACAGGTACCTGACAACACGTTGTCGCACAATGCAGTTGACACATGCAAATGATAAAAGCTACTTAGTTCCCAGCACTACAAAGTGTGAAGTGAAGTAAGCATTACTTCTCTCAAAGCAGTAGTATTCACCTGCTCGCGCGAGTACGACTTGGTCCACTCGTCCTTGAAGCACATGTCCCATGTGTGGGGGGCGGCCTTGAGGGGGCTGTCATCGGCCTTGACACGCCCTGTAACGACGTCCTCAATCTCAGCGCGGATGGCCTGTGGTGAAGGGCATAGCAGGAGGGTCAGCGTTATTCAACGTATATGAACAAGTTCTAGATATATCTATGAACAGCTTGGAGGGCATAGCGGCAGGGGCAGCATTGTTCAAGGTATGTGTTGTGCTTCCTTGAACTTTCTTGAACCTTCCTGACCAACATGCTCAAATCTGAGCATGGACAGCCTGTGGGTCAGCTTACTTCAAAGTGTATGCTTCCTGTTGAAGCAACGGCTTCGGTGGCTCTGGCAGAACCCAGCATGACACCACGCGGCCTGACGAAATTGGCGGCCACCTTCCTTTCACTCCTCGAACTTGACATCCTGAAACGCTCATGTACTTCAAGCAATCTACGCATCATGGGAAACATGTCGTGCATTGTAAGTACACCAATATGAAGGTTATATGGTACTGTCCTTGACCATGAGCTTCATCTTCGTACACTTTGCAGCCCGTATCTGAGCTTCATCTTAATGTACTTGCAACCCGTATCACACTCTGCTGGAGATAAGCGCTGAAGCTCTGTAACCAGAGCTGAGCGCTGAGGCCGCGTGAACTTACCAGCATGGCGTCGCAGAACCTGTCGAGCTCCGCCTTGTCCTCACTCTCTGTGGGCTCGATCATCAGGGTGCCGCCCACGGGCCACGACATGGTGGGGCTGTGGTAGCCATAGTCCTGTGGACAGTACACAATGAGGTCAGGCGCTGTGAGTACACGCGCTAGACAGTCCACTGCTATACTGTGCGCTGTGGAGTAGGCCACAGTGCTAATTCGTGCCACTGGCGAGGCCTGGAGCCAACAATTCGAGTAGATGGCACATAGCTCACTCCACACGGTCAGCACATACACTACGCAGGCTATTACTGACTGCCTTCGCATTCATCACAAGGCATCATGCCACATATACAATGACGACTGCTGAATCACAGGGCAGGCAGCCTTATCACCACTTCAGCAGATGCCGGCGTCAAATGGCTGCAGAATCTGGTCAGACAGACAAATGTTCAAGTAGGCACATTAAGCTCAAGAGTCAACGCACCTGGAGGCGCTTGGCCACGTCCTCCTCCACGATGCCGAAGTCCTTGAACGGGCGCAGGTCGACGATGAACTCGTGCGCGCTGAGGCCGGAGCGGCCCCGGTAGAGAATGTTGAACTTGCCGTCGAGACGCGCCGCCATGTAGTTGGCGTTGAGGATCGCGTACTCTGTGGCCTTGCGCAGACCCGGCTCGCCCAGCATCTTGATGTACATCCAGGAGATCGGCAGGATGGCGGCGCTGCCAAACGGCGCCGCGCTGTTGAGACAGGGAGAAACGGGGGGGGGGGGGGGGGGGGGTCAGCTTTCCGTGGGACAGGGTTAGGCTTTGGTACCAGGGGCACAAGCTCAAATCGCGGGTGTGTCGCCTAGGCCAGGCTTGCCAAGCGTGAATACGCCTTGCAGCACCTCGTGAGCGGATATGGGGTAGGACAGGCATAGGCGCGTATGGTGTGTGCGCGGGGGATGGGGGGCGGTGGGGGCTCTGAGAAGCTCTTGTGATAGTTTCAGATTAAGTCCTGAGACTACCTCAAGAAGCGGCGCCGCTGCTGCTGCATCCGTACGCCGGCTCAGCGAAAACTGCACGTGCCTGCATTAACAGTAGCTCTACCTAGAACACATCTGCCGTGCTCACACAGCCGCCACACTCGCCTGCGCATGCGCGAAACACGCGGCCCACTCTCTCACCTACCAACAAAGCCCGGTGAAAAACAGGCATGACATTTCAATGTAAAATTAATCAGCAGCATACCTACATACCCTGCCTCACCTGACAGCTCCCGACGTCTTGGCCACAACGCCCGCGCCCTCGCCGCCCGTGGGAATAACAGGGTGCCCAGGCAGGAACGGCGCGAGCTTCGCGTTGACGCCGATGCTGCCTACCCCCGGGCCGCCGCCGCCGTGGGGGATGCAGAAGGTCTTGTGCAAGTTCAAGTGGCACACGTCTGCGCCGATATGGCCGGGGCTCGTCAGGGCGACCTGTCAATGGAGGAGTACATGTAGGGGGGGTGGGGGGGTGAGCGGCACTTGAGGTGGCAGCGCAGGATGGGCTGAGGGAGAGAGGGGGGGGGGGGGGGGGGGGGGGGCTCATCTGCCATATGAAGGCATCGGCGGCGCTTGAGGGGGGCAGGCTTCATCTTCAATGTGAGTGCGCGTACATCCTGAAGTGCTACAAGTCATTCATCAGATAAAGACTGTCCGTCAACCCGTTAACAAACAGATGGCACAGTAGAAAAGTTTCTGTTTATTAAGAACTGCGCAAACGATACACACAGCACGAGTTGCGCTACTGCGCCAGAGACCTGGCTGGCAGAAGGCATGTGTGATACACACAGCACGAGTTGCGCCAGAGACCTGGCTGGCAGAAGGCATGTATGTAGGTATGTACCTGCGCGTTCATGTTGGCGCCGTCCATGTAGACGAGGCCGCCGCACTTGTGCACGTGCGACGTGATGTCCTTGATGCCCTGCAAAGCAGTGAGCACACGACGAAAGAACAAGCGTAGTCTGTCAGCAAAGGCCCCTTGTAGTGCCCTCGATGCGGTCCAACACATGTGCAGGAAGGTGCCAGCAATGCGGGTGATATTGTACTGCTCAAGGCAGATCACCAGTGCTCGATGCACAGCTGGTTGCAGCAGTGCTCACCCCCTCAAGGCTTTGTGAACATGGGTACACCATCAAACACTTCATGCAGTGCTCTGTAGCAAGGCAGCAATGCGAATGGCTACATACACCATGAGCTTCACGACAAGCAAGGCAGCAGTGCTCACTAGCAAAGCAGCAGCGCTCAGCTCCTCGAACACACCGTACGTGGACGGGTACGTGATCGTGAGCGCTGCCAGGTTGCCTTGAAGGTTATTTGGTGGCAGCGCTCAGCGGCAAAATGGGCAGCAGCGCTCACCTCCTCAAACGTGCCGCACGTGGACGAGTATGTGATCATAAGCGCAGCCAGGTTGTCCTGTGCTTATACCCTTTACAATGGTAGTTAGTGGCAGCGCTCAACGGCAAAATGGGCAGCAGTGCTCACCTCCTCAAACACGCCGTACGTGGACGGGTATGTGATCATGAGCGCGGCCAGGTTGTCCTTGTGCTTGTCGGCCTTTGCGCGCAGGTCATCGATGTCCACATTGCCTGCCTCGTCCGACTTGACCACCACCACCTTCATGCCGGAAAGCACAGCACTGAGGGGCAATAGAGCGAGAGGGAAGGGGGACGGGGAAAGGGGGGGGTCAGATGACTGGCTGTGTTTGCTGCGCGCTAACAGCAGCAGGCAATGCCGCTATTCAGTAGGTGAAGTGGAGCTGCAGATCGGTCGCGAGAAATGCGCTTCTGCACATGTCAGCGACTTCAAAAACAGCGAACAAAGTACGATGGAAGTCTTGACTTCGCAGGCACAGCACGCACTCTGAAGAACTGACGATGACATCACACAATCATCAACTGCCACCAGACCAGGTTCCCGCAAGTCCTTGCATCAGCAACATCCAGGTCATACTTCAAGTAGAAGTACACACCTGGCGGGGTTGGTGCCGTGGGCGCTGACGGGGATGAGGCAGATGTTGCGGTGGCTGTCGCCGCGAGCGATGTGGTACTCCCTGTGGCAGCGATCAGCAGGGAATACAGCGCACAAGGAGGGTTAGGTTTGGGCTAGGGGTGGGCAAGACTGGCGTCATGCACAATGCTATCATGGAAGAGCATTTCAAGCGGCGCACGGTGTGTGCAACCACTGCATCGCAGACTGCATGCTGCGGCAAAGAGACAACAGGGCACACCAGCATCATGTTGGCCTCACACTTTGTGTCTAGATGCGCACCGAGCATTGCTGCAACTTGAAGCAATAGCCAAAGCAAAGCAGCACAAGCGCGCGCCTGATGCACAGGAGGCCCGCGTACTCGCCCTGCGCGCCCTAGTTGGGCTGCGCACTGACAATCCACGTGTATACAGTGCTCTACTTACAGCCACAAATGGTCCGCATATCAGTATGCATACACTTTACATTCTGCTCTACTTACAACTACAAATAAGAGCACGCACCTGATGCACAGGAGCCCCGCGTACTCGCCCTGCGCGCCCGAGTTGGGCTGAGCGCTGACGGCCGAGAATCCCGTGATCTCAGCGAGGTCCTTGTTGAGCGTGTCGATGAGCTCCATGTAGCCCGCCCACTGCTCGCGCGGCGCAAAGGGGTGCATGTTGGCAAACTCGGGCCACGTCACCGGGATCATCTCGCTCGTCGCATTGAGCTTCATGGTGCACGAGCCGAGGGAGATCATGGACGTGTTGAGGGAGAGGTCCTTGTTCTCCAGGGACTTGAGGTAGCGCAGCATCTGGGGAGGGGGGGAGGGGGGAGGGGAGAGAAAGGGGGGGGGGGGATGCTGTGTCAGTTTAAGGTTTGCGATTGGACACGCGTTTGGAGAAGGCATCCGCGCCTGTAACTCTGCCAGCGATGCAGACTCGCTGCAGCTGGTAGAGTGCGTGAGTGAGTGAGTGAGTACCTGACTTGGCAACTCAGCTGCATCCTCAGTGTAGCAGAAATGGATGACCACCAATATCACTGGTTAGCCGGGGTAGGGTTAGGGCCCTGGGCTACGCTTCAGAGGGCATGTGCGCTTTTGGCATGATCTTCCATGCGTGCCGCATATGTGGCATGGCATCAGGGCTAGGTTATGATGCCATCGACCGCGTGACAACAATACTCGCAATTAAGCCAGGTCAGTGAAACACTGGACTCCTGTGCAGTTGGCCATGGCAAGCACCAATCTATGGGTGCGGTGTCATCTACTTGACTGCCACAAAGCTCACGATTTCACCATGAGTCAACCAGAAACAAGCGACACACATGCGTCTCGCTGAGCGCTGAGCTGTTGTTGACCACTACTCAGGTGCCTCAGGCAGTGAAGCTCACATTTTCAAGAAGAAACCGTCATTGGCGTTGCACGCGCACCCCACTGTGGTGCATGTTGAGCAATGCCATACACAATGCCAAATACTCAAAGGGTGCCCCATGACGCTGAGTCCGAGTCAACCAAGTAAATTCATAACTTTCATACTGAGTCACAAAACAAATCGCTAAGAGCACACTGAGGACCATGGAAACAGCCGATAGCAGCACCCAGTCTGAGTCACCAAGTGAATCACGACTTGTAAGGCTGAATCAACAAGTGAGTTCATGAATGCAGCCAACAAAACACACCTGCGTCTCACTGTGGTGCGTGTTGAGCACGGGGTGCGTCATGTGCTCAATCCTGCCTACCAACAATGAGTCTGAGTCGACAAGTGAATCATGACTCTGAGACTTGAGGAGATGAAAACCCACCTGCGTCTCGCTGTGGTGCGTGTTGAAGACGGGGTGCGTCATGTAGGGCGTCGTGCGCGCGAACGGCGCGCCGAAACCCCCATCCCCCGCCGCCGCAGCAGCCGCCCCCTCAAGAGCCCCCGCCCCCACACCAAAAGCCCCCAGCAGAGCCTCCACGTCCCCCTTAGTGTGCGCCTCTCCAAAGCTGAGTCCAACAGTCTTGTCGTCAATGACGCGCACGTTCACGCCGTGGTTGGCGGCGGCGGCGGCGATGGCGGAGGCAGTGGCGCCCTTGGCGGAGACGTCGACCGTGAAGGTGTCGAAGAAGGGCGTGGACGGAACGCCGTAGCCGGCCTTCAAGTTGGGGGGGGGGGGGGGGGGGGGGGGGGGAGGGGGAGGTCAGGGGGATGGAGGGTGTAACCGGAGGCAGTTGTGGTGGAGAGCGTGAGCAGTGCAATTGAGGTACAGCGCATTAGTCACCTCATCAGCAGAATGCAGTGACGCTGCAGGATACATAGTCTAATTGCTGAGCACGGCGTGCTGACAAGCGTACTACCCTCCTCGACACCCAAGAGTGCCAAAAAGTTGAACACCAACCTACACAACACTTTCAACCCCCGCCAACTCACCTCCTTGAGTGCAATGGCAGTGGTCTTAGCCATGCCGTGAATGCGCGTGGCAATGGCCTTCACACCCTCCGGGCCATGGTAGACGCCGTACGAGGCAGCCATGTTGGCCAACAGTGCCTGAGCCGTGCAGATGTTGCTGGTCGCCTTGTCGCGGCGGATGTGCTGCTCGCGCGTCTGCGCAGCAAAAGTAAAGTGGCAAACATCATGCAGGAAATGGGTGAGGACGCGTTGCTGTCGAGACGGAGCTGAGGACCTCACACAGTCAGCATCACAGAAACGATGCAATGGGGTGCACTGCTCGCCGCTACAATGCGCCGCATTGAATAGTGCTTCGTGCGCCCTGTTCGTGCTCACTCATACACTCACCCCAGGGCAGCACACGAGCAGCACTCGCCTGCGTGGCCAAGCGCAGCGCCGGCTTGCCGCGCGAATCGACCGTGATGCCAACAATGCGCCCCCAGCACGCACTACATTCATGCATTTCCACGCGTGTGCACGAATCCATTCATTAAATCACTCCGCGGCAGCGCTCACCTGCATGGCCATGCGCAGCGCAGGCTTGCCGCGCAAGTCCACGGTAACACCAATAATACATACCAGCATGCACTACATTCATTCATGAATTCATTCATTTTCATGCATATTTACCTGCATGGCCATGCGCAGCGCAGGCTTGCCGCGCGAGTCCACCGTCACGCCGATGATACGTCCGGGCATGCGCCGCGCGTACTTCTCGCTGGTCGCCATGAACGCGGCGTGCGGACCTCCAAAGCCCATGGGCACGCCAAAGCGCTGAGCGCTGCCCACCGCAATGTCCGCACCCCACTCCCCGGGGGGCTTGATGAGCGTGAGTGCCATGAGGTCCGTGGCCGCGACCACCAGCGCCTGCGGGGGGGGTGGGTGGGGGGGGGGGGGGGCACATACATGTGATTGACGTGTGTTTTCACATGTTTTGAAGTATGGCTGCTACTGCCATAGGAGATGCTTGCTTGCTGAGCACAGAAGCATATCGTATTTGCACTTCCACGCAATCATGCGCATGTCGTTGCATGCACACAGGCTTACTGTATACGTTCTTCCACAATACTAAAACACATGTTGTTGTATGCACATGTAGACTTCAACACAGGCGTACTGGCCTGCGCGAAAGCGCTGTGTCAACGCCGCGTAGTCCCTCACATCACCAAACGACGTGGGGGGTCCTGCAACAACATTATGCTACACACTGCTTAAAACACACTATGCATTTGCCAATGTAAACCCGGGTATTGTATTATCATAGCTTGCTGAGCGCCCAAAGCAAATACGCTGAAGTATATGTACACATCACATGTTTGTATGATGTTCATGCTTCACATTTTCTATGACTTGTATCGCTGTATGCACAAGACTTCAACAGGGCGTACCTGGCCGGCGTGAGCGCGCTTGGTGAACGCGGCGTAGTCCTGCACATCACCAAACGTCGTGGGGTACTGCACCAGCGCTCCGCAAAAGTCCTTGCCCGAGAAGTCAACGCTGTCGGCGTCGCCAACCACAATCTCCAGGCCGATGGCACCTCCGCGCGTGCGCACGAGGGCCAGCGACTGCGGGTGCACGTCGGCGCTGACAAAGAACTTGTTGCGCTTCTGTCCGCCGAGCGAATACGTCATGGACATGGCCTCCGCGCACGCCTGCAGGGGCGTCAACAAGAGCGGTTGAGAAGGGAGAGAGGATAGTGATGAGTGTTGAAGTGATGAGAGTTGGAAGTGCTGACAAAGAACTTGTTGCGCTTCTGTCCGCCGAGCAAGTAGGTCATGGACATGGCCTCCGCGCACGCCTGGCGTTGATGGGTACGATTAAGAAGGGAGAGAGGAGAGTGATGAGTGTTGAAGTGCTTTGTTGCCGCGTGATGAGGGTGATTTCTCGCCGAATGCGAAAGGTTGTGATCAGGAGAGCCTACTGTAGCCGAATGACCATGTTGTGTGGAAACAGTCATAATCATATAGCCCTCGCCATGATTACCCTAGCTGTGGGTGGGTGACAGGAAGACTCAGGTCGGGTATGACAGTGGCTGATGGCGGTATGAATGCATGATGTGCAACTTCAACTTCCATGTTGAAATGCTATCTGCAGAAATGCAAGAATCAAAACCAGACGCACCACATCCACTCGTTACACCGCTGCTGCAAACAAGCAACACACGTACTGTGACAAGACAAGTAACATCAACATTGTATATGGGTGAATGTGCACATTGAAATTACGCTGAGCACTGTGTGCTGAGTCTCACCGTGGCCTCGTCCAGCAGGGACGCGTTACTCATGGCCATGCCCGTGAGGTCCGCCACCATGGTCTGGAAGTTGAGCAGCGACGTGAGCCGCCCCTGTGAGATCTCCGCCTGGTAGGGGGTATAGGCCGTGTACCACCCCGGGTTCTCCAGCATGTTGCGGAGGATCACGGGGGGCGTGACAGTCTCGCTGTACCCCATGCCGATGAAGCTCTTCTTGACCTGGTTCTTGTCCGCGATGGCGCGCAGCTTCGCCAGCGCCTCGGACTCCGAGAGGGGGGCGTCGAGCGTCAGGGGCTTGGAGAGGCGGATCGCGGCGGGGACGGTCTTGTCGACGAGGTCGTCGAGGGAGGACACGCCGACCACCTTCATCATCTCCTTGGTGTCTGCCTCGCTGGGGCCGATGTGCCTGCGAGCGAACTGAGCAATTGGCAGCAGATGCAGGGGGCGGCGTGTTGGCAAAATGTTTGCTGTACATGGGGAGTGCTCGAGGATCCTGCTCGGTAGTCGTTGCTGTTTGAAAGCGAGCCTGGCGCGGTAGAGATACTGGCACCGTGGATTCCTCCATGAAACAGAATTAAAATCAAGCAGGTATGCTGCGGTGTCTCCAACTAACTGATGCCTGAGTGAGGTGTTGGCGATGCACTCGTCGCGTCAAGCAAACGCGAATAAACTCAAGGTACTCACCGTGTCGCAGGGCGCAAAGACCTTGTCCACCGCAGCGCTGGACATGGCCCTGTTCAATGCCAGCTTCCTGCTAAGCCTGGCGATCACCTGTGTATGCAGCACACACAAGCAACAGCCAACACTGAGTTTCAACTCAAGTACAGTGCCTCTGGAAAGAGCTCAGCAGCAGCTGTCGTGGGGCTTCTCACCTGTTGGCGGCCGATCCTACCCGCGATCATGGTCACCTGGTGCTGTGCTGCAAGCAGCGACTGCTTTCACGTTGGGAGTGACCGCCGCTGTCAGCGAACACACCTCTCCGCAAAGTGCACTTGCAGGTGCCAACACCTCAACATTCTGTGTTGGCCAACAATTCTGGTCGCCACCTCAGGTCCTACAGTAGGTTCCTGTCACAGGGGACTCCTGGCACACTCGTTCTGGCGGGGTTGGTCGCAACAGGGCACCTATGCTGGCCTCTCGTTGTGCAAGGCTCTCCCACCTGGGAGGGCTGACACAACTTGAACTTTGATCCGCCTCAGCTGAGGCCTAGTAGGCAGCTGCCATTCACATTGACCGGGTCTCGCCACTTTTGTGTACGAAACATGCATGCTTACCAGACTCGCCATGGCGCCTTGCTGATCAGGCTTTGGTCGCACTATGGCCAGGGCGCCTCGTTGGCCATATGATGCATAGCAAGCATGCTGACAGGCTACCAGCGACATTTTCACCATGCTGGCTTCGCTTGCCATATGATACGCAGACCAACGACTGGCACAATATATCGTGCGCGCTGGACTTTCCCGACCAGTCATCCAGTTGCCTCACAAGCACCTGTCCTTCTACAACGACCATGGTCGGCAGGCATGGTCACTGCATTTTGGTCAGCATGGTCATTGTGCTGAACGGCACCACCTGGCGGCCGTTGAAGCGACTGCAACGCCTCCATTGTTGACAAAAACATGTCACAAAACGCCTTTGAGGTGGCAAAAACGTGCCCACACCTTAAATTTGACTGCCCGGCCTGAAGAGCCCTCGGCCAGTACACCCAAGCTCACAATACTGACCGTGCTGACCAGACTCAACACGCCCACCTGAGTTACCATAATATTGGATATGCTGACCGTGGTGACCATATGCTGGCCGTGTTGACCATATGCTGACCGCGAGTATCATCTTGCTGACCCTGCTAATTTCGGGCTAACCATGCTGACCCCGCCAATCAGGTTATAGCCATGCTGGCCATATGTTGCAATGACACAAAACCAGTTAGAACTGCCCGCCACCCTCTCAGAGTCCTGCTTGCTTGGAATCGAAGTGCACAACAATGGCCCTCTCAACCTAATTTGCCCCCAGATGTGATTCTACTTCGCTGGAATTTCTGAGGAGCCGAAACAACGCACTAGTGTGGCAGGCCTGAAACTCACTGGGGCGCTCAGCGATACACAGTCTGACGGACAAGCAACGGTGTAGGGCGCAGCAGCAGAGGCCAAACATGAACGCATCACACCCCAAACCACTCGCTGTGATTAATCCACAAATGCCACAGCTGACCGAAAGCTGCAGGGAGACCCCCCCCCCTTGCGTTAGTGCTCCTCTACCCTATAAATTACCTATTCGCCACCACCGGGCGACGCATTCATATCTTACATCCACAGCAGCTGCAACCGGCAGAAGCTCACGCCGGCACCAACGACGCCTTGCACCCCCACACACACGCACGTGAGCGCGGCGCTCGATGATAATCATCACCACCACCCCGGTGCAGGGGAGCGTCACTGCCCGCGCGACCACTGCCGCAGCAGCGGCGCGCTGAGCGTGAAGCGCGCGCCGTTCGCGAGCACCTCCGCCGCCACGAGCCGCAACCGCACACAGTCCTCCAGCACTGCATTAACGGCCGCGACGCGCTCCAACACCATGTCGCCGCCGGCGCCGCCGTCGCCGCCGCCGCTGCCGCCGCCGCGCGTGCCGACCAGCACGTTCAGCTCGGCAGAGGGGCGGTGCACGTAGCGCGCAGTGTCGGGCGGCGGCGGCGCGCGCATGTCTTGCAGCGCGACTTTGAGGACGAGCGCGCTGAGCGCTGGGGGGAGGCGCGCCAGGTCCAGCGTGCCGAGGTCGCGGCTCGACCAGGGGTTGATGACGCCCGTATCGAGCCCCTCGCGCGTGAATTCCAGCGCGAGCTCCTCGTGGTTGGAGTCCAGGAGGACCTGCCGCGGGGGGGGGGGGGGGGGGGGAGGTTGTAATGTGAGATATGATTTGGGGGGGGCGGGGGAGGGGAGGCTGTGACATCTGGTTTTCGGTGGTTGTGACATCTGGCTGTCCGCTGCGGTCGGCGATATGACTTGCACTCGTTTCAAGCGGTGCCCTCTAGGGGGTCGAGACCTTGTTGCACGCTGTAGCTGGCAAGACAGGTGCAGTCTTCTCAACAGCGATCTACGCGGTGATTGATTCCAGAAAAACTGCGAGTAGCATGGCAAGCGAGGGCCAGCATGGAATTCGCAGGCTTATGGCGTCATGATTTATGTCAAACAGCACTTGGCAACTCTAGCTCCCGTGATATACGATACAAACAAGGCCGACAGGGACATCATTCAGGAACTTTGAGCAGTATTACTGCAGCCGCCTCCAAGGCGCATGCGTCAACGCCTTTGGCACAACATCAGAAATGAGAGTTTCATGTGTCAGGGCCTACGAGCACCTGCATGGGAGGCAGCAAGGAGCGATGCCTACGCTGTTGACTGCTCGGTTGACTGCACTCTGCTGCCTACCAGTGTGCACCTCTGTGGTCGGTAAATTAATCACACAAGGCTGCAACCACCATGTGGCAATGCCGGGCATGTGGCCCGTGCTCTGACCATGGCAGCAGCGGACGTGGCGGTGCACGCCTCCAGTGCAGTACTGCACTGTCATGTACTCTTAAGGCGATTTTGCGAACCACTTGCGCTCCCACGGGCTCGTGCACAGGTACCTGTACTTGACAGTACACATTAACAAGTGTATATTCCACGAACTGTGCATCAAAGTGTAACATAACGCACCTCCACCGCACTCCGCGTGATGGCAGCGGCAGTATGCAGCAATGCATGCAGCCCTGCTAGACTGGATCTGCTGGGGTGCCTTGCATACCATGAATGCCACCAACTTGCAGACAGCAAATTTAGTCTACAAGTATGTGCAGATGTGAAGACACGCACCTCCACCGCAGCACTGTAGACGGGGAGCGTCTTCTGAATGCCCTGGGCCGTCATGTCCTGCGCGAAACCCAGCGCAAACAGCCACTGCCGCACAAGCAAGACAAACGCAGAGTCGCAGGGTCAGAGGCTGTGCGGTGCGTGCTGCACGGAGACCATGCATGCGCGGCTGTCTATACTTCCAGAGCAACGTCGGGCATAGTAAAAACAGCCAGAGCCGCATGCAGACAGGATGGACGTGGTAACACAGGATCAGGGGTTGTGCAACAGCGCGCGCCACGATGGCGAACAATGCGTACACGTCTCTTTCAGAAGAGCACATGTCGAGATCCTAACTCGTAACCCTAATGAAACGCAACGGGCCACGCAGGGCACCACCGGTGCACACAGACATACAAACAGCGCAAATGTCACCTTGAGCGAGGGGCGTAGCAATGCCTAGCAATGCTCAGAGCCCGCGATACTCGGGCGATGGTGTTCACTCATGTGCGCCAGACCAGCATTGCAAGGACTCAGTCAGAGACGCCAGTGCTGAAGGGGGCGTCGGCCTTGGGGATAAGAAATTATCCCCAAGCGTCGGCCTTACATCAGCAGGCGGACCTCGAGCGCTTGAACTCTTGGAGCCGGGGCAATGCGAGAATCAGCATGAGTGATACTTTGAACAAGGTCCTGACGCAGGGCGGCATTATACCACTCGTGGCAATGCGAGAATCAGCATGAGTGATACTTTGAACAAGGTCCTGACGCAGGGCGGCATTATACCACTCGTGCAAGGCGCAAAGCAGTGCCCTACGGTCCACACCGGTGCTGATTCGATACACGCAGCTCACAGCTCAAACTTAGGGTTTGGGCTAGGGTTACTCAAATGCAGATGACTACATGCCAATTAGCACAGTGATTTGCTCACAAACTTGAAGTAGAAACTTGAAGTCTAAAATCTCACCTGCGAGTGCTGGCGACACGCACGTATAGCCGCTGCATAGGTGGATGCTGTCATGGGGATGCCATCGCCCTTCATGTCTTCCAACACTTCAACCGCCAAGCCCGCCTGCGAAGACAGAGGGTGCGTGTAATGTACGGCGGAGTTCAAGCGCAGCACACGAAGCGTAACAACATTGTAAAGGAGAGGATTGGTGTGCTGCTTGAAATCGGCGGTGCTCACACCGCTGCGCTGTGCAAGCTGGGCCTGATGCCATGCACTGCGCACATTTCATACATTAAATGTGGTGGCTCACACATTCCCTACATGGCATTTGTAGTACAACAACTGATGTCCTTGTGGAAGTGGACGATGCAGTGATTCGTAACCTACCAGATTTCCTATGCTTTTACCTGCCCTGCTGCACTGCACGCCTCAATGGTAGGCATGCAGCTGTACACACTGGGTGTGGTGCCATGCACTACATGCATCTGAAATATTAGGTTTGGTGGATTAAAGCCGCTACCATTTGAGGTACAGTCATTGGCATCCTTGTTGAAGTGGATGTTGCGATTAGTGAATCACAAGATTGCCTAAACTTGTCCTTTTTATCAATTCACACCTAGGCTCTAAGAAGCTCAAATGCAGGGCTCGACACGGATCGCACTTTTGCCAAAAGTGTGAATCAAATCAAAGCCTTTCTTGGGCTCACGGATCCACTCAATCATAAGTGCCCCAGCCAGCAGTGACGGATCAAATTAAATCATAGTGCCTGCCCCACGGATCAAATCAGAATCAGACGGATCAAATCAAATCATTGTACCTGACGGATCAAAATCAAGTAGCCAGCACCAATTACGTTACAACCAGTTGTTTGTGGCATATGCGAGACGTACAAGTGCGAGATGTGTAAGCGCTGACCCGGTACCAAATAACATTGGCAGCTCTGTCATCCTACAACGCGTTGGCGGACGCAACATGCGCTGTGTGGGGTGGGTGGGTGTAGGTGTGGGTGGGTGGGCCCACAGCTCACACACCTACAAGCCATTGACAATGCCTCGACACGAAAGCCACACGTACGAGCCACACACACACATGTCGCCATTGGCAGTAGTGCCTCGCTGGTGTGTACCACACAACTGAGTTAAATTCTCACGTGAAGTTGTACGTGAAGTTCACAACACAGAACTGAGGTGTTTACGGAAGCGATGGAAGACGGCGGCTATCATGTGTTCAGTAATCGCCTGCAGTACCTGCACGGCGTCTTTTATAGTCTGACACCGGCACCAAGGGCTTGTTTTTGGCGATTGCACCGCTGAGATTTGATCCGTGTCTGCCCAAAACTCACGGATCAAATCAAATCAGTGCCGACAGCCCAGAATCATTCATAAATCAAATCTTCACGAGGTTGGAGGTTGTGAATCAAATCAAAATCAGTGATTTGATCCGTGACATTTGAATGATCCGTCCAAGGCCATGATCCGTGTCGAGCCCTGCTCAAATGGTGGGTGTCCAGCTTTGCTAGCAGAGTCTACATGAAAAGTTGTGAACACCTTGAAAGTGCCTCAACGCGCATTGACGGTCGCTGGTAAATGACATAAACTTGTACCTGCCCTGCAGCACTGCATGCCTCCACCGCAGCCACGAAGCTGTACGCATTGGGCTTGATGCCGCGCACCGCACGCATCTCACATTTCGGATATGGTGGCTCACCATCACTACCCCTTGAGGTACAGTCATTGACGTCCTTGTAGGCGTGAAAGAGTTGATGACAGCGCCTAATGTTTCTAGACTTTTACCTGCCCTGCTGCACTGCATGCCTCCACAGCAGCAGTGTAGCTGTACGCATTGGGCTTGATGCCGTGAACCGCGCGCATCTCAAACATCAGATGTGGTGGCTCACTATCACTAGCATTTTTAAAAGGTACTGTGGCTGATGTCCCTGTGACGGCGAGCTAGTTGAAAATGCAGTGATTCGTTGGTCACAAGATTTACTAGACGTTTACCTGCCCTGCCGCACTGCACGCCTCCACAGCTGCAGTGTAGCTGTACGCATTGGGCTTGATGCCGTGAATCGCGCGCATCTCGCGCAGCAGGTGCACCGCCTCCTTGCCCTTGGCGCAGTCACGCATTGCACCCAAAGCGGCCTGGTTTGTCAAGCGTGTGGGGTGGCAGCGAGCAGCAGGGAGCGCACATGGCTCAGCCCAGGCTGCAGTGGAAACGAGATGATTGGCGGCGTTTTGCAGTCATCGTTATTTTCATGTGTTACATGTTGTGAGGTTGTGCTTGGTACACTGAAGCCTTGCTCATAGCGCCATAGGTCGTGCACCAGACTGTACTGTATATTTGGACACTTTGGGCGCCGCGTACACTGACGCCTTATTTGTAGTGCTAGTGCTAGCCCATGTGGAAAGGTTTGACTTGTACTGTGTAAGCCTTGTTGATGGTGCTACGGCATGCGCATGTCCGTTCGCCATGCACGCAAAGAGGTTGGGGGCTTTGAGTGCACAGCTGCGCTGTTAACAGTGCCACATGGGGCCGACGCGCGCGTGCACTCCATATACATGAAACTGCGGAAGCTATACATGAAGTAGCACCACTGTAAGTGCGAGGAAGACTGACTCACCCACTGTGCCCTCGTTGATAGTGTTACGGAATGCGCATGTCCGCTCGCTGCACATGTGAAGAAAAAGTGTTGTACACTCAAGCCCTTGTCCATGGTGCTAGGGGTATGTACTGCTTGCGTGCGCTCACCGTATACGTGAATAGGTTGGGCTTGACGCCATCCTGCGCTAGCGCACGAGCGCTCGCCAAGCAGGTGAAGAGGTGGGGCTTCAGATGCACTGGCGCGCAATCAACAGTGCTAGGGTCATCGTGTACACTCAAGCCCTTGATCACAGTGCTAAAGCTAGCGCGCGCGTGCACTCACAGTGTACGTGAACAGGTTGGGCTTCACGCCATCCTGCGCATCCGACGAGTGCAGGAGCTCCAGCGCGCCATCCGCGTTGCCGCAGCGCCCGCATGCCGTGATGGCAGCGATGTAGCACTGATAAGCACAAAAGGCGCGCACGTTACTGTGAGATGCATGGAGAAGACGTATGGTGCCGCTGCTGCGCTGCCGCAGCGGCCGCGCGCCGTGATGGCAGCAATGTAGCACTGATTATGTAGCAGGGCGGCGCGACAGGCGCGCAAGCTGTCATGAGATGCATGGGTATAGAGGTTTGAATGCTTCAAGTACAAGTTGAAGTCAAAAGTCGTATGGGGCCCCCGCTGAATTGCCGCATCGGCCGCACGCCGTGATGGCAGCAATGTAGCACTGATAAGCACGGAAGGCACGCACATTACCGTCAGATGCACGGAGGAGGCTGGTTGAATACTTCAAGTAGATGTTGATATTGAATGTCGCATGGTGTCCCTGCTGGCAACGCAGCGGCCGCATGCCGTGATGGCAGCAATGTAGCACTGAAAGGGCTCCATGAACAGAATTGCTCAAGTAAGAAAAGTGCGCTGTGTGGCTCTGTTGAGTTCACGCTAACGTCAAAGCTAGTTTGGTGCTCATGCTGCGCCGTGGCATCGACCGTAAGCCGTGATGGTAGCAGCAACTCAATAATGTACTTTAGCACCGGCGGGGCAGCGGTGCAAATGCGGTGCTGCAGTGAGACAACACATTCAAACCGGTGCTCAGTGAGTCAATATCAATGCACGGGCAGAAGTGTCAAGCAGGTTTTGACGCCATAATCGTGTGGTGCTCGTGCCGCGTTGCTGCAGGGGCAGCACGTCGTAACAGCAGCAATGTGGCTGTGCAAAAGCGGTGCGGAAGGCACTGGAGTGCGGCAAGGGCGAACGTGGCAGTGCTGATATTGTCTGAAGTTGTAGTGCACTTTTGATGTGGTGCGCCTTCCGCACTGCACATTGACTGCAAGCTGCGGCTCCGGCAAAGCAGCACTGAAAACGATGAGGTGAGGGTGAAATCAGGGTGCAAAGCAAGACGGTTACGCGGGCGATGCTGGCAAGGAACATCCTAATGTGGTTGAGCGTTGCCGCATTGACCGCACGACGCGATTGCAGCGCCGACAGGGCAGCACAACAGGCGGGCAGAAAGTGAGGCAAGAGCAGGACGCGAGAAGTGGTCTTCAATGGCAGCGCTGATTGTGTGAACTTCAATGGCGACTTGTCTTCAATGGCAGCGCTGATTGTGTGAACTTAAATGGGAACTTGAAAATGCACTGCACCGTCGCTACACACCGGCCGCGCGCTGTGATCGCAGCCACGTAGCACTGACGAGACGCTGTAGAAGGGGCGGTGGAGCGATGGCATTTGTGTCGATCGCAGTGCTGTTTGTTTGAGAGTCAGATGCAGATGAACCTGCTGGCAACCTGTTTGTTTTGAGCCTCCACGTGGAATTGATTGCGGCCATGTAGAATGCAAACATCGCCACAATGGCACAGACAATCGGCAATAGACGCTTCTCGTACGTCGCCGCTGAGCCAAATCACAACTTCAAGTTGGCGTCACCTGATGTGTCACAGGGATGCCGTTTTCTCGCATGGTGTCCATCATGGCGCGTGCCTCTTCCCATCGCTGCCCCTCACCACACGCCTGCGCAACACAACCATGGAAAAACCATGGCCGTGGCATATTCATGTACAATGAATAGTTGTATATAAGAAAGCTGTTGAGCATTATCTATGTATTCATGCAAATTGCTTATAGCAGCAAAAGTTGTTGGCGCAGGCCAAGCCACTATTGGTTAGCAGGGGCAGGAGTCGGTGTAGGTACCGTGAGTGCAAGTTTATTGCACATGAGACCGGTGGCAGTTCGCAATGGCTTGCGGCTTCGCATTTCGTAGTGTAAGCAGTATAGTGTAGGTTAGCGCCGTGCCTTTCTGCACAAGTGCGTCGTGCAGCATCACCAATGTCCGAGATGGCCCATCTCTATGTAGAAGTATGTATGTGCCCCTCATGACACGCTTGCGACACAGCATCGTGAGCACCGCAGTTGTGAGATGCGGTCACACGCACAGTATTAGGGCAGGCGGTGGTGCCTTGAAGTTTGGCATCTTCAAAACAGGAGGGGCGGTGCTGAGCGCACCGCGTTTGCCGCCCAGCGTTGCACTCCGCCTTAAAGATGCTATTGTATTGCATGTTTCATCGTACACCGGCACACGTGCGCAACACACCAGGGGTGCAGCATGCAAACAAAGCTGTCACGCGGTGCTCATGATGCTGCAGGGCGTGGCCGCGACAGGCGAGTTGTGAACGACTGTTGCCACTGTCAGCAGCTTGGCACATCATGCCTTAGTGACCGCCACTACGGAAAAGGCACCTCTGCTCAGGCATGGCATCACCATTCACTTGTGAACTTCAGCATCATGCCTGCCATGCAACCCACAACCAAAAACACGGCTCAAAGGCAGAGTGCTCCAAGCGCTGCAAGAGAAAATGGAGCAGTACTGGCTGATCACAACTGCTGAGAGTAGCATGATCAGCGAAGGAGATGTGGTGTGGATTGACGCTAGGTGTAAGCAGGCCAGACCGCACTGCGAAGACCTGCCTGTTGGTGGCCTGCATGGGGTTTTGACTGGGGAATTTGGGCAGCTGTGGGTGACAAGTGCATGTGGGCCTAGCCGAAATGAAACTGGTGGTCAGGTGCCTTACCAGCAGTTCAGCAAGGTAGTGAGTGGCATTGGCACACATCGGTCGTCTGCGCAATGGCCAGCGCAATGGCCAGTGCCCGTGGCCAGCGCAATGGCCAGCGCACGCAGACAGAGCAGGAAATCCCAATTAAAACGCCTGCTGGCTCTCGCAGTCACTACGCTGGCGCTCGATGTGCGCCAATGCTACTGCCTTGCTGAACTGCTGGTACAGCAACAGACCACGAGTTCACTTCCACTAGGGTGCTTAATCAAATGCACTTGCCATTTACAGAAAACAGCTGCCCAGAGTCCCCAGTCGAAACCACATGCGGGCCACCAAAAAGCAGGTCGTTGCAGTGGTTGGGCGTGACCCCTTCTTCCACCATTATACACTACAAAGTACTTGTACAAACGAGGTATGCATAGCTGACTACGCCGCCCTCCACAACTGCACAACCATGTCGCAATTGGCCCAACCCGCGGGTATACGCGCATGCACGATGTATTTTCAACAGAAAGTGGACGTGTCAACGCAGTCAATGTTGATGCGAAACCGCGATGCGCGCGCACCTGGATAACGGCGGCGAACGTGAGGTCGTTGGGCGTGACGCCTTCTTGCACCATCTATAGTTTTTTTTAATACTTGTATTATAGAGGCATGCATAGCAGACTACGCTGCACCCCACAACTGCACGACCACGGTGTATCTGAACAGAAAGTGGACGTGCCAACGCAGCCAATTTCGATGAGGAAAGCGCGACGCATGCTCACCTGAATGACGGCGGCGAACGTGAGGTCGTTGGGCGTGACCCCTTCTTGCACCATCTGGTCCAGCAGCGCTATCGCCTGCTCCCACTGCTTGCCCTGTGAACCGTGGACATCACAGCACTTTGAATTCGGTGTGCCGGCAGCGTCGCATGGGAGGCACTGGCAGGGCACGCAAACATTTAAGCACCGCAACAGTATGACACACCATGTGCAGGCGGTGGTATGCTTACGCCATCAATGCCGTGGTACGCCACTAGCAGCGATACAAACTACAACAGGAACCATGCAGTTTGTTCACATTGCTGAACATACACCTCTAAAGTCTTATGCAATGGTATCTGTTTTGAGTGTGAAATTGGAACCTCATGCAATGGCTCGCGGTTATCTCAAACAAAGGACATGCACACGTGCTCTGCGCAACCATCAGCCTCGCTGACTTTTTCAAGGCACACTTCTTCAACGTGTGACGCGCACCCACCTCTCCGCACGCCGCGATGGCGGACGTGTAGCACTGGACGCTGGGGGGTATGCCCTTGCGCTTCATCTCCCGTAGCAGGCCCACCGCGACCTCCCATTTACCTGCGCACAAAGTGCAGCAATGTGGGTGCAGGCTTGCTGTCAAGTCGCTGAGTGCAGCCAGCAGTACCATAACACAACTCCAAAAGCGGTGCTTCCGAGTACTTGTGGGGCATAAGGCTTACCACAGCAACCTCCCGCTTGCCCGCGCGCGGTATGCAGCGATGCAGGCGCAGGCTTGCTGAGCGCAGCCAGCACAACCGCAAGTAACACAGTGCTTTTGAGTACACGGAGGGCGTGGAGGTATATAGGGATGTCATTTCTTCGTAAAGGCTTTCGTCGTGCGCAGCAGACAGACAGCAACAGCCCGTGTTGCTGCTTGGGGTGAAGCGTGCGTTCGGTCACTGTTTTGCACTGTAAGACTTGAATTGACGCATAGTGCGCAACCGTGCACAGCGGACACCTGCTCTATCTGCCCATCATACGCTTTGGAAAACTCGATTTCGAGCCCTCGAAATGGCGGCGCCCCGTGCAGCATGAGCATTCGTAGTTGCATCGCGCGTGAGGTGCGCACAACCGCCGTCGCTGCTTGCGCGTGACATGCCAGGCCCCCCTGTCGTGCACTTCCGAACCCTTCAGCGTGCCAGCACAGGGTACATGCACCAACAACAGTGCAGCTGCCTCGCTGACCCTCACTCTAACCCTAACCCTAGAAAATCATGATGCTGCTGAGCACTGATGTGTTCCGCACACGCGCGCGCGCCGACGGCAGCATTGCTGCCACACCCTCGCGAGGTCGGTCACGACGTGCCACACACGACTTCAACTACATAACTTCAAGAGTACACACCGCTGCGTGTGCACGCGTTGATGGCGGCACCATAGCACGCTTGGCTCGGACGCAGGCCGCGATTCTGCATCTCGCGCAGCGTCTGTATCGCCTGGAGGTAGCGTCGCCCGATGGCGTATGCCTGCGAGGGTTGCAGATGGGGACATTGAGCTCGTGAGGTCATGCTCTCGTATCTAATCGCAACCTCTAACGCACCAGGAGTTGAGCTCGTACCGCTGCCGCATGTGGGTCCTGTCTTGTCACTTCTCAACTGTGTCATCAGCAGGTACGTAAGAAGCATATTTCAGTGAGCACCAGCTCTGAGCACTAGATCAACAGACTCAGTGGTTGACATGAAATTGCGGAAAGGATTGTGCTCCTGGTGATCTGTGTCCTATCTGAGCGGCAGTACATGGCGCTTTGTGATGAGTGGCACCCAGCATGCGTGCGAATATATGGCACCAAACGCAGAAAATATGACACTACGCAATGCGCAGCTCATGTGCAAAGTATTAATACCTTCCTGTCGGTGTCTACCACAACTTGCCCCTTCAGCTATCCACCTTGTGCTTACAACACTGCATCTTGAAGACAAAGCCCCTGCCTACCGATACTTCTGAAGCAGAAGTGCTTTGGGAGAACGTCAGAGCGTACGACCGACCACTCGCGACATGTCACGACAAGGCACCAGAAAATGGACTGTACCACAGGGCCCGTCTTGCGCCTCAAGGGAGCACCAACAATAGAGAAAGCACTACTCAATTCACTGCGGATTGAAGTACTCACGAGACACATGCACATCTGGTAGCAAAGCGGACAACTACAATCTGGGCTTCTCGTGCCTCCTTAGCGATCATGAATAAACAAGACATGATTGCTCACGAACACATCCGGACGCCTGAATGCAGGCTCCGTACGCGTGCACATTAGGTAACACAGGCGCCCCCCCGGAGCGCTGCCGCGCAGCTCTCGCACTAGTTGCCCACTCATCGCAAACCCGCAGCGTTGCTAAACTGTGCTTGTTTCACCCCAGGCAAGCGCCGGCAACAATCGCACGTTTACATCTGGACACCTGAATGCAGGCTCCGTACGCGTGCACATTCGGCACTACGGGCGCCCCTGCGGAGCGCTGCCTTGCAGCTCTCGCAGCGCTCAGGGCTCCGGCGTACGTGCCGCTGCCGCTGCCGCCGCCGGCGGTGCCGGGGGCGAGGCCGGTGTTTGTCGCCTGCAGCTCCTCCCAGAGCTGCAGGGACTTGGTCCACTGCTTGGCGTTGTTGCAGCACGTCATGGCCGCTGCGGCGTCAGCACGTGAGACAAACATTGTTACTGATCCCAAGCTCATTGCAGCTCTGCACACGACAGTAGTTGTGTTCAATGCAATGCAAGCGCTTGTTGCAGCACGTCGTGGCCACTGCACAGTCGGCAAATGAGGCAAACGTTGTTGGTGATTGCGGGCTGACGCGCCTCTGCGCGTGACGAAAGCACTTGTTGCAGCGCGTCAGAACTGCTGCGCTATCAGCAACGACAACGACGCTGATAGTGGTCTTGGGCTGACACGGCTGTGCAGCTTGAAAGAGTGGACCGATCTGCCTATGTCACGCAACGTCGGGTGGCAGTGCGTGCATACTCGAATTGCGTGCACGGACGCAGGCGACAAAGCATATGTCCATCAACACACTACAACAGGTGAGCCGTTGCCGTGACCTGTTATAGGTCACAAGGTAGAGTTGCAGCGAGTATATGCTCGAAATGCATGCAAGAATGCGCACAACGTGTTTCTACCCACTTCAATACAGTGTTTGAGAGGGTGGAGAGTGGCAAAACCTGTATAAGTCATGTTGTCGGGCTGCAGCGCCTGCAACGTCTCCACACGTATATGAATACAACAAACGTGGCAACTACAAAACTCAGAGCTGACCTAACCTGTATTCTAACAATGCCAAGTCGCAGTGTGTATGTACTTTACGCCAGTGCACGAAATAAGTACTTCGGAAGTGTGCCCCCCTTCGCACTACAGCAGGTGAGAGGGTGACCTGACCTGCGTAGGTGACACATGAATACCAGCGATTACTTAAAATGTCGAGACATGTATC
The DNA here is from genome assembly GCA_017506865.1 of Tribonema minus. Lineage (NCBI taxonomy): Eukaryota > Xanthophyceae > Tribonematales > Tribonemataceae > Tribonema > Tribonema minus. Next base: position 231,183 of record JAFCMP010000032.1, read on the forward strand.
GTAAACTGTCGGGTTGCCAGTGTTTGTACAAGCCAGTACCTGAACTGCCTGAACGACTAAATATTGCGCCCTCCTGCACGCTACAGCAGGTGAGGGGGTGACCTGACCTGTATAGGTGACAATGTCAGGTTGCAGCGAGTGCAGCCGCATCTCTGCAACCAGATCCAGCGCCATCTGCCACCTGCTCACAACAGGGGGAGAGGCATCGCTCAACAAATGGGTGCTTGCGACAAAACTCGGGGAATTTTTGAGCAGCGATTTCAAGTAGAAAAGCAAGGGCGGCAGAGGCTGCGGGCAGCGAGGCCTGGGGCATTACCACATACATTACCACATACATGAAACGCGTATAGCAACCTCAGTGCCAGTTAACTCAATTGAGGCACAGCGTGTTCCCACATATAGCCGGGAGCATGTGCAGCAGCGCGCAGCAGAAATGAGTGAGGAAGGATCATCCAGGCTAAGGCGCATCAACTAAGTCCAACGATAAAGTGCCCTGCTAGCCTCATCGCATGCCCCACTGATGCTGTTACGCCGGCAGATGAAAAGTTGCAGGTCAGACTGGCATTGGCAGAGTATTGACAGGCTGAAGCCACACCTGCAGCACACCACCGGCGGTCATTTCAGCTGCGCCAAAGCAGCTGGCTACACAGCATAAAGTGGTTGGCGCGGTACCAGAATGCATGTTGTATGTGTGTTGGAGTGTTCAGAAAACACTTCGCATTTACCGTGGTGATGGCATCATTGTCGGTGGGCAGTGTCGGGCCTGAGCTGTCGGGGCAGCGAAAATAACTCTACTGCATTAGCCTGAAGTACGATTCACCATGCGCCGTTGAAGTTGAAGTATTGGCAGTTGAAGTTGAAGCACCTGCCGGCCTTGTCGCACGCGCCGATGGCCCTGTTGAAGCACACCGTGGACGGCTTGAGGTTGGCAAAGAGGCGCATCTCGGCCAGCAGCCGCACCGCGCCGTCTGCGTCGCCCTCGCCGGCACACGCTGCGCAGAATTTTGAGTGCGCGGCACACGCGTGCTTTGAGCTTGCAATACGAAGCACAATCTGCAGTGTACATGTGCTATGAGCATACATCAGCTGCACGATCAGCAAAAGCAGCCCTCATTGAGCATACAATCACCACGTTTGTACTGCAGGTAAATGCATCAAAAGGGGGTCGTGGTTATGCATAGTGACTGTGCTCCGCTAACCCTTACCCCAGACCTAACCCTAACCCATCCCACACTCCACAAAGGGGCAAGCAGTCAGCTGCTTCCCATCTACCTGCCCTGCCTCATACTTCCGAAGCCTGTCCGACACGCAGCACACGCGCGGTGGCGGTGGCTGTCGTAAAGCATCAACTTCAACTTCAACTTTCAACAGCGCACGATGCGCGCTCACCCGCGATGGCGTAGTTGTACGTGAACGCGTCCGGCGCCGCCTCGCCGCCCTCGCGCCAGTGCTGCAGCATGAGGCGAAACAGCTGCAGCGCCTCCTCGTGCCGCTGCGCGCGCACGCACGCCGACAGCGCGCAGTTGTAGCACAGCGTCGTCGGGTGCGTGCCGCTGTCCGAGAGCTGCCGCAGCAGCGCCAGGGCCTTCTCCCACCTGCGGCGGCGGCGGTGGGAGGCAGCGCGCATGCGTCAGCGCTCTTCCTTGCAGCTCAGCATACAACAGAAGAGCTTGCACGTGTAGGTGCTGGCGCAATGTGGCGCAATACTATTGCGAATCGCTCTTCGAGAGCTGCTGCAGCAGCGCCAGGGCCTTCTCCCACTTGCAGCGGCAGCAGCGGCGGCGGCGGCGGCGCGCACACGCCAGCGCTCTTCGTCAAGCTCAGTATACAGCAGAACAGCTTGCAAGTACAGGTGCTTGTGGCGCAGTGAATCGCTCTCTGAGCGCTGCCGCAGCAGCGGCAAGGCCTTCTCCCACCTGCGGCAGCAGCGGCTGCGCGAACGCGTCAGCGCTCTTCCTCCAGCCCACAATGAATGCGAGGCCCCCGACTGCCCCTTGCGCCGTCCTTGGACACTGAGCACAAGTTCACCTGACTTACCCTCCGCTCTTCATGCCCTGTCCACTTCCTGGAGATAGGTACCACGAAGAATTTACTTCGTCGTTGGAGGCACATCAGGAGACGTGACGTAAGCAGTCCGACTGCACGGACGTGCTCCGCACACTCCCGTACATACTTGCGCACACGTCATCACGGCAATACGCCGCAGCGCACTCCTACACACCTCCCCCACCCCCTACAGCCCAGACCAGACCCGAGGCTAGCCAAGCCAACGAGACGACACATTGTCCAGGTCCTTCACTTCCTGCCCAGTGTAGCACATACCCAAAGGTATTTTGAGGTTGGCACTGCAGCGCACCCTAACACCAACCCACACATACCCTACAGTAGCGCACACCAAGTTGAGGCCGCCTTGCTCACGAATCCTCGCCTCCTGCCCTGTGCAGCAGCGCTCAGCACCATGGTCGACCGCGGCTCGCTGCAGCGCGACTGAACGCGGTGTGGCTAACAAATTGTTATGCTCAAGGCTCACCTCCTGCCCTGCGCCGCAGCGCTCAGCGCATACCCGAACGCCTTGAGATTAGCGCTATGATCCACCGCAGCACGTCGCAGCGCCCCCGCGGACGCGCGCACCGGCGGCGCCGCCACCCCCCCAGCGCCCCCCCCCGCCCCCTCCAGCATGGTGTCGAGCACTGTCAGCGCGTCTTGCCACAGCCCCGCCTTGGTGAGCGTGCCGATGACGGCGGCGTACGTCCAGCGCCCGGGGCGCATGCCGCGGCGGTCGCGCATGTCGCGCAGCACCTGGGGGTTTGAGGTTGAGGAGGGAGCGTCACGGGTTGCGCATCAGCGGCCGGGGCTGAGACTGCGCGCAGCAGCTGGGGATTGGCGGTTCGGGAGGGGGGCGTCGCGTGGTGCACAGCGGCGGCCGAGGCTGGAAGTGACACCGGGCCTAGCCCTGCCTCAAAGGCCAGACTCACTTCTTTGGAATATCATGTAGGCGTCTGAAAGTGTCAGGCATATGCGCATGCTCCACAGAGGCGCGGCGAGTCGCGCAGCACCTGGGGTTTGGGGGCTGAGGTTGGAGAGGGGAGCGTCACAGGTTGTGCATCGTTGGCTGACTGAGGCCAAGGCTGAGAATGACCCTAGCCCTAGCCCTGCCTCAAATTCTAGGCCACTCTTCTAAAAAGACGGGTGTCTGAAGATGTCAGGCGCACGCGCATGCCGCGGCAGTTGCGCATGTCGCACAGCACCTGGGGGTTGTTGGGGGTTGGTTTAGGGGATTTAGGGAGGGGAGTGCTACGGGGTGCACAGCGGCGGTCGCGGCTGAGGCTGCGCGCAGCACCAGGGGATTGGGGGGGTTAGTTGGGGGTGAGGGGGGGGGGCGTCGCAGGTTGCACAGCGGCGGCCGAGGCTGAAACTGACCCTAGCCCTAGCTTGCCGCAAATAGCAAACTCATTCCTTTAGAACATCAGGTGGATGCATGGAAGTCGCATGCGCATGCTCCACTGAAGCGCACCATGTCGCGCAGCACCCGGGGGTTGGGATTGGTCAGGTGTTAGGGAGGGGGGCGTCGCGCGGTGCGCATCGGCATCCCAGGCATTAGGTTGACCCTAGCCCTAGCCCTGGCCACTCTGCTAGTCCCTTTCTGACATATGCTCGGCGGCAGACAGTGCAGGGTGCGCGCTCCGTACAAGTGTTGCAGCTGTGCGAAGGCAGAGAGCGCGGTGCGCCGCGCGCTCCTCTGCGCGCGTGCAAGTCGCTGAGCGCTGCCAGCGGTCATCATGCGGGACCGTGTAGGAAGCCTTGGCTGAGGCATGTGGCGGCGGGCAGGGCGTGGAGGTGCACCGCGCGCGGCGCCTTCTGTTGAGCGCTGCGGCACAGCATGGCTCACCTCCAGGGCCTTGTTGGCCTGCCGCGTGTACTCCATGGCAATGCACGTCGACTTCGTGATATTCGTTGACCTCTGTTGCGCACCCGTCCTTTCCCTCGCCCTGACATGTGTAAGGGCCTCGTGATCAAGCAAAAGCGCTCAGTACATAGCCCACTCACACTACTAGGCGTGGTCTACTCAGCCTGTCCACCAACAACCGCGACGGCCCCCTAACATTACATCAACGTGCATTGACGATAAGCACAAGAGTGCCATGCAGGTCCAGCGAATCAGTTTACAGCTCACTTGGAGGGATCTGCTGGCATGCTGGGCGTACTCCATGGCGATGCACGCTGACTTGCAGCAGTAATCATTGACCTCTCATTAAAAGGCCGGTCTAGCATCTTGTTGAGCGCTGTAGCATAGTGACAGTTCACCTCCAGGCCTTGTTGGCCTGCCGCGCGTACTCCATGGCGATGCACGCCGACTTCGTGATATTCATTGACCTCTCATTGATAGGCCTGGTCTAGCATCTTGTTGAGCGATGTAGCAAAGTAACAGCCCACCTCCAGGGCCTTGTTGGCCTGCCGCGTGTACTCCATGGCGATGCACGCAGACTTGCAGCAGTAGTCATTGACCTCCGCCTCGCCGCGCGCCTCCGCCGCCAGCAGCTCGTCAAAGACTGCAACCGTCTCCTGCCATTGGCCCGCTTGTCTGCAGGGGGAGTGAAGTCGTTGAAGCAGGTGCAGTGCAAAGGGAGCAGTCCGATGGCTCAGAACATGCACCAGTAGAATGTGTTGCCAAGTCTGAAAAAGACGCACGCGCTGTGGCAGAAGTTGCTGAGTTTGAATTTAAGTTGATAGGGGCCGACATTCAAGTGCTGCAGTATTGCTATGTGCTTTCATCAGGACCAGAACGTCGCTTTCCAGCCCACTGGCTCCCTTGTCCTATATTTGCTACAACGGCTGACCACTCGCAGACTGCCATGCTAAACTGACGTACAAGAGCTCACGCCTGAAATTAAATTGCAGGAGTGCGTGTGGCATGTTACGCCATCTTTGGTGCATCCCACATGGCGAGTAAAATACAACTCCCAGCAACTTCAACCCGACTCGATGAAGGAGCGTCACCTGTGCGCCTTCATCAGCGCCCCCCAGCAGAAGGAGTCCGGGTGCAGCCCGCTCGCCCGCACGGACTCAAAGGCTTCGCGCGCCGCGGCAGGCTGGCCCGCCTTTCCGCATGCCTGCAGCACGCCCTTCAGCATGCCGGCGCACGGCGGGACTCCCTCCGCTCGCGCCTGCGGCGGCGGCGCGCAAACAGCTATTGTGAGCGCGAAAAGCGGAACCCAGCCAATGTTGAGCGTCTATTGAACAGAGTAGTCCTAGGGGCCTTCAGGAGTATAGTGGTGCTCCACAAGTGCATGACTCGAGTTTGTATAGAAGTATCACTATCATTGTAGCGTTGGCTGCTCGCCCCCCCCCCTCCCCTCACAAGCGTTATAAGACCAAGTGTGGTCTTGCCGTGCAATGATCCACACTCTCAGTCATCTGCGATCTTTGCCAGTACATCACTTGGAGAGTAGGAGTTGGTATATAACTATACTACACCGAAGTACCATTATAGCAGCAATTGGCCATGTTCGCGCAGGGATTGCCTGCGCTCGAGCACTGGTGCACTGCCAAAAAACTCTAACAGGACATTAGGCTTGGTTTGATCATGAGCAGCTGTCAAAAGGTGCACTTTCAAACGAGGGTCAATGCATTACATACCACTCGGGTCAGTTGTACCCATGTGTGAATCAAGCCTGTGTACTCATGGCCTTGTGTTTCTTTACGCCTGGGTACTCAAGGTGGTCAATACGAACATCAACGCACACCATGAAACCTCCGGCTGAACGAGAGCGCCTAGCGGGCTGTACTTCAGCATATGATTGAAGTGCGAACCTGCGCCAGCAATGAATGCAACTGTGACTAACATATTCCTACGTCTACTAGTAGAATCACACCCTGCTCATGCAACCTGCCATATGATGTACTTCGGCATCAAGTAGATGATGCGCAGATCTTTGCCGGCATACTTTGCCTCTGGGTATTGAAGTAATACAAATACCAAAACAGCAGACTTCAACAGGTGGCGACGCAACACGAATCATGAACACCGCGTGGTGTACTTCAGCACTGGTACTACTGCAGTACTGCGGCATGATGTACTTCAACATCAGGTTGAAGTGCACACCTGCGCCAGCAGACTCCTCGCCTCCTCCCACCGCCCCTCCTCCTTGCACGCCTGTATCGCCGCCGCGTACACCTTGCTGCGCATGCGCCCGTACCCCTTGCCGCCGCCGCTGCCGCCGTGCCCCCCCTCCGCAGCGCCGCCGCCGCCGCCGTCGCCGTTCGCTGCCCCCCCCCCCTGCAGCGCGGCGCTTGAGAACGTCACCAACTCCACGCCCTGCGCCACGACGCGGGAGTGCGCGTATACGTGTACTTCAATTTCACTGTGAATCTATTCATGTATACTCCAAGACGTGTGGATCCTGCATGGCGGCGTTTGAGGACTTGACCAACTCCACGCCCTGTGCCATCACCGTGAACGCGTGAGTCAGTTGCGTGTGTACGTGTACCGTATACATGTAGTTCAATTCCACTCTGTATATATTTGAAGTACTTCAAGAAGTGCATAGCCTACAGAGGCGCTTGAGGACGTCACTACCTCCACGCCCGGTGCCATCGCCGTGAGGGCGGAAGTGAATTGCGCGTATACGTGTACTTTAATTCCACTGTGTATGTATATATGTATACTCCAAGACGTGTATATCCTGCATGGCGGCGCTTGAAAACTTGACCAACTGTACACCCTGCGCCACGACGCGGGGGTGAGTAGCGTGCATACGTGCACCTCACTTTCACCATGTATGTATACTTCAAGAAGTTTATTCCATGCAGGGCGTCGGCGCCTGAGGACGTCACCAGCGGCGCGCCCCGTGCCTTGACGCGGGCATGATTTGTGTGTTCACAGCATGATTGATGTGCATAAAAGCTCTTGGCAGAGCCTTGTTGACGTGCCATGACGCTGCAATGTGTGCTTCAACTTTAAATGCGTGTGGAGAACGCATGGTGGCGCAACAGTCTCAGCGCTGTGCCAGTGCAATCGGTGTCTGACAGTGCCTGATGCACACCACAAGCAGATGAATAATCACTGCAGCAGAAGCAGCATGGGGCTTGCACCACCCACTTCCTCCGCCCCCTCTCCCCTGCCCACGTGTGCTGCAAGCCCAGCAGATCTGTCAAACCCGACACCGTGCAGCAGAGCACCAGCTGCATGGCGGAGGGTGGTGGAACTCTTTTGAGTGCAGCACCAGCTCTACGAAACGCATGGTTTTGCGCTGACACCTATTGGTGCGTATGGGGTCTGCTGAATAAATAAATGGCAGTGCACCAACTGCTGCATTCGGCAAACCATTGAATGATGACGCAACTGAGGTCATGCGCTGCGGTGGACGCGCCACTCATTGGTTGAAGTATCTACTGCAGAGTTGAAGTACGGTTTGACCGAAACACCGAATGTGTACTGCAGTGAACCGAAGGCACTACTGCTGCTGCACTTGCGCCGTTGCGACCTGCAGGGATGATGGCACTGATCAGCACCTACAAGGTCTATGTCCTGAGTCAACATGCGTTGCACCGCAGTAACAGCAGCAGTACTCGTGTGACATGGACAAGGCCCCCAGCTGTGAAGGGTGCATCGCTGGGAATTTTTGACGTCTTGCTGAGCGCAAACGCTATGCTCAGTTGCTGGCGATTGAATACGTACCCATCAGTGTTGTACTTCAACAAAGGTATCGTCTCATTTCAGCATCAATCGCAACCCCTGAAGTGCTCTCTGACGACTGGGTTCATTTCTGCGAAATCGAAGCTCTCAACAACAACAACAACAACAACAACAACAAGATCATAGGTGGCTGATCATCATCATATGCATACAGTCTTACATTGATAGCGCCCTGCGCCCGCGCGCACGCCAGCACCCTGGCCCCTTCCACCTCGCGCGTGAGCTTTGTTTTGATCATCTTATGCATACAGTATTATTCTCTGTACAAGCATTATCGAGTTCACTGATTGATCATCATTGTAGCATGCAGTCTTACCTTAATAGCGCCCTCCGCCCGCGCGCACGCCAGCACCCTGGCCCCCTCCACCTCAGGCGTGAGCTTCACCCCCGCCTCCACCATTTCCCCTATCACAGCCTCCACCATATCGCAGCCGCCCTCCTTCCCCGCGGCCGCGACCAGCTCCGAGAACGATCCCCGCGAGAGCGTCAACTTGCACTTGTGCAGCAGCCGCTGGCTCTTCACTAGCTCCAGCGCTGCCGTCACGCCTTGTGTCTGCGGTAATAGTGCCGTGCATGCATCCGCCGCTTGTTGTTGAATAGGGTGCCATCGCATAGAGGGAGTGTCTCAGCAGTGCCAGCGCACGGGCCGGACGCCCCTGACACATCAAGTAGCTGTGAACATGGCAGCATGTGAGAGCAGTGCTGCACGAGAGCACAGCCGAGCTTTGCGATCGCGGTGCATGGCAGCAGGCCAGCGTCCATGACACCTGGCACCTGCAGCTCTCGCTTACACGTTGATGCTTGCAGTGAGGTGGAGCAACATGCAGGCCTTGCACTGCGTGTTCATCGGTCTTGCAATCAGGTTCACACATGAAAACATACATAGCATTTTGATGACTTCATCTACTTGCTCACAAACTGGTCGCAGCACCACGTACAGCAACGCCACAGGCGGCAGCTCTGATGCTGTTTAGAGAGTTGGCATCTGCAAGGGACTCTGCCACGTCTCACCTGTATCACCGTCCGCACTGCATAGCCGAGGCAACGCTGGTCAAGCACCTCACTTGCCTGTGTCATGAAGACAAAGGCACGTCAAATGTTAAGCAGAAAGGCCATCGAAGTAACTTCAAGGTGGAACAACGGTAGTGCTCATAAACATTGAGCTGGCAGCTTTGAATGCTGGGTGCAGCCGCCGGGTACAATGTCACTTGCAGACTTGGCTTATCGCTTCCAAGCATATCGTACAGGGGCGACTCAGTACAAGTAAACCTCAATGTACAAATGACCATGTAGGAAAGTACCTGACTTAGGCTGCAGCAACGTCGTTGTTGCGTTGTTAAGGTGGTGCAAGCACTACAATCACTGCACATGGCACAGAGCCCACTATGGTTGCGCCTCGTGTATGAGCTGGACCGATCCAATGGCAGGTGCGCAGGGCTGAACCTCTGGGGTGACGTTGGTTGTGCATTATTGTCAGTGCTACTGGGCAATCGTTGCAGAATTGACGTTGAGTCAGGCACCGTCAGCGCAGACTGACATCAGTGCTATGACTTCCGCGCAGACCATCCTGTGTGTCAACAGTGACTACAGTTACTCAGTCTCACCAGCGCATCAGAGACGACTCTGGTCGCGTCCTCCCACTGCTCGTCGTGAGTGAGCCGCTTGAGCAGTGCCGTATAGATGGCAATGTCGGCCCGCAGCCCCAGCTCCGGCAGCCTGTCATAAAGGTCCAAAGCTCGCACCAGCATCTTCCTCGCGGCAAACAGTATGATGGCGTTCGTCGCCACCGCTTGAGGGACATCACGCTCCAGCATGCCCGCGGCGTCCATGGCGGCAGCTATTTGCGAGCCCGAGCGCTGCAGCTTGAGGCGCACGCAGGCGGACAGTGCGGCTGCATAGGCGTCCGACAGGCTCACGCCAGGGGGAAGCGCTGGCTCCAGGTCGGGACCGAGGCGCAGCAGCACATTGCGCCACTCCTCGATGGCGTCGGGATTGGGCATGCCTTGCGCATCTAAAGGAATGCTGAGTTGCTGGTGGTGGCGGACGTTAAGGCCCGGTACCGGGACGCCATCCACCAGCGGCGACGCAGTTACTGGCTGCTGCTGAAAGCTGGCCCTGTCTTCGCTGCTGGTGCACAGGAGTGGGCTCGCATGCTGCTGCTGCCATCTTGGCCATGTTCCTGCGGTGCCGCGGTAGAAGGGCTGAGGGGCAAAAGCAACGCGGCTTCCAGATTGAAAGCGCATGGCGGTGCCCTGCTGCAGCTCAGCCCCTTACCGCGCCGTCTTAGCAGCAGCAGGAGAGAAAAGGCTTTTTGCATGAGTTAGAGTTCAGTATCAACTTGAAGATTAATGATGTTGAAGTGCGACCTGTTCTTTGTGTGATTTGCTCAACGCTCGAATGTGCTGCACGTGATAAAGGCCTCGTTGTACGCACTTGTCTGAAGTGGACTGCGTACACGCTTTGCAAGCGTGCGGCCAGCTTTCTTTTGAGCTGTAGGCACGTGGCAGTTGGATGCATCAGAGATCTGGCGTGAAGGGCAGCACAGCTGTGACTGCCCTGCTCGGCACGGCGGCTCTCTGCGGTGGAGCTGTTTACTTCTTCGTGAAGCAGGTAACGGACCAGAAGGATTGGGGAGCAGCGCAGGAGCAGCTGCTGGAGAATCCAATCATCACTCTTGACTTCGACGCCAAGAAGCGCGGGAGCAGCGGTGGGGCTTCCAAGCAGTAAGCTCGGCATCGGACATTTCTGAGCGCTGGAGAAGTGCTGGCCAATGTTGGCGATCCAGGAAGCACACCCGCCAGTGTCGTTGCACCTGCTGCGAGTGCCGAGCAGCCCAGGTCAGGCCTCGGCCAGCAATGGCAGTAGCAGCAATGATCCAGCCTCAGGTTCCATCGGAGACAACTACCATGCGTCGCCCCTTGAGCACACCTTGGGCACAGAGTGTGACCTCAATCATAGTGGAATACCTGGGTACCAGATGCTGGGGTTACCTTCGGGGCACCGTGCCAAGCAGCACTTGGAGCCGCGGCGGTGGGAGCTATTTGATGCCTTCAGGGCCAGGAAGGTGGGTTTTGTTTTGTTACGTGCCAATTTTGCCAGCACGTACCCAGTCACAGCAGCGCGTGGCGGTTTGTAGGCCCGCCGCTTCCACATTCAACAATAACAACTTCCTACCAGCTGCATGCCATGAGCGGCTTTGCACTGTGCACTTGCAGGCTTTGCAGTGGTCTTCGCGCAGTGACGATGCACCCCATCGTGTATTGTCAGCAGCTCTGTAAACTGCGATATTTTTAGCAGCCGCTGGCGTCTCCGGCTCTGTGCCTTTTGCTGCTGCTGTGTGTCGAGCGATGTCTCTCGGCCTCAGGGTGACATCTGGCCGCCGCCGTTGTCATAGATCATGATGTAGCTGCAATTTGAAATGTGTGCACATGATGCAACGGCTGCCCACCACGTGTGCGCTTCATCCTTCGCATGTCATGCATGAGTGAATGGTGAGGCCATCTCCAAGTCTGCTGATGACAACCGTTATCCAATCATCTTGCGGTTTGCTGGCTGCCGCGACCAGGAGGCTGCGGCAGCTCTGCAGCGGAAGCGCGACGCTGAGGCAGCAGCGCCTCGTCGTGAACATGTCGCTGAAGCTTTTGAAGGTGAAGCCCCATATCCAGCATGTACTTGTTGGTGGAAGGCACTTGCGGCTAACCACCCCTTGTCACCTAGAGCTCTACGGTCTTTTGATTAGTGTCCATGTACAGTTCACGCGTGAGTCTGTCCGAACACTTCCTGTCCTGTAAGTGAGCCCGCGCGTGCGGAGTCTGGTGCTACTTGCAGTAATGTGTGATTGGCTGTGATTGGCAGTTGCAGTACATGATCACGCCGGCATTGCGCATATCCGCAGGCCAAGTGCGTAGCACTTTAAGGTGCCTGCGCCAAATGTACCCCCATTCGCTGACCACCTCAGATACTGCGAGTGCGCACACCACTGCATGGCATGTGTGTGTAGAGCTGAACGCAGGAGCCTCACTGCCGGTGTTCTGAGTGTTGGCAGGCCCCTGACCATAGCCCAGCAATGGCTCAAAGCGGCCAGTCCCTCTGTAACTCCATCCTTCATGCCGCATTGTTATGCGTGTCATCACCATCGTGCGACGCCGCTGTGATATCGCTCCGCCTCAGGCTTCCTGGCGCGAGCAGCGCACCGCGGCGCCCGTGCTGCGCCGCAGGCCATCACTCTGCTTCGCACAGGCCGCGACGCCCCTGTCATCCACGCGCTGCCGTTCGTGTCGTCGCCCATCGCGGCGATGTCGCCGCCACGGCGCTCGGCGCGGCGCCGCGGCGGCGGCTCGAGAGACAGCAGCAGCAGCAACAGCAGTGGCGGCGACAGCGACTTCCGCCCCGACCTCTCTCTGTCATTCGAGATGGAGCTGGCGATGATGGCCGCCGACGCGCTGAGCTGCGCGCCCGACAGCAGCAGCAACGGCGTCTGCAGCGACGGTCACGGCCAGCGAAACCGCAGCCGTGTGGGCGCGCCGCGCCGCCCGCGCCTCGTGGTGCTGCGGCGCGACTCCAGCCACTCCCCGCCGCCGCCGCCACCGCCGCTTTCGCCGCCGCCGCTGTCGCCGCTGTTGCCGCCGCCTCTGCGCGATGCGGTCGCGCAGACGGACGGCGACGGCGCACCCTCTAAAGTTGAAGTTGAAGTTGCAGCTGCAGCTGAGCGCTGTTCTGTGGCGGTGCAGTGCTCGGCGCCGCCGCCACCACAGCACGCAGCCACGCAGGCGTCGCTGATGGTGGACAGCGAGCAGCAGACGGAACCACCCAGGGGGGTCGCAGCGCTGCCGCCCCCTGCCGCCCCCCCCTTTCGGTTGCTACCTGTGGAGGGCATGACAGAGGGGCAGGGAGAAGCCGGGGGGGTGCGCATGATGCGGGAGGTGCAGGCCAGTACTCAGCTGTCGCCGCAGCGGCTGCACGTGCGGGTGGGGGGCGAGCGGGGGGTGAGGGACGCGGACCGGGGGCAGGCGCGCACGGCATGGCAGGTGCTCAGCGGCGTCGGAACTCAGGTGCGGTGCAGCGGCGCTCAGCAAACACGAATGTCTGCAGGCTGCTTTTCGTGTTCATCTGGGAGCGTTATCTTGTTTGCGTCAAGGTGATCAGTGTCGTGTGTCTGTGGAACACTGTTGTTGCGTGTTTGTCAGTGACGGTGACCATGAGGAGGCCAGCAAGCTGAATGGCATCACCCTGCTTAGCAGTGCTCATGCTTTTCTCCATCTAGTCACTGCACTAACTGAGCTGCTACCAGTGGCTCTGACTGTCCTATATGGTCTTCGCTATGGTATGTACATGGTGTTTATGCGGTTGTGAATGACAGGCGCAAGAGCATGATATGTACATTATGATTGCTTCATGCGGTTTAACTGAAAGGCGCAAGAGCAGCAGCGGCTTGTGCTGTAAGCACTTGTCAAAGCTATCACTTGCACAATTTAGCAGGTCATTAAACTTAGCTGCAAAACTCAGGTGTGTTGCACTCAAAGAGGACAGGAGTCATTGGGAGCTGCCACCAGGCTTACAGATGCACCAGCTTAGGCAGTCACTGTTCATCCCACTACAGACACCTGGCGCGCTATCGGCAATCTCTGCATCTTAGGCAGTCAAAAATTGCTGCTCTCTGTTGCAGGCCACTGCAGCACCAATCGAGTCAGGGCCTGTTGTGCTTCTTCAACTAGCGCCGGACGATGGACCAGACCCCCCAGATGGCGGTTACGCACAGTTTTCAAGCGTAACTGACATTCGGGCCGAGGTGGACGTGTCACGCATTCAGTGGGCAGGGCCTGCCGCTGTGAGTGAGCAGGGGGAAGGGCGAGCGCAGGGGGTGGGGGACGGGGGGTTGTGGGGTCATAGGGGAGGGGACAGGGGGTTCGATGCTGTATGGAAGGTGAGATGACAAACACTGCCTACTGTCGCCAAAGTTTCTAGTCGAAGTATAGAGGAGTACATGGCAGAATATATCCTGTCGCAATAGGCGTGTAAGCAAGGAATCAGGAACGGGAAACTTCATGTCCTGGTGCCACAGCACTTCCTCATCAGGAGTGTGCTTTTCGTTCTTCCTCTACTTCTGAGGTCTGCAACCACCACGTGCACATTCGCACTTCTGAGCAGCTGCGCGGTCTATTGTGTGGGGCCTCACTCATGCAGTGAAACACACCTTGTTTAGACTAGTGCAGAGTGCCACCAGGGGACAGGAGCACCATCACGCATGTCCACATAGAGTCCGCTGCGTCGATCCTCAACACCAGGCCACTCTTATACCAGAAAATTCAATACACCGTAGCCATACTGCCCAAGTATGTACCTATATACACCGTGGCATTCACCAAAATGTTGATGGGTAACTTTTCATTGAAGCGAGGTGGGCAATGCCGCATTTTACTGGAGTACCCGACTACCTGCGCTGATTCGTACTTGCGCTGCTTCATGCCGCAGTGGCATACAGGACCTGCGTGCATGCGTCAGGCCGCAACCTCAGAGCATAGGCTCTGGTTGCGCCGACCTTTTTGTGACGACGCAAAGGGCTCATGCATGCGCCCAGCAACCTGCAGCGCTTCGCATTGCCCCGCTACACACACATGCAACGTCCTGTAGCCACGTGCACTTAGTAAGAAACGCACTCACCGTCAGCTGCAAGACGTACACCAACGCGCGTGCAACGACTTCACACTGCATCGCGTGTGAGAGCAGGTCGCCCGAACTCGCGTGCAGCGCGACCAACGCACTATTTTTTCAGTTGTTCCAAAAATTGCGATCTTTACAGTTTTAATTCGATTACTAAATGCAACCTGCCCAATTCCCTCTGCCACAACTGCAGGGGCTGCAGTGGCTAGATGGCGACATGGCAGGGCTGGCTCGCGCCGCCCACGCTTTAGACGCCAGATGGGCCGCAGATGCGCTGCGCCTGCAGGCTCTTCACTCCGAAGCGCAGGCAGAAGCCGCTGCTGCCACGCAACAGCTCGCCTCGCACGCGCAGCCGCCGCCGCCGCCGCCGCCACAGCAGCCCTCTGCTGCCGCTACTGCTGCTGCTGGTGGCGGCGCTCAGCCTGCTGCCGCTGCGGCGGCAGCGGAGGCGCAGCTCGTCGCTGCTAGGGTGCTGCTGCAGCAGCTGGAGATGCAGCTGTGCGCGCCGCTGCCGCCGCCGCCGCCGCCCGCACCGCTTCGGTCGTCGCCGCGCCGCGGCAGGTCAAGCCCTCACCCTAGCCCTAGGGCGCGCTCGCCGCGCTCACCCTCGCCGCCTCCATGGTCGCCGCCAGGAATACACTCGCCGCCCCCACGCTCTGCCGCAACGGCAACGAGCCCTAAGGCCAGTAGAGCGGGACGGCGGCCGCGGCGGCATGTGCCACAACCCAAGCCCGGCGAGTTAGTCGATCCGGCTTGTGTGAGAGCACCTGCGAGTGCCGACGTGCCGGCAACGCGTGGCGCGGACGCTGACGCTGGCGGCAGTAAGGCCGAGGCGACTCGGAGGTATCAGCGCGGCAGCGACATGGCTCAGGTGGCCCTGCCGCTGAGCACTGCTGTTGCAAGAGCCCCCCTCTCAGGCACTCACAGCAGCGCTCGGGGCGGCGGCGGCGAACGGGCACGGAGAGGGCACAGGGGCAGTGAAGGCGCTGGCCGCGTGCGGTGGAGTTCGAGGATGCCTGCCGTAGTGCCGTTTCGATGACAGGGCATACATCATGCACATACTTATAAATGAATACTTTGAAAGTGGTTTATCTTTTGAAACAGCGCAACTTCGCAATGCAGTTATTGATACTTGTCGATGGCATCATTGGCGCATCCGTCCTGTTGAGGCCTGACCGTGGTGTGCTCCTGCCAGTGATTGCTCCCCGCTATTCTGAGGGATTTCGAGCCATCGTCACTCTATTTTTGTGACAGCGGGTATAGCAAACAGAAGAGAGTAATTACCGCCATTAACCTGTGAAGTGCAGCGCAAGACATGCATGACAACACTCCAGACTCTGAGTCGCATGACGTAAACTTGAAATCCACGCACACATGAAATTATGTCGGACATGTGATGCGCACAGCACGTGTTGTGGAAGTGTTCCAGACAAGATGACGACACATGGCAAGTTTAATGAGTACATTTCTCCAGGCACTGCATCCCATGTCACCCCCCCTCTACCCCGCCCACTTTCCTTACCCAAATTCAACTTTGTTGCAGCATTATGAGGAGCCTTGAAGCCCAATCAAGAAACTCATGCCAATAGTGAGCGACTCTGCCAACTTGAATGGCTACATGTTAAAAAATTGCAGCGAGTGGCAAAGTGATTTTGTTTTCAAATAAAGTAGACATGTGTGTCTGCAAGTTGCTGAACAAATAAAGTAAACATGTGTGTCTGCAAGTTGCTGAAGTTGCCGTGTGCACCTGCCATCTACTGTACTAAGTAGGCACATCTAGCACGCAAGGCAACTTGAATCTTGAACAGACTAGTGTCACCGCACTTGCTGCCTTCATGTCCTGTACGGCCACTTCGATAGTATATACAGGTGTATGCTTCAGTGCAAAGAATCATATGATATCATACACCAGACAAGGGCACAACCACTGGTGGCACGTGCATCAAGCAGCAATTCGCACGGGCGCAGTGCCTGCCTGCCTTGTTGAACTTGTTGAAAACAAATGAATGCCATTCATGCTTTCTGCACCCCCTGGCCCCCCTCAGGGCCCTGGGTAATCAAATCTGGCGATTGACGCCTTGTGCTTCCAGGGCCATTGCCAGCTGTTGTGGATGAGTGTTCTGAGTACAATGCAATGGAACCAGATTTTAAAAAATGGCGAACAATGCTTCCTGGTCATTGGCAGCGACCAGCCTTAGCGGCGACGGTGCAAGAAATGACAACTTCTTTCAGTGGTCGTACCTAGCTGCTGACAGCTACCAATGGTGACCTCAAAGGACAGCTACGGTGTTCGCCAGCACATCTTCTCGGCCCTTACCGCAGGCAAACCTCGTGATGCGGGACTGCGCCGGCTACAGGCACTGGAGCAGTTAACCTAGGTCGACTTGCCCGTAGCTTCCAGCCTAATAGCCGCAGACAATCCCAAAGAGTCCAACAAATTTTGTAGGAATGAATGCTCTGGTGGCGGTGCTACTGAGTGCAGGCAACAGCGAGACAGCACACGGCAACTGCACGCACCCCGATGATGCGATCTCCGGGAGCACAGTCTGTCTGCATTCCAGCGGCGCTGGTACCCGTCCCGTACCTGTGCTTCTATCATACTTTGACGTACCGTATTATCTATAATTAAGCCCATGGGGCAAGTTTTTTATGAGTTTCCAGGCCCTCATAAAATGATGCCCCACCCTTAATTTTTGCTCATATAAATGCCCCCCCCCCCTCCCTTCATTCCCATGTGCATACGCAGCATGTACCCTCTGCGTATGTGTACTCTGCACACTCAGTGACTCATGCTACATCACCACATTATGTGTGCACCTGCATGCGCTGTCAGCAACGTGCAGAGCAGACAGAAAGGCAGCTAACAATGTAGCCAAACCCACAAAAAGGCTCCGAGAGGCAGCAGCTGGCTTTCCGAAAGTTGAAGTGGTTTCAGAAGTGGCGTAGAAGCATGCTGGCACCTCATGATGGTGTTAGATGAGCTAAATTGGCTCAAACATTAATGCACCCCACTCTTTTTTTCTCCAAATATTAATGGCGCCCCACCCCCCTTTTTTCGCTTTGATAAAAAACTCGCCCCATGGGCTTAATCATAGATAAATACGGTACAATGTATACAATAGCACGGCCACTGGCAGCAGCAAACATAATTTGATTCATTCTGGCAATGGTCATATGACATTGTCTGCAGAGTCTGACACAGTGACTGAACACAGTCAAGTTCAGCGAATTTCAACCAACACTGCAGACTAACAGTATGCAACCTACTTGAAGCAGCCTCAGGCAGCAAAGTCTGAGCCATCATGGTGTCACGTCCGTGGAAGTACGTAAAATTCAATGTTGTGCTTGCAAGTATGGCACCGAGACTGCTCATACTGTACTAGTAGTATGAAGCTTCTGCCCAGTGACAGCATGGACATCATGCTGCAGGCCCTGGGGCGTCACCCGTAGAAGTTCCAAACGCATATGGAGCAGTCCACGCCGCCGGATATGATCTGCTTCTCGTCGCAGCTCCAGGCAAGCGCTGCCACGCCATCGCTGTGCCCGTGGCCGCACGCCACTACGCGCCAGTGCTCATCACCCAAGTCCATTACCTGTGCCAGCAATAGGTACAACGGCACATATGTAACACACAACGTACCCGATTCAGCGTCTGTGAACGACAGCGTGCGTGTGCCATGGTGTGTATGTGTGTGTGTGTGCGCGTGCGTGTGTGTGGGTGCGTGAGTGTGTATGTAAGCATGGGGCAACGATATATCCTGCGACACGGACGCTGTGTTGGGGTGTGAACCCATTTCGGCAAGTTCTGGAGCCAGCTGTGGGCGAGGGCAATGTGCAACGGCCTCATACAATCATAATGCGGCCGCATGATGCGGCTCAGCTCAGTGATGTACTGAGCACATTCCAGTATGATGCTAGTGGACATTTTCCGCAGGTCACAATGATGAGACAAGTATTGTGGTGCCGTGGTACTGTTCAAGGAAGTGTTTGCCCACTCTTGCTCAACACTCGTCAATGAGTGTTCCTCAGTAAAAGCAACGGCGCACATGCTTGGGAGCGCACTTAAAGAGCTGAGAGGGTGCAGCAACTGCTAAGGTATGGGCATCTGTTGCTTGCGCGCATGTTGTGACAGGGCACTTCCAACTGCATCTGCACTGATCATTTGTATGGTATGTGATTCAAACCTGCAACTATTTGCTGGTACCCGAAGTGGCCAATACATGCCAGATCGGTTATACGTGCCATGGAAAGCGTTGTGACAATACACGCACACTTCAATGCAATGCGCAAGAATGCACAAGACGTCTCGTGTGTGTAGCACGCTCATATGATCAACTTTTACTTCCGAAGTGTTTCAAGATGACAGTGCTAGTATTAGAGATGGACGGAGCTGCTGCTGATCGCACACTGTGGCAATCAAGAGAGAGAGAGAGGCAGTTCCAAGCACGCGTTGTACAGGTACCTTACAGGCACCAAGATGCATCGCACAGGTACCACGATGCATGCAGTTGCGTGGCGCATGTGGTGACCCTGGCTTCACCGCCGAGCTGAAAAGCTCGTGCACACTGAGCAGGGTAGCCGCCCCCCCAACCCTAAGTGCCAGGCCTAACCCTAACCCTAACCCTAACCCTAACCACAAGCAACAACACCCGCAGATGCCACAGCGCAGCGCGCGCCACGCGCACGAGCGATGCACCTTCACAACGCCGCCATCGCCGCTCGACGCCAAAAACCGGCCGCTGGGGCTGGCGGATACATGCATGAAAACGAATCAAAGGGTCGTAGAGCTCTAGGTGACAAGGGATGGTTAGCCGCAAAGTGCCTTCCACCTATATATATATATATGGATGGACACTCCGAGCTGCTCCAGGAAGAGCGAGGTCCAAGCAGCTTGAAGCGCCGTACAGCTTGAGGTACCGACTCGAAGTTGCGCACAGGTGCGTCGCGGCAACTGTCACGTCTGCGCGCATTCCACAGCGCAGTGCGCGCCACACGCACACACGCGCAAGCGCACCTTGGCGACGCCATCGTCGCCGCTCGCCGCCAAGAACTGGCCGCTGGGGCTGACGGCAATACATATATGTATATGGGTGGACTCTCCGAGCTGCTGCTGCTTGCATAACCAAGAGAGAGGGAGTTCCAAGCCCTTTGAAGCGCCTGCACATTCCACAGCGCAGCGCGCGCGCCACAAGCACACACACGCACCTTCACAACGCCGTCGTCGCCGCTCGCCGCAAGGAACCGGCCGCTGGGGCTGACGGCGACGCAGCGCACGCGCGGCGGCGCGCCGCCGCTGCCGCCGCCGCGTTGTTGAGCGCTGCTGCTGCGCGCCGCCATGACGGGGTCGCGCGCGTCGCAGTCCCAGGCCAGCACGTCGCCCAGGGCGTCGCCGGTGATGAGCTCGTGCTCGCTGTCGCGCCGCTGCGTGAGGGACAGGAAGCCGCCGCCGCGAATCTGCGGATTTCACGGCGTGGCGGCAGCGGTGCGGCGGCGCGTTGAGTTGTGCGTGGACCACACCAACGGTGCGTGCGCGACGAGGCACGTCTGAAGTCTGCAGCAACAGGACTGCAGATCTGAGCCCACCAAAGTAGCTGAAAGACACAAACGATGTGCTTCTTCGAAGTAGTATACTTGAAGTATATACCCCGCCGCTTGATTATATGGACTGTACTGACAGCGTGCATAGGATGCCATGTGTTTCATCAGGTACTTTAACAAGTATGGGATGAGTTCGTGCTCGCTGTCGCGCCGCTCTGTGAGGGCCAGACATCTGCCGCCGCGTATCTGCGGAGTGCGCGGCGCGGCGGCAGCAGTGCGGCGCGTCGCGATGTGTGGAGCACCCTGGCTGCGCGTGCGCGACAAAACGCTTCGAGGCCTTCCATCAAGAGGATGTGCATGCTGAACGTGTCAACCGCAGTTGCGACGGTGACTCGCAAATGTGCAGCATGACGTTTGCCTCAACAAGCGCTCGAACGAGGTGAATACGCTTGAGCGCAACTGCGATGGCAGGCTACGCAGCTTGTCTCCATACTTGGGCAAGCACTTTCACCAGGAAGCGCGCTAGGGGACGTACCGTTGCACGACGGCTAGCAGGCCGCCACTTTACCACTTCAAGCGAATGGGGTGTCACTGCGACGTCATTGAGGTGCTGTGAAGTTGAAGTGGCGACATCGCTCGCCGACGCCGTGATGCTGCATCATTGACCCTGATATGCATTGAATTGGGGCCAACCTCCCCCCGCCAAGCATTGAAGTCCTCTGAGATGCATTGAAGCATGGCCAACCCCCCCCCTCTCCCAGCATTGAACTATAGCCAACTTCAAGAAGTGACGCTGCGCCCATGCATGCGTGCCAACACGCTGCTCCTTCCGCAGGTCGTACGACCACCACCTTCCCCTTCCCCCCAGCATTGAAGTACAACCAACTTCAAGCAGTGACACTGCGCTCACCGCGTGCGTGCCGACGCGCTGCTCCTTGCGCAGGTCGTACGTGAAGGTCGTGCCGTCGAGTCCTGCGCTGTGCACGCGGTGCGGCAGCGCGACGTCCACGGCGACGGCACTCACGCCGCGCTTGTGCTCCGCGAACTGCGCCATCAGCGCGCGCGTGCGCAGCGACCACACGCGCACCTCGCCGTCCTCCGACCCTGCACAAGCAGATCAGCAGTGACCCTGTTCGTCATTGGGGGCACTACAGAGCTGCGCTAGCTTGTGTGTCACGTGGCATCAAGGTCGCAGTGACGGCATTGCTCAATAGAGCGCGTGCGTGCGCAACGAGCGCGCACCCTGCCGTCCGGCAAAGCTCTGCAGGCAGGTCAGCAATTTAAATGCTTCAACGTATGAGTTCGCGGTGTGACTGCGCCGCTCGCGTGTCAGGCAGCGCCGCGGCAATAGGTGGCAGCGCTCACACAGTGCTCAGCAGCGCGCGTGCGCAGCGAGCACACTCACACCTCGCCACTGTCCAACTCTGCACAGAAAGATGACGGTCTGCGGTTGCTATTTGACCAACAGGGCGCTGATCCACGGAACGCGATGCAGAGCGCACACAAAAGTAATGCCGCACGGACACTGTGAGCATCACCACTGGTGCAGCAGGCAGCTGCAGGCAGCTGAAGACGTGTGCGGCGGGAGGAAGCACACCCTCACACAGGATGCATGGAGCACATACTAATCATACTAACCGTGGTCACGTCAGAGCAGTTCGGCCGCGTGGACGTCACAGGACACCTGCCGCGTGCTCACTTTTGACCTGAAGGATCCCGCGCGCAGGTGCGTCAACTTCAACGCATCAAGTGGTGGCAGCGCTCAGTTCACATCGCGTATGCGCTCCACAAACTTCGGCCGTCATGTGCACGTGCGCGGCCAGCATGCGCCGGCGCCCCACCGTCCTTTGGACGCTGCTTTGTCGCACCCAGGGCTTGAAAGGACTGCTTGCGGCCTTGGCGCTCTCATCCGTTGCGCCGTCATGAACGTGAGATCTACAGAGGTGGCAGCGCTCGCGGAGAGCACGCAGGCTGCACTGCTGGCAAGTGCGTGCGCAGTGCTATGCCCGCATATTTTCAACCTTACCCTCGCTGCACATGCAGCTGACGCTGTGACGCGCGTCAGACTAAGTGGTTTGAAGAGTATGTGAGTATGTGATCGAGTGTTTGGAAGCGTATGGTCTGGTGCTGTGCCGCCATCGTGAGCAGCGTCAACGGCCTGAGCAGGGCGTGTTTGGTCGCTGACACTTGGCGTAACAGTGCGCATGACAGTCGGCAGTGTTCAGCTGCATCGCCGCCATCGCCATCCCACTGCACCGCATGATAAATTCACTTGCATGCCTCAGCTTTTACGTTACTTCAACATCAGCGGTCCACAGCTCCACCTGCTCCACATCTTCAACATTGTCAGCGGTGCTTGTATGCAGATCACTAGAATCAGCGTCCAGCGGCATCGCCCTTGTTGCCCCCCCCCCCCCCCCCCGCTCACAGTGCACTGATGCAACCGTACGCACAGCAGATAGGCAGCGGCGGCGACCGACAGCACTGCCACCGCCATCGTCGCGCCGCTGTGCGCCGCTGCATTCGCTACACACCTCTGCGCCGCTCGCTACGCCGGACCACAAGTTCCAGTCTGACAGGCTTGTTGTGATGTTCTGACATCGATTTGTGTGTTTGCTGAGCGATGTCGACGTTTGGCAGCGGCGCGCGCACCTGTGAGCAAATACGCAACGGCGGCGTCCAGCTGCATGGTCACCGCCGTCACCGCACCGCGGTGCGCCGATGCATTCGCTCACTCCTCCGCACCGCTCGCCATGCTGGAGCACAGATTCGAACCTGACAGGCATGTTTTATGACCTCAATGTGTTAGTTGGTGCGTGCTACAAACTGGCGATGCTTGCGGCGGCGGCGCACGCACCCGTCAGCAGGTACGCGACGGCGGCGTCCAGCTGCACCGCGACCGCCGTCACCGCGCCGCGGTGCGCCGTCGCGATCGCCCACAGCTCCGCGCCGCTGGCCGCGTCGTAGCACGCGACGCCGCCGCCGCTCCACCCCGCCACCACCGCGCCGCCGCCGAGCCACGCCAGCGACAGCGCCGCGGCGCGCGCGCCGCCGCCGCCGCCGCCGCCGCCGCGCGCCGCCGCTGCCAGCGCGCGCGGCGCCGACACGACGCCGTACGAGCACAGGTCCCACACGCGCAGCGCGCCGTCCGCGGAGGCCGCCGCGAACGCCTCCGCGCGCGGGCCGGCGGCGACGGCGGTGACGCGCGCGGTGTGCGCCGCCGACACGAGCACGGGCGTGAGGTCGCCGCGGAGGAGGCGGTACACGCTGCCGGCGCGCGTCGCGGCGATGAGCTCCGCGCCCTCTGCGTCGGCGGTTAGGGAGATGACGGCGCCGTCGAGGAGGGGCGCCGCTTCGCAGTCGAGGCGCCACTCCATGTCGGCGCCGCGCAGCTTCCTGTTGCGCACGCATTAGCGGTTACGTGTTGGTGTAACTGTCAGCACATGAGTCCTGGCAAGAGCTCGGGATGAGGGCTTTGATTAGCGCGCATGGGGCAGGGTTGAGCGATGTGTGGGTGTAACTGTCAACACGCCACTTCATGTCGGCGCCGCATGCAGCTTCCTGTTGTTGCGCGTGAGGTGGCGGTGGCGCCTGGGTGTAACTGGCAACACCTGGTCGTAAATGCTCGACACATCTAACGTCGTTGCCCGCACATGGGACGCGTTGAGCAATGCGTAGGTGCAACTTGAGTGTTTGGGTGTAACTGGCAACACGCGCCACTCCATGTCGGCGCCGCGCAGCTTCCAGCCGTCTCGCGCGGGAGGTGGCGGTTCCGTCTGAGTGTAACTGTCAGCACATGAGTGCGGGCAAGAGCTTGAGATTAGGGCGCATACATGCTGGACTGATACAATGCTGCGAGCCAAACACGGATGGGTGCAAATTGAGCAATGTGTGGGCCACTCCATGTCGGCGCCATGCGGCTTCCTGTTGTTGTGCGTAAGCTTGCGGTTATATCTGGGTGTAACAGGCAATGTCTTTATTCAGGCTAGAGCTTGAGATTAGGGCTCGTGAGGGTTTGGTCTCTAGTGCTGAGAGATGTAGTCTCCGAGTAGTGGTTTGTTGTGCATACAGGGGAATGATCATGTGACATGGAGTGATGCTCCGAATATGATTGTTGATGATCAAAGTGCTTGATACTTGTTGCATGTGAGCACAGTACGTTTTTTATTTCGCCTGAGGGGCAAAAGACCCTGTATGACATGCAGCAAAAAGAGTATGAACACTATACACACCACACCGTTGGCAACTGGCTCCCTGAGCCAACCGGCGTCTAGGCGTCTCCTCACCCCACCCAAACGCGATTAACACTACTGCTACTACAGTACTCTTACCACCAACACAACTGCCCTTCCCCTGCCGCTGTTGCGACACCTTCCAGAGCTGCATGACTGCACTCCAGCCTCATTTTGCGGACAACAGTCCAATGGAGTGAGTATGGCAATTGAAGGTCCCGTAAAACCCCAAGAAAGTGTCGTTCGTGCTGCGTTGTGAGTACAGTGTGTACAAGCCTGCGCGCTGACCAGTGCGACTGATCAAGTGTGGCCTCACTGCTCAGCTGCCTGCGTGCATGCTGCCTTTTCCGCTTGTATGGCCGAGGGCTGCCCTTTTCGAGCTGACTACCAATCCAGGAGGTGCACTTCAAGTGTATTACGTGCTTCTGAGCGCTCGCGTTTATGGGGAAAAAAACGGCCGCGCTCTGTCCTGCCCCGGGCAAGTCGGGTGGGGCGTGCACACTCATAAAAACAGTACTTTCACCGCGGCATGCTGAGCACTGAAGAACATGCGCCGCCGGGCAGTCGAGCACTGACACAGAGCAACCGCGCGCCGCTCACCTGACGCTGCCGTCGCCGCCGCCGCAGTACACCACCCCCGGCTCCTCCGCATCCGTCAGCAGGCTCAGCAGCCCCCCCGCGCATACCGGTATTGATGCCCTGTACACGCGCGGCCCCACAGAGTACACGACCAGGTCGCCGACTTCCGTGCCGCACAGCAGGTACGACGCGCCGGCGGCAGTTTCGGGCGTTGTAACCGCGCTGCACAGATACGTGCGCTGCAGGCCGGTCGCGGGGACGGCCATCGGCGCCGTGCGCACGTCCCACTGGCGCCGCGCCGCGTCGAACGCGAAGTCCGCCGCGACGACGTCCGCGCCGAGACACAGCAGCGCGCGGTACGCGCGCCGCCGCGCGCCGGCGTCGACGCCGCACCACTGGAAGAAGCGCAGGGCGGAGGCGCCGTCGCGGCGCACGTAGGGGCGGCAGAACGCCACCTCCCCCGTCGCCGCGTCCCAGATGTACAGCATGCCGTCATTCGCGGAGCCGGCGAGGAACTGGGCGTCCGGGGAGAAGGCCAGCAGCGTCACGCCCTGAGTGAGCCCCGCCAGCTTGAGTCTCGCCTTGGTCGGCGAGCCGTATGCCCAGACGATCACCGGTGAGGGGGACCCCTTTGCGCGTGTTGACCCTGCTTGGCCCGTGGCTATTAGGTCGCCTGATGGTGAGGAGGCCAGTGCTGAGATCTCCTCGTCGTGCCCTCGCAGCAGCTCTTGCCTGTGAGGATCCGATACAAGGCTCACAACGAGCAAGCTGCCCATGGCCGTGAGCAGCACCCCTGCATCTGTAGGATGAGCCAGCACGGTCCGCGCGTTGTGCCCCGTGTAGCCGATGACATGTTCCAGCTCGAGCAGATCATCCGCGGGCCCGGAATCCGGGTCTGAAGCAGGAGCTGTAGCCGCTGGCACACCGTCTGGTGAACTGCATGACTGGAGAATATGATGGGATGGTCCTGATCCGCCACCAAACAAGTCGCTCCGATGCATGGCGCCCATAGGCCGTGAGCTGATCATCCTTGCGGCTTCGCAGGTTCGGACGCCAGACGCTAAGCCTGTCTACCTGCACACAGTGATGAAAGATTTCGGTTACACCTGAAACTTCAAAGGTGAAGTGAAGTTTGCGTCGAAGGAGGATGCACCTTAGCTGAGTGCTGATGGCCTCATCGCATGCTGGTGCAGCGGACAGTCGCAAAAGGGTGCGACCGCGGAGCAGCATTGCAGACTCGCTGCTGACTCGGGTCCACACGGGCTTCAGCCTGGCTTTCATCATCTCGGAGCGCCAGAGCTGGACTTATGACAGACCCGCTGGCAGGATCGGCAGCTCTTGCTTGATGAAGCTCGCGCAAGCAACGGCAACAGCCGCAGCGCCAACATCGGCGGGAGCCACAATAGCAGAGCCCTTGCTGGCAATCTTCAGATCCCCGTCCCGCAATACGTATGGCTTCAAGACCGCCGAAGGGAGCTACTTGCTGCCACAGGAGGAGCTGCAGGCCCTGTGCCAGGCCACAGATCCTGCTGCGCGATTCCCACTGCTTACGTACAGCTCCACCGATGGATCACGGGAGCTGCAGTGGGTGACAGTACTGGACGATGGTCATCCTGTTGATCTGGCCAGCGCTGCGAGCCGCTCCGTGCTGCTGCATGGCCTATATCGCGTACTTGCCTGGGGCAGTAGCAGCGAGGAAGCTGCGCGTGACTATGTGAAACGCTGCGGCATTGCAGTGGATGGGACGTCGCAAGGCAGCACCGACAACTGCGCAGGCAACGACAGCGGCAGCGGCAGCAGCAGTAGCGCGACCATTCAGTCGCTGCAAAGCCCAAAACCACCACCACCAGCAGCAGCAGCAGCAGCAGCAATGATGGCGCAAGCAGTCATGGTGAGCGGCTTTGGCGGACCGCTGCTGACGCGCGCCGACATGGACGCGCTGCTGCAGCCTTTCGCGGCGCTGCTGCCGCACCTGCTCGTGCACCCCCCAACCGACGCGGCGCCGCCGCAGCCGCCGCGGCTGCACATGATCCGCGACGCGGCCGCGGAGTCCGGCTCGCCTGCCGTGTACCTCTGTGTACGCCTGGCAGCAGGGCTCGCGGCGGGCGCCGGGCCCGCCATCGCGACGACGCGGCGGCGCCCCGCGACAGGTGTCCTGCGGCGCTTCGCGCTGCGCGCTCGCCACTACGCGACGCCCACGGCGCTGGAGCCGGAGCTCGCGTTCCTGATGGCGAGCCTCGCGCGCGTCGCGCCCGGGCGCGCGGCGTGCGACCCGTTCTGCGGCTCGGCGTCGCTGCTGCTCGCGGCGGCGCGGCTGGGCGCGGCGGTCACCTGCGGCGGCGACGCCGACGCCGCCGCCGTCGATCGCGAGGGCATCGCCGAGAACTTCAGGCGCGCCGGGCTGGCGCCGCCCGCGCTGCACGTCGCGGATATTGCGGCGCCGCGCGCGCTGCTGCGCGCCGCGCCGTTCGACGCGATCGTGACGGACCCGCCGTACGGCATCCGGGCGAGCGTCGCGGGGCACGAGGACAGGCGCGGGGAACTCTCCTCGGCTGCTCTCGTGGACACGGTCATTGGCCAGCTGCTGTCGTTTGCCGCACAGGCGTTGACGCCTGGGGGGTTTCTTTGCTTTCTGCTGCCGGTGCGCATACCGCCAGCCCAAAACGGGGCGCGCGAAAGGGGCGATAGCAGGAGGCAGCCCGTGTTTGAGGGGCTCCCTGAGGTGTTACGAGTTGTCAGTTGTTTTGAGCAGACGTTCACGCCAACGTTTTCGCGTTACGTCGTCGTCATGAGGAAGGATGCAGGCTATCAACACCCCACTCAATGAACTTAATCTCTGGTCGTCAGTCAGTGTTTACGTGCTACATGTAAAGCAAGAGCTCGATTGCTAAGGCATAACTGAGCAGTGAGTGCATCACATCACCATTGAGCGCCAGCACCTTGTGAATCACCACAACCCTTTTGGAGAGGTGGCTGCGTGAATAACCATGGCAGCCTTGTATCCTTTGCTCCCTGTCCGCATGCGTGTGCACTGTGCATTCATGTCAATTGATTAGATGTTGATGCTCGCAATCGCCTCCAGGATGTTGATGCTCGCAATCGCCTCCAGGATTTACTTCGCGCAGTCTGATCATCTCGTCTGCTGCACACGTGACCAATATACGCGATCTCACAATACCAAAGGCAAGGTGCTGGAAACGAATGCAGCTGCTAACCAAATTTGTTGACAGACATGGAAAGGAGAGAACAAGCTCTGAAAGCGTTGAAATCCCTCTGCTGTGAACAGGAACGCTCTTCCTGCAGGTGCGAGAGCGCAAGCTGGAGCAGTATGATTTACCCTCTGCTGAGGAGGTTCAGTCAATCTGAGCCCTTCCTCTGTGCTTGAAGTTGAACATGAGAGAAGGGGGAGAAGGTCATCAGTTTAGCCTCGCTAACTTCCTCCGGGGCCAGAGGGCGCGAAAATTCAAAATTTTTGGTTCATCTGAAAGGCCAGCAATTATGACAAACGCGGGGGTGGGAGCGCTAGCTGCGCGTGCCGTCTGAGGTGATGTTCGGGCATGCTGCTGCCCCTTTTCAGTGCTAGCAACCCCAGGTAGCTTCATTGGCGGTGGCGCTGTGAAGGTGCCGCAGCAACAAAATAAGCGTGCCCCTTGCGAGGCTGGCACTCTAGCTCAGTGGCAATGAATGACGGAGCGCCATCGCACGATGCAACAGTTCTCGCTGATCCCAGCGTGGTTGGCCAATCAGGCGGTGCCCAGCATGCGCCAATTTCGGGTCCTCCCAAGTCACCTCCTCCCAAGTCACCAGATCCGCTTGCGGCCGCAGACGCCTTGGCGTTGCTGGCGGCAGAGGCGTCAAGCGCTGCTGCTGGAGCCGATGCTGTCGTGGCGCCTGCTCAAACCGGCGACTCAACGTCGCAGATGTCGTTTTCCGAGACAGCAGCTCCTGACACAACTGGCGCGGTGGCCCTGCTCGCTGCGGCGGCGGTGAGCGAGCAGGGCGGCCTTCAGGCGCCAGCTGCTGTCAAGACGGAGCTGCTTCACCCACAGCCACAACTCGACGCTCATGCGCATGGAGCAGCAACCGACTCTCGCGTGATCATGGTGGAGAGTTTGGAGCAGAGCGTCGAGCCTCAGCAACAGCCAACCGCCCTCCAGGCCTCGTTGAACAACAGCAGAGACAGCGCAGCAGCGGAAGCAACAGCTGCTCTGGCAACACTGGCCAGCTTAGCGCCAACACCAACCAGCCTCCAGCCCTCAGGTGCTTCGCAGGAATCGCAGCTTGCCGCCGGAAACAGTCCGCCACAGCACGAGACTGCAGCATCTGGGGATGGTGATCGAGATCAATCAGCTGCGCGCGGGCAGGATTTACAGCAGCAGTCACACCTCTCACCACCGCCGCCGCCGGTGCTGTCGTCGCAACAACAGCAGCCGCTGTTTGGCAGTTTGCCTGGTGCTGCTGCCTTCATCGTGGGCTCAGATACCCCGAGCACTGCTGCGAGCTGCGCTCATGGTTCGCCTGCAGGGTTCTCGATGGAGAGCTATGATGGCGGGGCTGCCACAGCTGCGCCACTTCAGCTTGGGGTGCCTAGCGTGCCAACGCCAACAGGCGGCAAAGCTCAGCAGGGTGGTGTGCAGCAGCAGCAGGGGGTACCCGATGCTGCCAGTGGAGCGGTGCCGCAACAGGATGCGCATTTACTGGCGGCTGCGATGCAGCAGCAGCACTACCACCACCAGCAGCAGCAGCAGCAGCAGCAGCAGCATGGGGAGGTTGCAGGGGAGGGTGGTGGTGGAGCTCGCAGCAAGCTGGCAAAGGCAGCGGCGCAGCAGCGGCAGCTGCAGCAGCAGCGGCAGATGCAGCAGCTCCACATGGAGCAGCACCAACACCACCAGCAGCACCAGCAGCGGCACCAACAGCAGCACCAACAGCAGCAGCAGCAGCAGTACTATCAGCAGCAGCAGCAGCAGCAGCAGCAGCAGCAGCAGCAGCAGCAGCAGCAGCAGCGGAGCAACGGTGCGGGGCATGCGGAGCCGTCGCACCAGCAGCACCAGCACGGGCAAATGGTGCCATTGCAAGAGCAGGCAGAGGCAGCCCACCCGTCACAGACTCAGGAGGAGCCGCAGCGTTGGGGCAGCACTGCACCGCCCACGACGCCGCTGCAGACTAGCGACGACGCCAGCAGAGCCGCTGCTGCCGCGCTGCTCATGCACGTCAGCGGCGCGGGGCCAGCAGCACCTCCAGCAGCGGTGGCGGCGGCGGCAGCGGCTGTGGCGGCGGCGCGCGGGGTTGGCGGCAGCCTGGGCGGTGCAGCCGTGAGCCAGTCAATGGCGAGGTGGGACGGTGGCGATGGGGACGATGCCTCAGTGCTCGGCGGCCTGGCGTTCAGTGGGGACGGTGGGCGCGATGGCGCAGCGGCACTGCAGCAGGGCTTGGGCGCGCAGCAGGGCGTGGCGGCAGCAGCGGCTGCTGCATATGCGGCGCAGAGCCAACAGAGCCAGCAGCAGCAGCTGGCGCAGTCGGTGCCGCAGCAGCAGATGGATCAGCAGGCGTATGAACACCAGCAGCGCCAGCAGCAACACGTCCAACAGCATCAGCAGCAGGGGGTCGGCAACGGTCCGCCGGCGCAACACAACCAGGCATGGGTTGAGCAGCAGCTCGAGGTGATGCGTCGGCAGCAGCAGGAGGAGCAGCAACAGCTGCAGCAGCATCAGCATCAGCAGCAGCACCATCTGCAGCAGATGCAGGACCACGTTCAGGTGCAGCAGCAGCAGCAGCAGCTGGAGCAGCATCGACAGGAGCAGCTGCTCCGCCAACAGCAGCACGAGCAGCAGTTGCGGCAGCAGCACGAGCAGCAGCTGCGTCAGGCGCAGGAGCAGCAGCAATTGCAGCAGCAGGCGTACCTTCGACAGCAGCAGGAGCAGCAGCTGCTGCATCAGCAGGAGCAGCTACGTCAGCAGGAGCAGCTACGTCAGCAGGAGCAGCTTATTCAGCAAAAGCAGCTTGTGCGGCAGCAACAGGAGCAGCAGGAGCGGCTGCGGCAGCAGCGGGAGCAGCAGCTGAGGGAGCAGCAGCTACAGGAGCAGCAGCTTCGACAGCATAGAGAGCAGCAGCTTCAGCAGCATCGGACCGCGCACTTGCAGCAGCAGCAGCAGCAGCAACAACAGCAGCAGCAGCTGCAGCAGTACCAGCAGCTCATGCAGCAGCACCAGCACCTTCAGCTGCAGCAGCGGCAGAACGTCCCCGCCACCCCCCTGCCGCTTCCTGTTGCCATCGCTCCTACCGCGCTCTCCTCCGCGTCCCCCCCCGCGCCCCCCCTGATTGGAAACCCCATCATGCTACGCGTGCACAGCGCGCTTCAAGCAGCCCCCCACCCCCCCCCCTCCCCGTTATCCCCCCGCTCCCCGATCTGGACAGCGATGCGCTGCCGCTGCCGTCAGCGCTCATCTCGGGCGCGGTCGCCGAGCGCTACGCGGCGGCAGCGCGGCGGCAGGAGCGCGCGGCAGCGCGCGCCGCCGCCTCTGCCGCCGCGATGCGCGCAGCTGTGGACTGCGTGCTGCAATCGCCGAATGCGGAGGAGGCAAGCAGCAGTGCTCTGAAGCTGGAGGTCGCTGATTTGCCGCCGGACCAGGGAGAGCCTGCTGCTGCTGGCAGCAGTGCTGGCGGTGGCGCTGGTGGGGGCGGTGGCAACGGCGCGAGTGGTGGCGGCGGCGGCAGCCGCAGGGGCGGCGGTGGCGCATCTGCTGCAGAAACTGCGCACGTGAAATCGCTTTCTGTGCCAGGCACAGAGGAGAACGGCAGCCAGAGCGGAGGCAGTCACGTTGAGACAGGCGCGGTGCGCGAGGGCGGAGCCGATGTTGCCGCTGCTGCTGCTGCAGAGCAGAGCCAGCAGGCACCCAGCAGTGCTCAGCCCGTTCAGTCCAGCGATGCTCATCCACGAGATGTCAGCAGCGACAGTGGAGGCAGCGGCGGCGGCGGCAGCGGCGGCGGCGGCAGCGGCAGCGGCGGTGGCGGCAGCAGCGGCGGCGGCGATGGCGACAGCGGCGGTGACAACGACAGCAGCAGTGCTGCTGCCAATGCGGCCATCGGCCCTATGGCGCCTGGTACTGACTCTGGTCCTGCTCCCATGGACGTCACCGGCAGCGGCGGCAGCAGCAGCATTCAAGGTGGTGGTGATGGTGATGGCGGCAGCGGCGGCAGTCCCGGGCAGAGTGCGCAGGGCACAGGGCAAGCGGAAGGCGATGCGATGGACTGCAGCAAAGATGATGCTGTTGTCACCGCCGCTGCAGAAGCGCGTGCGGCCATGGCGGGCGACTACTCTGCTCAGTCTCCACCGCCTGCCCCGCCTTCCCCACTACCACCCACCGTCTGCGGCGCTGCTGTCAAGGCGGCCGGCTCTGCGGACATCGCAGACTGTGCCGCTGCCGAACCGGACTCTGCCTTTGCCGACGCTGCAGCAGCTGCTGCCGCAGGTGATGCTGCCGTCGACCCTGACAGCGCCGCCAGCGCAGCTGACAAAGGTGCCACAGCCGCCGCGGCCGCTGAAGCCGCTGCTGATGCCACCGCTGCTGATGCCGCCGTTGCTGCGGACGCCGCTGCCGCTGCTGCTGCGGCGGCAGAGCAGCGCCGCGCCGCACTGGAGGCGGAGTTCCGCAGCGATGTGGAGGAGGCGCTGCGGCGGCGCCGGCGCCTGAGGAGCGTTCTGGACCGCCTGTCAGAGCAGCGCGCGCAGCCTGGCGCTGCCGCTGCCGCCACCGTCCCCGCCGCCCTCGCCGCGCTCGACTTCTACAAAGCGGCGACGCGCACGGCGGCGGCGCGGTGGCGCGGTTGCAAGCGCACGCGCTTCGGCGAGCTGCGGCAACGCGCGGCGGCGCGCGCGCGGCGCACCGCGCTGCTCGGCCTGGGCCCGGCGGCGCCGCCGCCGCTGGACCCCGCCGCCGCCGCCGACGGCAGCAGCGGCGCGCTGGAGCGGCGCCTGCTGGCGGCGCACGCGGCGGAGGCGGCGGAGTACGCGGCGTGGCATGCGCGGACGCTAGGCGCGGGGGCGGATTCGGCGGTGGCGGGGCTCAGCCTGCCGTGGGGGTTCCCGCCGTCGCTGGCGCACCGCGCGCTCGCGGCGCACGCCGTAGTGCGGTCGCTCAGCACGTGCCTCCACGTGATGCCGTTCGCGCCGCAGGCGCTGCTGCGCGGCCTCGCGCTGCGCGCGCGCGCGCCGCTCGTCGACGAGCTCCATGTGGAGCTGGTGCGCGTGCTGCTGGCGTCGCACTTCAAGGGTGAGTCGAAGTACAAGCAGAGCTGCTGCGCATGCATGACTTGCGGCTGCGTCCCGTGCGTGCAAGTGTCCTGGGGGCACGTGTCATGCACTATCGGGCCCATCATGCTGGTGTGCTGACGCCGCGCTGCAGCAGGGTGCAGTGCTCATCAGTTTTGACGCAGGCGCGAGTCATGACTCGTAAAGTGCCACTTGAACGCAAGACTGATCAAAGCACTGGGCTCATATATCATAGGAGGGTAGGTACGCTTCGTCCCTGTCCCCTCGTGACAACGCTGGCGCTGATTCGGCGTCTGACACGCTCGCGCCATGCGCCTTTTTGCGCTTCATCTTGCGTCCTAGTTCTGAATTACATCTGAGAAATTTAGAGGCCTGCCAATGCAGCATGTTTCCGCCGCTCCCCATGCAGATCATGCACACACCTCACCCAACACCAGTCGCAACGTACTGCTGCACACCGCCGCCAGCTCTCCGATTGCGACCGCTGCGATGTTAAAGTGACAACATATCTGGTCTCCCATCAACCTTGTCTTCCGTGCGCAGGCAGCCGCGTGTCGCGCGACGCGCAGCGCTGGCTCGACACGCGCTTCCTCGACGCCGTCACGTGGCCCGCGTTCGCGGCGGACCTCATTGCGCGCCTCGAGGCGAAGCGCGCCGCGGAGCGCCGCCGCCGCCGCGCCGCCGACGCCGCCGGCGACGCCGCCGCTGCCGCCGACGAATCCGACGAGGACAGCGAGGGCGGCAGCGGCGCGGACGGCGGCAGCGGCGGCGGCGGCGGCGGGGACGGTGAGGCGGCGGCGGCGGCGGCGCTCGGCGCGGCGCTGCGGCGCGTCGAGTACCACCTACTGCCGGTGGGGGTTCGCGTGGACGTGCTGGAGTACCTGTGCGACGCGCTCCTGGAGTGCGACTGGTGCCAGGCGGAGCTCGAGTACCGCGCGCGCACGGACCACGGCGCGTTCAATGTGGACGCCGACGGCGTCGTCTTCGCGTGCGTCCTGTGCAACCGCGGCGGCACGCTCGTCTGCTGCGAGCACTGCCCGCGCGCGTACCACGCGCGCTGCGTCGGCGGGCGCCACGGCACGGAGGTCGCCGACTGGGCGTGCTTCGAGTGCCGCGCGCACCTGCCGGACCCCAGCGGCGACGGCCTGCGCGTCGCGCACGAGTGGGTGCCGCGCGTGGGCCCCGTGTGGGTGGTGGGGGGCTTCGCCTTCCGCGCTGCCAGGGGGGAGGGGGGGGCGGCGGGGGGGGCGGAGTGCGCAGGTTTGGGCGCCGACGGCGTGGAGCTCATCACGCCGCAGGAGGTGTTTGCGCTGGGGCGGCAGCTCGGGCGTGAGCGCGCCGCGACGTTCCCCTTCACGCTCCTCTCCTTCCCAGACGCGTGCTTCGCGCTGCCGCCGCTGCCAGAGTCGCCGTCGCGCGCCGCCGCGGGCGCGAGCGCGGACGCCGCTGCCGCCGCTGCTGCTGCGGCGACCCCCAAGAAGGGGGGTAGGGCGCGCTCGAGGGCCTCGCCGCTGCCGCAAGAGGCAGCAGCAGCAGCGGCGGACAGCGCGGCGGCGGCGGCGGCGGAGCCCGGCAGCAATGCTGCTGCAGGCGAGCATTCGGCGGCTAAGCGGGGCCGCGGCAGGGGGCGGGGCAGGGGGAGGGGCAGGGGTGGTGGTCGTGGCGGTGGGCGGCGTGGTCAGAGGAGCGCTGCTGCAGAGGCGGACTCTCAAGGGGGCAGCGACGGAGAGGTGGGCGACGCTACGGAAAGTGACGTGGCTGCAGCTGCGGACGCGCAAGTGCCGGTTGCAGAATCCGCGCAAGAAGCGGCGGCGCCGCCAGCGGCAGCAGCAGCGGCAGGGGCAGCACCTGGCGAAATAGTGGCGCCGATGCAGGCTCTGCTGTCAGTCATGGCACCTTCAGCGGCAGCTGAGGCATTGACCTTGCCAGTCGCAGCTCCGACGCCTGACACACCAGCCAGCTTAGCGGATTCGGCAGCGAGTGATGATGCGGCAAGCGCGGCCGCGGCGGCAGCAGCAGGAGGGCCGCCAGAAGCACCTGCAAGCGATGTGGCACCGCCTGCAAGCGATGCCACCGCGGCAGCGCCTGCTGCGGACGTTACCAGCCCTGCTCTGCCGGTGCCGACCGTTGGCAAGAAGCGCAGCAGCTCAGAGGCGGAGCTGCCCCCGCGCGACGGAATCGAGGACGGTGGCAGCAGCAGCACCGCTGCACCAGCGGAGGCAGCAGCAGCAGCAGCAGCAGCAGGCCCGGGCGGCAGCGCACCAGCAGAGCCCGAGGCGGTGCAGCAGGTTGCCGATCTGCCGCCGGCACCGGCTGCGGCAGATGCTGTGGAAGCCCAAGGCGCCGCGGCTATGGATGTCAGCGCTGACACCACACCCCAAAGTGTAGTTACGGCAGCACGGAACGGTGGTGGCGGCGACGGCAGCAGCAGCAGCAACGACGGCGCTGCTGGCAGCGGCGCAGGAGTCGCTGCCTCAGTCGAGGGCTACGAAGCTGCAGCAGGTGCGGTGCCTGCTGAGGCGGAGCGTGCTGCTGCGGCAGAGGCAGCGCTCAGTGCCACAACAGAGGCAGATGGCTTGCCAGCAGCAGCACCTGCTGCGAATGCGATGGACATGGAGGCGTCGGCACCGGCGGCACCCGAGCAGTCTGCAGCCATGCCTGCGGAAGCAGCAGCGCTGCCGGCGGCGCCAGCGGCGGAGGCAGCAGCAGCGCTGCAGGCTGCCGCAGCAGCACTGGTAGCTGCAGGGGAGGCGCCAGCAGCATCAACACAGGGGACGCCTGAGGCGATGGAGGTCGAAGCTGAAACAAGCGCACAGGCAGACGGGGGTGCCGCCAATGCACCGGATGGACAGTCTGCTGCGCAGGCCGCAGGCGAGGCTGCAGCCGCCGAGGACGCAACGGCGGCGGCAGGTGCAACAACGGTGGCCGCAGCGTCACTAGCAGACGGCGCGTCCTCTGGCGCTGTCGCTGCAGCGGACGCTCGCTCAGCGGATAGCACCATCGCTCAGCCAGCAGGCGCTGACGAAGCACCAGCGCTGCCTTCAGCATCTGCACCACGGGCCATCGATAATGCCGTGCTTGTGGCTGCAGCTGACGGCGGCAGCGGCGCCTCACCTGAGCCAGCGCAGCCGCAGCAGCAGCCCGCAAATGCGCAGCCCCTGGACACCGCTATTTCGGCAGCAGACGCGCAACCTGCAGAGCCAGCGGCGGCAGCGAACGGCGGCATCGCAGCTGCCGCAGTGGCGCCGCCTCGCAGCCCGCAACCCCCTCCGCCGCCGGCGCCCGCGCCCCCCCTCTTCCCCCTCGACCCCACGCTCAGCAACCCGTACCTCTACACCAACCGCTACGCGCGCGCCGCGCCGTACCCCGGCATGCCCCCGATGCCGCGCGCCGTCGCGTGCGCCTCCGTGCCGCCGGCGCGGTGGGCCGCGCACCCGCCGTCCGCCGGCGCCGCGCTGCCGTTGGACGTGACGCTGCGCGCGGCGGCGCTCGAGCGCGACGCGCGCGCGGCGCACCTG
Organism: Tribonema minus; assembly: GCA_017506865.1. Taxonomy (NCBI): domain Eukaryota; class Xanthophyceae; order Tribonematales; family Tribonemataceae; genus Tribonema; species Tribonema minus. The sequence goes on from JAFCMP010000032.1 coordinate 267,675, forward strand.
GACGCCCCCGCAGCGCTGCTGCTGCAGCTCGACCGCGAGCTTGCGGGGCTGTACGATGCCGGCGGTGCGGCGGCGGCGGCGGCGGGGGGCGGCGGCGGCGGCGCGGCGGCGGACGCGCTGGCGGCGGCGGCAGGCGACGTCAGACGGGCGAGGAGCGTGGGGGAGCTGGCGCGCGTGGCGATGACGCTGGCGGCGTGCGCGCACCGGCGCGCGTTCCGCGAGGCGTGGAGCGTTCCGTACGAGGCGTCGCGCAGCGCGCGGGCTTCCGCCGTGAGCTCCGCAGGTGAGCCCTCTCTGTTGCATGCCTCTGGGGAGTGAATATTCAACAACGAAGGTTGCAAAGAAGTTGCTTGCTGCGGCTGCCGGTCAGATGTGTTGGTGTCAAGGGCTGAAAGCAAGGATGCGTGGCTTGAAGTGAATGCCTATACCTTGAAGTATGTGGCTTCGTCAGCGACAGGTGTAGCTGCAACCGTCGCTTGTGCGCGGCCCAGGCTTGTGTTTTGACGTGCTGCGCATGCACTCGCTCATTGCCATGGGAGCTGTACCTTGTGTGGGGAGGGATGCTGCTTTGATTGGGCACCACTACTAATAGCAGCAGGTGCGAAGTGCCGATAATCTGTCAGCGATGCAGATCGCCATCAGCGGCATGGCATCAGCGGCTGACACCACTTGCCTGTGGCACATGTGTCACCTGGTAGCAGACCCGGCAGTCGGATGCAAACCGCGCTGCTGCTTTGCGTGCAGCACCACCCTTTCTCCAGGGGAAGGCACGTAAATGCATTGCCAGCGACAGGCGTGCGCACCTTCGTGTCATGGCATCCTGACGTATTGCCGACTCCCCCTCAGCGCTGCGTGCATCAGCCCGTATAGGCCGGCCGTAACACACCTGCTTTCGCCATTGACATTCCCCGTTTGTGCAGCGGCGTTGGCAGCGGCGACTGCGCCGCAGCCGCTGCAGCGCGCCTCCGCAGCGGCCGCCACGGCCCGCCTAGCAAACATCGCCGCGGAGGAGGAAGCGGACGGGGCGGACTTCTCTGACAGCGACGACATTAGCACTGGCGGCGCTGCCATCAACGATGGCGGTGGCAGCGGCAACGGCGGCGGCAGCAGTGAGATTGCAGCTCCGCAGCTATCGCAGCCAGAAAGCGAAGGCAGCAACGCTGGCGGCGCGCCGCCCGTGCACGGCAGCAGCGGCCTCACTGCTGTCAGCGGCGGCGGCGGCGGCAGCGGCGGCGGCGGCGGCGAAAGTGAGAGCGCCAGCAATGGCGACGCCGGTGATGGCAATGCTCAGCTGCAGCTGGCGACAGTGGAGGGCGGAGCTGTGCCGATGGTGGTTGATGCAGCCCTGCCGGAGCCCAAGAAGCGCAAGCATGGCGGCGGCGGCGGCGGCGACGATGGCGAGGACGGCGAATACGCCGATGACGGCGACTCGGCGGATAACGACAGTGATGCTCAGGAGTCACAGGTATGCATGTATTCACAAAGCATCTCTACTGTGCCGGGGGGGGGGGGGGGGGACACTGCAAGCGCAATTACAGTTCTTGAAGTTTATGCGGCTATTTTGTGCAGTTGAGGTCCAAATTCACACTTTTGGCCAGCTTGCGTGGGCCCACTAGCTGTTTGCGCATGTTTAGCATATGTTGCATTTGCAGCATCGGCGGCACGAATGGACATGCTGCAATCCTGAGCGTCAGCCGCCGCAGCAGCAGCAGCAGCAGCGCTCGACATCGTGTGTGGTGTGGCGCCACCGCGACACCGACCGGCTGTCGCAATGCTGCGCAGCTGATCTGAGCAGCACAAAACGCACAGCGCCGAGCACCGACAGTCCTTGACGCATCCTATTTGCGCGCTGCTGCCCCGCAGAAGAAGGCGACTCCGCGCAAGAAGCCACGCCGCACCAAGCGCGTGGCGCCGCCGCAGCAGCAGCAGCGCGCCGCGTCGCGCGTGCTGCGCAGCGCGGACCCGACGCCGCGCGCGCCGCGCAGCCGCGAGGCGACGGTGCAGCAGCTGCAGGAGATGTCCGCGGCGGCGGCGGCAGCGGCGGCGGCGGAGCGCGAGGGCAGCGCGGTGTGCGGCTACTTTGACCCGCTGCCGCCGGACCTGCAGCTGTGGTCGGGGGAGGTGGAGGAGGGGGCAAAGATGGGGCCAACGGGGCAGATTGTAGGGACATCGCTGCTGTTTGGGCGGCGCTGCTTCGCGGACGCGCAGCAGAAGCGGCTGCCGCCGGCGCTCGCGCGCAGGGCGGCGCGGCAGGGGGTGAGTTGAAGTTGAGGGTGCGGCGAGCCCGAAAAGACGTCTTGTAGAGAAATGCATTCATGCAGAGATGTCGCTGCTGTTTGGGTGGCGCTGCTTTGCGGATGCGCAGCAGAAGCGGCTGCCGCCAGCGCTCGCGCGCAGGGCGGCGCGGCAGGGGGTGAGTTGAAGTTGATGTTAACATTGAAGTTGAGTTTGTGGCACGCCCGAGAAAGACTGCTTACACTTGCATTCATGCAGAGATGTCGCTGCTGCACAGGCGATGCTGCTTCGCGGATGCGCAGCAGAAGCGGCTGCCGCCGGCGCTCGCGCGCAGGGCAGCGTGGCAGGGGTGAGTTGAAGTTGGGGCGCGCCAATGAACACCGTTCAGACTGGGCATTTTCGCGGTTACATTGTAATGCGCTGCGACCTGTGATTTGTACTGTTTCAAGCTAATCAGCCATGCACCAACAGAGACACTTCGCAAGAATCATCTGGAGCTACGTACAGTACTGCCGCCAGTTGCGTTGGCGGCTGGGGGTGCCTGGCCTGCAGCGCAGCACGGCATGTGACGGGCTTCACAAAGCCACACTCAGGGCCGCATCGTGCAGATTCCTGACGTGCACCGCGCTAGCCTTCGTTTGGTGTGAACCTGCGCTGACCGATTCCCCCCTCCCGCTCCCGCAGCCACTCAATGCCGATGTCTGCCTGACGTCACCGTACTGTCCTCCGTTCTTTGCCGAATCTGTGCTGACCAGACCCCCCCCCCCCCTCCCGGTGCTCACGCAGGGGCACCGCCCCATCCCCTCGTATATGTACCCGAACGTCGGCGAGGACGCCAAGATACCGCTGTCCTCGCAGTGGCTCGCGCGCGTGGCGGCGAGCCGCACCGCCGCGGAGCTCTGCGTGCACCTGCGTGCGCTCGAGGCGCTGCTCGACCGCGACGTCACCGCCTCAGCGCTCAGCGGCAGCAGCGCCGCCATCGCGGCAGCGCTCGGTCGGCCCATCCTGCGCCAGCGCTACAACCGCGCGCTGGGCACCGCGGAGTATCTCCTCGCGCCCGCTGGCAGCAGCAGCAGCGGCGGCAGCAGCGAAAGCGCGCCGCAGGACTGGGTGAGGGAGGACGCCGTGGCGCCGCGGGCGCTGCGGCGGTGGCTGGAGGCGCGCGGCGCGGCGCGGCGCGCGGCGGCGGCGGCGCGCGCCGCCGCCCGCGCGCGGCGGCGCGCGGCGCGCGAGGACGCGGCGCGGCGGCGCGCGCGCGCCGCGGACACCGCCGCCGCGGCCGTGCGCGCGCGCGTCATCGACGGCGTCACCGCCGGCGCCGCCGCGTACCGCGCGCGCCTGACGGAGCTGCTGGCGGCGGCGTACGAGAGCGGCGCGCGCAGCGTGGGGGAGGCGGAGCTGGCGGCGCTGCGCGGCGCGTTCGTGGACGAGCTGGTGGGGTTCGCGGCGGAGGTGGCGCTCGCGCGCGCGCCGCCGGGCAGCGCGCCACCGGCGTGGGCGTCGCTGCGCGATCAGGTGACGCTCCTCGTTCTTGTGGCTGCCGCCGCGCTCGCGTCGTGCCCTGCGCTGCGCGAATGGGTCTCAAGGAGCGCCCTACGCGAGCGCGCCCTGCGCTTGGGGAATGAGTCTCAAGGAGTGCACGGTTTTGGTCAAGCGTGGGCAGCTGCAGCTGTGTGGACGCTATGTCGGTAGGACTGAAAAGCAGGCCGCAGCAGCAGCAGCAGCAGGGTGATTACTGCAGCTGAAGGTGTAGCCGATGTGAGTCGCCGCTGCTGATTGTTGAAAAGCAAGTTGAAGTGACCAGGGAGCGGCGCAATCTGCAATCCCCACTCGCTCGCTCCAGTTGATTTGCGCAAAGCACCTGGAAACTATAACCCAAACAGCCGGACTTCAATCTCTGAGTGTGCACCCCTACAAAAAAACATCTTCCTGCAACTGGTCATGCAGTCGCCAGCACCATACCGTGCACGCGCCGCCGCTTCACCTCAAATGTCGTCACGCAAAACCCTCACACTTAACCCCCCCCCCCCCCCGCCCCTCCCCCCCCCTTCGCTGCAGGCCCACGGCGAGGCGCGAGCGCAGGCGCAGGCGGTCGAGGCGCAGGCGCTGGACTCGTTCCGCGCTACGGTGGCGGCGGCGTGGGGGAGCATCGCCAACGAGCGCGCGCAGAGCGCTGCCGCGGCGGCGCGCGAGCGCGAGGAGCGCGCGCGCGAGGAGCGGCAGCGCCAGGAGAAGGAGGCGCGAGCGCGGGCGAAGGCGGAGTCCAAGGCCAAGGTGAGTGAGCAGGGTGTGTACTGCTGGTGTACTGGTTCGTGTACTGGTGCTGATAGGGTGCTTCTGGCGCTTGTGAAGGAGGCGCGCGCCAGGGCCAACGCGGAGTCCAAGGCCAAGGTGAGGGAGCAGAGTCTGTACTGCTGGTGTACTGTTTCGTGTACTTGTGCTGTCAGAGTGCTTCTGGTGTATGTGAAGGAGGCGCGTGCGAGGGCGAAGGCGGATTCCAATGCCAAGGTGAGTGAGCAGAGTCTGTACTGCTGGTGTACTGTTTCGTGTACTTGTACTGTTAGGGTATTTCTGGTGTATGTGAAGGAGGCGCGCGCACGGGCGGGGGCCAAGGCGGAGTCCAAGGCCAAATTGAATGCGCCAGTCTGTACTGCTGGTGTACTGTTGGTGTACTTGTGCAATTAAGGTATTTGTGGCGCAGGAGAAAGAGCGTGCACCAATGCCGAGGCAGAACCCAACACCAAGATGAATGCGCCAGTGGGCGGGCTTGAGTGTTTTCTTGTGGGGGGAGGCAGGGTACAGTAAGCACTTGTGTGTGTGTTTGTTTGTGTTTTGGGGGGCAGGATGAAGGCCGGGGCTTTGAGTGGCATGAAGTGAACACGACGGGGGCCAAATGTGATGTGGGGCGGGGGGTAGGGTTAGGGCTCGGCGGGGAATGAGGGACCTTAGGAGAGAGGGCAGGGGCGCTACTTGAAGTTGACAGTTGAATTGGGGCCTTGTAGTGCTGTCTAGAGAAGGAGGCACACCCAGTGTCAAGGCAAAGTCCAAGGCCAAGGTGAGATGCGCTCAGAGGGGTAAAGGCTGATGAGGGGGAGGGTTGGCACTAGGGCATGAACCAAATCCGGGGCCCTGCTTGGTGTCGCTGTAATCGTTGTTGATTGCCATGCTCGGGGTCTGGAACAGCGTATCTTGCAGTCAACTCTTCGATGCCCGCTTGACAGTGCTGCAATTTTCCGCTCAACCCTCGCGCTGGGCCACCTCACCGAACGCGCCCGTTCCGACCGCAGGCGCGCGAGGAGCAGCTGCGCGCCAACGAGGCGGCGCGCTCGCAGGCGGCAGCGCTGCAGCAGCAGCAGCAGCAGTTCCAGGCGGCGCAGAACGCGGAGCGGGCGCGCCTCTTGCACCAGCAGCAGCAGCAGCCGCAGCAGTTCTCAGCGCAGCAGCAGCAGCAGCAGCAGCAGCAGCAGCAGCGGCGCATGCCCACCGCCGCGCAGCTGATGTCCGCGCGTGCCAAGCTGGAGGCGCAGAAGGCGGGGTACCTGCAGCAGCACGCGGCAGCGGCGGCGCGCGGCGACGCCGCCACCGAAGCAGCGCTCCGCGAGCAGCTCAACAAAGTCAACTACGCGTTGCAGAAGGTGGGGCAGATGCTGCAGGCGGCGGAGCAGCAGCAGCAGCAGCAGCAGCAGCACTGGGGGCAGCAGGAGCGGCCGCCGTCGGCGGAGGCAGCGGCGGCGGCGGCGGCGCAGCAGCAGCAGCTGCAGTACCAGGAGCAGCGGCGGCGGCAGCTGATGCAGCAGCAGCAGCAGCAGCAGCAGCAGCAGCAGCAGCAGCAGCAGCAGCACGGCGTCGGCGCGCTGGGGGGCCTGGCAGACCTGCTGGCGCAGCAAGCAGCAGCTGCGCAGCAGCAGCAGCAGCAGCAGCAGCAGCAGCAGCGCGCCGCTGGCGCCGTCCCCGGCCTTCACGGCGCCCCCATGAATCTGTCGCTGGCGGACGGGTACCTGGCGCGTGTGAGGCCACCTGGAGATTACGCGCTGCCTGCCGGCTCGACGTCACCGGGCGTAGTCAACGGAGGAAGGTGAGCTTTTGGGCGCGTAGCGCGTTGACATGTGCCGCTTGACCGAGGCACTCCATGTACGGGGATAGCTCTGATGAGAAGTGTGCCGGGCGTAGTAATGGAGGCAGGTGAGCTGCTGGGTGCGCGGTGCATTTGCACGTGCCGCCGCGCAATTGCACAGGCGGTTGTTTGAAGCACCACATTTGCCAGGAACTGAAAGCTGGCGGTAGTGCCTCTTCAGCAGAGTGCGTAGTGCTCCTAGTAAGCCTGCAGGCCGGCTAAGGCACGGCCATGCATATGCGATAATGTTTGCTGCCGCTGCCATGGCCGCCACTGCCATTGATGTTGTGCCACCGGTGCTTGCAGCGCCGCGTGTGCCTTGTCGGCTGCAGGATCACGCGGCGCGTATCGTTATATGGAGGAGCGAACGCTCGGGTACTCACATGCTGCAAAGCGCTTTGCTACGGACAGCCTTCAGTGTTGAGCAATGAGCATACATGACCAGTGTATCATCTGCCCATGATCTGCTCATGAGGGGTAATGTGCTCCAGTCACTCTTGCCAACAGCTCATACTGGTTATAGTGAACCGGGTGATGATGCTCCATTGGTGAACTGGGTAATAAGCTTGCTCCACTCCTGCTGGTGGCACGGCCATGCAGCCTACAAAGCGCCACCACAGATCCACTGCACTCGGCGCACTGATCAACTCCAACAACCCGGAAACAGAAGGCGCTGTACAATCCGGGACTCTGGAGCAGCACATATACTTTTAAGTACTTTGATGTGTATGCCCAACATGAGCCTGGAGCGTCAGCGCAATAAAGGCACGCCCGCTTCTCGTGCGCCGTTGTCGCCAGCCGCCGCAGCAGCAGCGGCAGCAACGGCGCCGGCGATCCGCACGCACACGCCAGCCCGCGGGGCTTCAACCCCAGCCCTAGCCCCAACAGTCGTTTCGGCATTGTTCCAGACTTCGGCGCTGAATCCGAGGCCAGCAGGCATGCCGCCACTGCCGCTGCAGCCGCCGTGGGAGCAAGTGCCTATGGCGACGGCAGCTACGCGGCCCAGCAGCAGCGGCAGCAGCAGCAGCGGCAGCGACAGCAGCAGCAGCAGCGCCAGCGGCAGCAGCAGCAGCAGAGGGCGCCGCCGCCGCCGCTGCCGGAGCCGCCGCACGCGCGTCCCGGCGCCGCCGCCGCAGCGGGCCACGCGCCCGGCGGCGGCGGCGGCGCGGCGTACGCGTGCCGCGTGTGCGGCGGCGGCGGCGGCAACATGGTGTCGTGCGGCATCTGCGAGGGGCCGTGCCACACGCGCTGCGCGGTGGGCGCGCCGAGCTCGCACCCGACAATGCCGGGCTACGCGTGCCTCAAGTGCGCGGCGGAGGACGTGCCGCCGCCGCGTCTCAGCCGCTCCGCGCAGCAGCCGCAGCAGCAGCAGCAGAAGGCGCGCGGCAGGGGCGGCGGCGGGGCAGGGGGGCGGCCGCGGAAGAACGCCGCCGCCGCCGCCAACGCCGATGCTGCCGCCGCCGGCGCCAATACTATGCCATCAGGCGCGCCGCAGCTGATGTCGATGCCGCCAGCAGCGTACGCCGCATATCCGCCGCAGGGTTACCAGTTCCCGGGGATGCCGGCACCGGGGCAGTTTGCGGCGGCGCCAGCGGCGGCGGCGTTCGCGCCGGCGGCAACGGCGGCAGCGGCGGAAGCGGCGGCGGCGGCGGCGGCAGCGGCGCAGCGCGCGGACCGCTCGCTGCTGAGCGCCGCCGATCGCTCGTGGCTGCAGCGTACGGAGAACGTGGGCGACGCGTACGTGCCGCAGGTCGGCGACACGCTGTGGTACTTCCCGCGCGGCCATGCGGAGATGCTGCGCGAGCGCCCGGAGGCGCGCGCCGCCGCCGCCGCCGCCGCTGCGAGCGGGTGCGGGCCGCCGTGGATGGCGCCCGGCGCCGCCGCCTCCGCCATCGACGTCGCCGTGCTGTGCCAGGTGAGTGGTGATTTTTGGGGTGGTTGGGGTGCGGGGGGGATGTTGGTCGGTGTACCGTGCGGCGAGAGGCAGTGAACACGGATGAGCAGTATAGTAAAGAACCATCACCGCTCAGTGCAAAGTTGCAAAAGCGACAACACAGTTGGTTGGCTTTCTCAAGAGTTGACGGGCCTGGCTGTGCGCTGCCACTTCTGAAAGTATCGTGAAAAGGGCGAGCAAGCCTATGGTACCATCAGAATGGCAGCCGTTGCGCCCTGCTTGCTGGTGGCCGACAGTCAGTTGAGACCACCAGAACACCGATTGCTGCAAGATTTCCGCCTTAACCCTAACCCTAACCCATTTGCAACCCTTGCACACTGCCCCCCCCCCCCCCGGCTTCTGCCACAGGTGCAGCGCATCGACTACGAGTTCCCCACGGCGGCGGCGGCGGCGGCGCGCGCCGCCGCCGGCAAGCCCGCGCCCATCGCGGCGACGCTCACACTGGCTCCGCTGAGCACCGACTACCCATCTCCGCCCTTTGTCATCACGCACGCGCCGAGCGACAGCGCCGACTACATGGTCCCCGCGGCGCGCGTCGCGGCGGCGACGGCGCAGCGCTGGGCGCCGGGCGACAGCATGAAGATGCTGTTTGCGGACGGGCGCCGCTACGGCGGGCGCGTCGTGGCCGTCAACTGCGACGCCGCGGGCGCGCCGACGTGGGAGGGCGCGGACATCGCGTGGGACGGCGGCGAGGTGTCGTCGGTGAACCTGTGGGAGCTGGAGCGCCCGGACGCGCGGCCGCGGGTGAGAGGGTGTTGAGGTTTGAATTGGCAGAGTTGAGGTTCGCAGCGCCGCTGCCGCTGCCGCCGCCTGCGCGAGCTGCGCCGCTACAGCGGTGACTGACGAAATGCGCTGTGTGTCAGCGCTGCTGCCGTCGCGAGCCCGAGCTTTGCTACGACAGTAGTGGTTGACGCAACGCGCTGTGTTGCATCATTACATACCTGTCTGAAGCGGTGGTTGGTGGAGTTTAAGCGCGTGCAGTAGTGCTGTGCAGGAGGGCGGATTGGCGCAGGTGCCATTTGCGCAAGCCTACAATAGTTGCATTGCTCGCATGCAAGGCCGCTCATTCTGCTGGGAGGCCGCCAAAATCCGCAAGCAAGAGCATTGTTGTGCAGCGGAGGTTGTGGATGCGGCATGCGCCGGCGGCGGACGGCCTGTCTTGCAGGGGTTCTTAAGCACCAAGACGGTGGTTTGTGATTGTGAGCTACCCTTGCGTGCCGCCCCGCACAGATGCTGAGCATGACGCAAGACGGTCACTGTAAGGTGCACACCGATTCGTGCATCGATTGCCCTGCTGGCTGACACTTGTGCGCCGCTCAACAGCTGCTGCTGCTATTACTGCTGCCCTGCAGGCAAAAAACGCGAAGCGCAAGTCCTCATCAAAGAACGAGGTGAGCGCGCCTTCTAGCACTTGCGCAATGGCGGTGCGCGAACCATGTGTCACTGCTCAGAACGTGGAATGAGCTCCTGCAACCTCAAACAACTGGCACTACTGCAATGTCAACGCGCTTACTTGGGATCTCACACGGGGTGTGCGTGTATGTGAATGCCATGTGCACATGTACGCGCATTGCTCGAAAAAAATGGCGGCCTCATTGAGTACTTGTCCCACTCTGCGCCCTGGTGGTGTCGTTGATTTGACTGCACTAGAATTGTCGTACAGGTACCAGCAAGCACGCGACGCATCGACACCGCATGCACCTGCACCAACAAACTGGCGCGCACACACAAACCCACACATCACCGGCGGAGTCATGGCGGCAGCGGCGACCTGGCTGCACGCCTCGCGCCCCCCCTTCGCCGCCATTACCATCACTGTCGCACATCCGCATCCGCCTTGTTGCACGCCTCGCCCCCCCCCCCCCCACTCCCGCGCCGCACTAACAATCGCCATCGCGCATCCGCTGTCGCCGCCGCCGCTGCAGCTGTCGAGCCAGGCGCAGGCCGCCATGGCGACTGCGCTCACGCGCCTGCAGGAGCAGGAGCCGGACCTCGCGGCGCTGTTCGACGACGAGGTCACGGACGACGTCGCCCCCGGCTACAGCACGGAGGTGCCGCTGCCGATGCACCTGCAGCTCATCATCGGGCGCCTCGAGCACCAGTACTACAGGCACGCGGACGCCGTCGCCGCGGACCTCGCGCTCATTGCGTCCAACTGCGAGCTGTTCAACCGCGCCGACGCGCCCATCTCCGCGCAGGCGCGCAGCTTTGTGGGCATGGCGGTCGCGGCGGTGCAGCGCGCGGCGGCGCAGGTGGAGGCGGCGGGCGGCAAGCGCCAGCGCGCGTGATCGCTGTAGCAAGCGACGGGTTTTTGGCGCGCGCGGGGACGTATCGCGCGGTTGCGCAGACAATAACATTTATGAAGTGCTCCCCTCTCTGACGACATCTTTCACGTGGCTCTACTGTTTGCCCGCTGACACCATCGCCTTCGTGACGTTAACTCATACAGTAGGCGGGCGGCAAGCGCCAGCGCGCGTGATCGCCGCAGCAAGCGACGGGTCTTGGGACGCGCGGGGTCGCAGCGCGCTATTGCCCGCGAGGCCGATGATGACATTTGCTGCATCAACGCTCGCCTTCTGACTAGGGCGTTCATGGTTTTTATGTGGCTCTAAGCATTGCCCGCTGACGGCGGCGCCTTTGTGATGTTCACAGCTCATCGATGGCATGCACTGCAGACTTCAACGGTTTTTGCTGTCTGTCCACACACCTTGCGCAATTGCAGAGCTGCATCATGCTCAATCAAATCTCTCGCCCGCTTAGAGCGCAAAACAACCAGATGGTACTTAGATGTCCCAGCTTGCTACCAGAATCTGCATGTGTTGTGACTATGTAAGAGTCTGGATGCGCATTGGCGATCTGGGACATCGATGTAAGGGGGCAAGGGGAAAGGGAGCACTCCAGTGCCTGCACGTCAGTCATAGCATATCTGCCATTTCTGGCTTTGATGTGGAGCGCATTGGCTGGTGCAGTGCATGAAGAATGGTGCGGAGCAAATGTATTGGGCACGCCACATTAAAGTAGGCATAGGGCACTGCAGGGTCATCAGCAGTTGATCCGATGGCACCTAATTGCTGATGGCACCTAACCTAGTTGCCACTGGTGCCACTGTCAAAGGTGGACGATTGCTCTGTGCACGCAAGCACGGACCGCCCAATATCATGGCAGCCGGGCATTCGGCGCCTCCATGTGTGCTGCAGTAGACATGCATGGTCGCGCGTCTGCGGCGCATTGATCTGTGCGGCAGTGTACACGCAGTGTCGCGTCTGCCTGCAGCATGCTACAACGGCGCCGGCGCGCTCTGGGCGCCGCCCACAGCCGCAGCGATTACACGCGCGGCTGTGAGAGGCATGCGGCGATGGCTGGAACAAAGGCGCGTCGAAACGGACGGCAGGTATCGATTGAAACCGGATGGAACGCATGGGAGCACGTTGGGAGCGCCCACCGCCTGCACGCCATCGTGTCACACAAATGCTTTTTGCGCTCATCCCCCAGCATGAAAACCGTAACAGTGGTAACAGTCGTGAGGTCCGCCCCGCCGCGGTTCGCCGCACGCAGCGTACGAATCGCTGCCGCGTGCATTGCAGACCCCTCGCGGCAGTCACCGTCTCTGCCAACTAGAGGTCGCCGGGCGCCGTATGCGTGAGTCGCTGCTGCTGCTGCTGCTGCTGCTGGCCAGCTCTCTGCTGGCCGGACTTCCTGCAGTCGTGCAGCGACTCACGACTTGCCTGGACACCGCCGTCACGGGACCCGGTGGAGAGCACGCGGCAGCTACGTTCACGCTGTCCCTGATAGAGTCTGGGGCACGGACGCATCCATGCTGGAGCTTCAAGAATTGACCGCACCGCCGTCGTTCAGAACTGCATACATAGGTGGCCTTGCATTAGCGCCGTACTCAAGGAGACGTTGCTGAGGCAGAGCCCGTGTGAGCTGATGCTGCGATGTGCCATCCCAGCAGCTGCACGGCCGCCGCCTTGGCTCCCAGGCTGGCATTTGCGGTGTGGCGCGCATTACGCGTGCTGCGTGTAGGCAGCGTGTAGGCAGTTTCTGCTTCCTTCTCCCCCAGCCCGTGCTGCCAAGCACCCCCACCTCTCAGATATCTGCAGAGCTCACTTGCCGTTGAAAGAAGGAGGTGAAGATTGGCCTATCTGGAGGTTGCCAGTGACAAAGAGCGAGCAACAGTTCGACTTTGGTGCAGGAGCGTCTTGACACTGGCAGCGTCACTGATGCTGCTGCTGCTGCTGCGGTTGCTGCAGCTGCCCAGGTTGAACATGGCTGATTCATGACATGTTCCTAAGCTAGATACTGGTAAATCTCAGCTGTTCTGTTGGTCAGCCCTAACTGCCAAGCACTGCAAGCCACCAATGCCTTGCCGTGTTCAGGTTCACGCCTGCTTTAACAGGTCTATCAGGCACGCGCTGCACTCGTTGTTGGTAGAGCTCTCCTCCTGCTGACGCTGCTGCTGCCGCTCAGGCACCACATATCCTTCGCCAATCCAGCAATCTGCCAAGATCCGCATCTGCAGCTTGCTGCTACTGCGAGACACTTCGGTGTCATCCTTCGCTGCCGGGGAGAACTTCCCCCCTCTCCTCTGCCGCCGCTGCTACCGCTGTTGAGGCACATGCCCTCCTTCGCTAATCCAGCACACCTGCCAGGACCATCTGCCTTGCCACTCGTGCCAAACTGCAAGTTCTTGAGCTTCTTGATCTTCCACGTGCAGCTGTGCTCCTCAGCTTCCTGGCGAGGTGAAGTCGTAATCACACACCGATTCTGGGCTGGTGGCGCTTGTGGTGTGTTGTAGCGTCGGAGTGCTGTGGCCAGCACAGAAGCTCCAAGCAATCGCGCCTTGTTGACGATATGCACACTGTGAGCCTTTGAGAGCGGCGCTGATTGATCGAATACCCGATTGAGAGAAGTGCAGTGAACTGCACAGCGGCGGGAAAAGCAATAGCGCAGTGTGCAACTGACACGCAGCGTCTTGTATCTGTCAGGCTGACGCCATCCTGCCACAGTGTGGCGAGTGCGTGTGCCCACAGTTAGGGTGCTAGGTGCAGGCACAGGGCAGGGGGCAGCGGTGGCTGTGCGGGGTGTGTGTGGTGAGAGGGGGTCTCAAACCCGTGGAGGGAGCTTGGCTGCAACAGCCTCGCCGGCACAGCTATGGCGGGGAACCTTGAATCGATGCTGCTGGACGACGACGAGGAGGACGAGCCTACTTCAGGAGGCCCCGTCGCCGTGCAGGCCGCCCCGCTGCCCGCCCTAGACGTGCTCAGACGAGATGGTGAGTGGCAAATGCCAGTCTTCTGTCGCCTGTCTGTCTGGGTCATGCATGACTATGTGTGCCGTTGCATAGATTGTGCTCGCTAGTGCTGGTGCAGGTGTGCTGGCGTGTAGGTCACTCCGCTCTTCTGCTGGTGCTTTGTCAGGCGTGGGCGCCACAAACGCAGGTCCGCCGCTGGCACCTGTTGCAGCAGCATCGCCGCTGCTGGCCGTGCAGCTCGCGTTGCCGGTGCAGCCATCGGTGCAGCCTCCGGTGCAGCAGAAGCACCAGACCCTGCAGCAGCAGCCAGCACAGCAGCAGCACCAGGCACAGCAGCAGCAGCAAGCGCAGCAGAGGCAGCAACAGCAGCAGCAGCAGCAGCCACAACATACTCAGAGCCGGCAGACGCAGCAGCAGCAGCAGCAGATGCAGATTCCCCACCTCCAGGGACTACGCAAGATCATCATTGTCAGGGGCATACACGTGCTCCTACCGCAGCTCTGGAACGTCTGCCCCCCAGCGATCCGGCAGCAATCTCGTGAGCTGAGTCAAAAGGTCGGGCCCATCTTGGTAAAGATCATTGACTCTATTGTAGGGAAGAACGCTGCTATCGGCGATGAGGACGCGCTGATCGAAGGGTTGAAGCAGACATTGAACCAGTTCAACCTCAACCTCACCCCGGAGCTCGTCTCTCAGGCGATAAGCTCATTTAAGGCCAAGTGGCCAAGCGAAAAGGCCGCTTTTATGCAGCAGCCTCAGTACCTGGCGGCTGCGGCGGCCATGCAGCAGAGAGCCATTGGCACTGCGCCATCGCAGGCGGTGGCCGCCACCGCCAACGGTGCGCACACCAACGGCGTGCTGACGCCGGCTGCAGCGGCGCAAGCTGCAGCGGCGCAAGCAGCAGCGGCGGCGGCAGCGGCGGCGGCGGCAGCGCGGGCGCAGCAGCAGCCTGCGATGGCGGCAGCGGCGCAGCGGATCACCCCCACAAAACCGCCGCTGCAGCCCGTGGTGACGCATCCGGGCGCGGCGGCAGGGGGAACGTTCGGCGGCAAGGGCATCCGGCCGATGGGGGGGAAGACGCTGGGGGGCGCGGGGGAAGCGGGGGGTGGCGGCGGCGGCGGCGGCGGCGCTCCGCAGCAGGCGCAGCCGCGGCCGGACGACGGCGAGGGGCTGATGCGCGTCACGGGGGCGTACGACGTGCGCGCGGAGCAGGAGACGGGCGGCATCGTGCCGCACGACTTCGCGCGGCAGGCGGACGCAGACCTGCGGCGCGAGGCCGCGGCGACCGTCACGGCGCTGCTGCACCACAAGCCGGGGCAGCCGCCGTGGTGGGCGGCGAATGTCGTCGACCACCGCGCCGCGTGGTCCAAGCTGTCGGACGCGTGGCGCGAGACGGGCGTCGTCGTGCCGGCGCTTGCGGACGCTGCCGGCGACGCCGCCACGCACGCCGCCACCGCCAGCGCCGCCGCGGCGGGGCGCCTGCCGCAGGCGCCTGCGGGCTGGCGGCCGATGCCGGGCTGGGCGGCGGGGCGCGGCGCCGCCGGCAGCGAGCTGTGCGCGATGGTCTCCGCGGCGACGCAGCAGTACATGCAGAAGATCCTGTCGGACCTCGTGGCGCTGTCGTGGCACCGGCGCTCCGGGCTCGCGCGCGACGTGCAGAGCGCAGTGGAGGCGGCTGTGGCGACGGCGCGCACGGACGCGGAGGCGGAGGCGGCCGTCGCCGGCGGCCTCGCGGTGGCGGTCGGCAACAGCGCCGCGGCGGCGCTGCGCGCGGAGGCGGCGGCGGCCGCTGCTGCGGGGCGCAAGCGCGCCGCGGACTGGGAGGCGGAGCTCAAGGCGGACCTCGAGGCGCGCGAGGAGGACAGGAAGCGCCACAAGAAGTCGCGCGCGGCGGCGGCGGCGGCGGAGGCGGCGCCGGAGTCGTGGCTCGACGCGGGCCTGCGCGACGAGCGCGGCGGCGCGTGCGACGCGCGCCACGTCGCGCTGCTGCAGCTGCAGCGGCGCGTCGGCTTCAAGCACGACCTGCAGCCGGTCGCAGGCGCCGGCGCGACCAAGCGGCGGAAAGAAATCGCCGCCGCTGCCGCCGCGGCTGCCGCGCAGCCGGCGGCGCCGGCCAGCGCGCCGGCGGCGGCGGCACCGGCGGCGTT
This sequence comes from Tribonema minus, assembly GCA_017506865.1. Classification (NCBI taxonomy): domain Eukaryota; class Xanthophyceae; order Tribonematales; family Tribonemataceae; genus Tribonema; species Tribonema minus. Next base: position 283,379 of record JAFCMP010000032.1, read on the forward strand.
GGCGCCAGCTGCTGCCGTGCAGGCGCAGATGGGGGCGCGGCAGCGCGTGAGGGCGGTGCGCGAGGGGCTGGGGATCGTGCAGGCGGACGCCATCACCATGTCGGACGTCGCGCACTATCTCAACGCCATGCCCACGCACGGCGGGCGGCCGCAGGTGAAGGCGAAGATCATCTACAAGGCGTGGTCGCGGTTACAGCCGCCGGAACCGCCGCGCGGGCCGGGGGGGGCGGCGGGCGGGCAGTACCGCCCCGGCTTATAACAGGAGGCCCCTGTGTGCGCATGTCCTCCTGGTGCGACACACATGATGCGCGTGCTCAAGCAATTGCAGAGCTGGCGTTGGCGGCGCAGGTGGTAGCTGCAATGCTTGCAACAGCAGAGCCAGAGGTCAGCGATGCACATGCTGCTGCTAGGGCAGCGGCGGCGGCGAAAGCGGTGGCAGCAGCGGCGGCAGTGGCAGTGGCGGCAGTGGCGATGGCGGCGGCGGTAGCAGCAGCAGCAGCAGCCGCATGCGCAGCAATTGCAGCACAAATTCAACACAGCTCAGCACATGAGGTCAGGGGACTGACGCTCACCCATTTTTCGTCGGAGCTCGCATAGTACAGTCAGCGACCCCGTTCGCGTGGCAGCGAGCGATCACGTCACGCGCAGCGCTTCAGAGCACTGCCGCACTTCGCGCCAGGCTGCGCGGCAGTGCTGCTCACTGACTCATAGGGTGATGCACTTGCGTGCTCATAGAGGGCTCATAGATTTTGCCGTGCACCCCCTCTTGGGCGCGAGGCTCGTCCTTGTGTTGTCCCCCCTCCCCCCCCCCCCCCCCCCCCGCGTGCGCAGCAGTCACGGCGCCGGTGCCGCTAGGGTGCCGCCAGCGCAATGCATGTGCTGCACCGTCAATCAAATACATGTTGTGGCTTCTCCATGCAGGGTATGCGTCTGGATGAACATTGCCTGCTGGCATGCCTGCGCTGTTGCTCCCGCGCTCCCGCTGCACCGGCATGATGTTGCTGGCATGCAGGCCATATCCCAGCAGTGAAACATCACCACTGGCACTTGTAGTTGGATGCCTGACCAATGCAGCAAGTTTGTGGCAATCCTGGCAACATGATCAGTTCACAGCATCAGTTCGAATGAGGCCTCCTCCAATGACATGCATAGTTCTGAACGGTTGGAATCCTAGACTACTCGTTTCCTGAACATCTATCAGCGTTTCTTGTTGATGACGGGGCGCCGTGCGCTCTTTTTTTGTGTAACTTCGAAGTATTAAAATCCTTGAAGTGTTGCCTGTGGCGCGAATAAGCCCAGGGTCAATTGATGCTTGTTGATAAATCACAAACAATACAGGTGAGTCACATACTTCGAAGTACATTACAATCACAACAATACAGGTGAGTCACATACATGACTGCAGCTGGTGTCTCCTCTGTCGGCTCGTGTGCTGGATCCTCAGCTTCTGAGGTTGGGCTTGCGCGATTCATCTTGCATATCACATGACGACATCTGCAACGATAAAGCAAGCTGTTTGGGTCCTCAAGAGTGAAAGTTGAACTCCTATGAACACAGGAACTGCAAGTGGTGGAAGGTCCACAGCGAGCATTGGATTATTGCCAGCAGGGCACCGTGCCGCTATGGGAAAGAAGGATGCCGCAAAGAAGGCGGCCACCAAGGCTCGCCAAGAGGTCAAGCAGGTGCGAGGGCCAGCAGCCCTATTCAATGGATGACATGCAAGAACTTGAACTTTGTGGAGCGAATCGCGTTTGTAAACTTATCTCTGTACAACCTGCCTTCCCACCTGTCTCTCTGCTGTTGCGATTCACAGAACAAGGCAAGCAAGAAGCTAGCCAAGAAGGTGAGACAGGGACTGAGCCTCACGTCGATGAGTCGATGCCGACGCCGCTGGGACAGAGATCCATACGACTGCGCACCGGACCTCACCAACGGTTGAACTGGCTGCTGGCTCTGTCAGCAGTCATTAAATCACTGTCCCTGCATGCGGCAATGACTTGTTGCCCAGCCTGCTATGCATCTGAAACGCTGCTTGCGATCCTAGTTGTAGGCTGGCATGGCAAGGACGACCTCAAAATGACCCTCGCTTTAAAACCTATCAGCTGCTTCCAGTCACAACATCCGACGCAGGTGTTGGTGACCACACTTCCTCCCAGCACATCATGCAGTCATGGCGTTTTCAAATAGGCGGCAGAGGATCCCTTCACTGCCGCTGGGACATGAGTGCCTGATGCTGCTGCAAATGGGCGGCATCAGCACTGTGTCCTGCATAGTTATGCAGGAGTTTGCTGGTGCTTTCTACATGGGTGCTCATGCACACGCGAGGCTCGTGTGCTGCTACAAGTGAATGAATTGTAGTCTGTCTAGTAGTACGCACCTAAGGCTAACCCCAACCCTAGACACACTTCAATGCCTGCCGCGCGCCCCCGCAGGAAGCGCGCGAGGCGGGCGAGGATGACATTGAGAAAATTCTCGCGGAGATCATCGCGAAGGACGCGGAGAAGACGGCAGTTACAGTTACGCCGTGTGACGCTCCGCCGTCGCCGCGCGCCAACTACAGCATGACATCGCTGCCCAGCGGCGACATGGTGATGTTCGGGGGGGAGTACTTTGACGGCGAGGACACCATGTGCTACAACGAGCTGTACCGGTGAGTTGTGCGGCGTTGAAGCTGTCGTGCTGCGCTGGTTGCTGGGGTCCGTGGTACGGAGAGCACGTCGAATGGCAGCCAAGTACTCGCTGCATGTGCCGGTTCCTCAGCTAGGAAGAAGACTGCCAAATACGTATGACCGCAGCAGCGGCGACCACGGTTATTGGTGGAAGGCATTCAATTTGCTGGCCAATCACACCTTGTCACCTAGAGCTCTACGATCGTTCGATTCGTCTATATCAATATAGAAGTATGTGTTCGATTATTGCCGAACCCCTAGCTTCAGTCGGACCGCAGTGCACGCGCAAGCAGTTGCGCCGACTACTCTCTCAGTTCAAAGGTGCCTCATCTTGTGCTGAAGAAACACAAACAAGCTGCGGCAGATGCTGCCCCACATATGCTGCGCAGTCTGCGGGCTCTGCTATGTACGATCCTGCAGGTGCAAGCCCTGTGCTGGTGGGGCAGCATATACTTCAAGTATAGCAATCACACTTGGGACTGAGAGGATATGCTCGCACCGGCAGGGGGCATGAGGAAGGTTGAGACTCAGAATCACATTTGACTCAAACGTGCCCACGCATGCACGGCAGCCTGCGGATTCTGCGACGTAATTTCGAAGTACGTTTCTGCTGGTGCAAGACCTGTAAGGGGCAGCTTATACTTCAAGTATAGCGATTGCAGTTGTGACTGAGAGGATATGCTTGCACCGGCAGCAGGGGGCATGAGGAAGATTGAGACTCAGAGTCATGGAAACAAATCAGAAGGTCGTAGAGCTCTAGGTGACAAGGAGTGGTTGGCCGCAAGTGCCTTCCACCAATAACCGTGGTCGCCGCTGCTGCAGCCATTGGCCACGAGTCAAACAGTGCCATCATATCCACAGTAGTCAAAAGACTTATGTGTGCAAGCTTTTCATACTTGACTCAAACGTGCCCACACTGATCTGTCCCCCCGTGCAGGTGGAACATGGAGAAGGGGGAGTGGAGGCGCATTGAGAGATTGAGACTCAGAGTCACACTTGACTCGCACCTGCTCACGGTGAACTGTTTCCCCGTGCAGGTGGAACATGGAGAAGGGGGAGTGGAGGCGCATAGAGAGATTGAGACTCAGAGTCACACTTGAACTGTTTCACCGTGCAGGTGGAACATGGAGAAGGGGGAGTGGAGGCGCATAGAGTCCCCCAACACACCGCCGCCGCGGTGTTCACACCAGGCCGTCTTCTATAGGGATCACATCTACATATTCGGAGGGGAGTTTGCCACGTCAGAGCAGTTCTACCACTACAAGTGAGTGAGTAAGTGAGTGAATTTGCAAGAGAGCAGGAATTGTGGTCGGTGCCTGAACACCGCTGAATGGTCTACGTCAGAGTTAGGACCAGGGGAAGATCTGCCTTGACTACTAGTGTTCGGGTTTGTGTGTGCGCGCGTGTGTGTGTTCTCTGGAGTGCCCATGACCTCTCAATCAGAAGATACAACAAGCACCGGATACAGTACGCGGTTACAGTGCGCGTGAAAAATGAGGGCAAGGCCGTGGCGCATGGTCGAGGCTGCTGAGCAGCCCTACTTCAGCGGACCTAACCCTAACCCTAACCTAAACTATACTATGTGACGGCCACGATTGCCCCACACATTCAGATCGAAGCATCTGTCGAGCTGCCTCACCACCTGAGCATGCAATGCTGAGACAAGTCATGTCCTGTGCGCAGCTGCATATGTGAGGGGCAGCTGGCTGCTGTACAAACGTCAGGCCTGGAAATTATGAAAACTAATCAAAAGACTGTAGAGCTCATAACAGTTGCGGGAATGCGGACAGGCGCCTTTGACTTGCAGCAGCGGGCCCGCCCGTTGCATTTGACTGTGCACCATTTGGTCAGGGTAACCCCGACCCCAACTCTAACCCTAACCCCTGAACCGTGTGTTGTACCCTGCTGCACATCTGCCAGGGACCTCTGGCGGCTCGACGTCAAGACGAACTCCTGGGAGAATGTGGAGCTGCTGGGACGGCCGCCCTCCGCGCGCAGCGGCCACCGCATGGCCGTCTACAGGAACTTTCTCATTCTGTTTGGGGGGTTCTATGAGGCGGCACGTGAAGTGAAGTGGTACAACGACCTGTACGTCATGTCGTTCCAGGACATGCGCTGGCGCAGGATAGAGGTGCCGGTGACGGCGGTGCAGCCGCAGCCGAGGTGCGTGGATGTGAATGAATGAATGAATGAGTGCATGAATTCATGGACGGAGAATCTCAGTGTTGTGATGGTGGTGCCACTAGGCGTCGCGTGAACGTGTGAGGTTGTGCAACAGGGCACATGCACCATGTTTGAACGTGACTGATCGGGAGATAGGGCTGCTGATGGTGGTGGCGCAGCCACTGTCTACAGTGCGCTGCGGCAGATGCGTGCACTGTGTGTGTGAACTATTCATGCCTCAACGCAACGTGTGCCATACATAGTAGTCATTGTTCTCCACCGCGATCCCATACTATTCAAGTACACGAACTCAGAATATTTCGCCCCTTGAGTAAACATCAATAAGAGCACATGCATCATGTATACTTCAAGTTGAAGTAGACCACGCACAGTGCTCCGCTCCTGGCCGCGCACCTGCCCGCACACCTCATCAGGTCAACGCTTCGGGTCATGCAGTGAAACGGCGCAAGGTGACACAATGTTCATCAATGACAATCATGCAATGCAGGTGCTGATGGCGCACCGCAGCGTACAAAGTCTGCGGCGGAAGCGTATATATATATATAGAAGTATATAGTATTACTTGCTGTCAACTTGGTGACAAGCGCACATGATGCACAGCGCTCTGCATCCAACCGCACACGCCTGACCAGGTCCGGGCACCAGATTGCCATCCACGAGAGCGCCTCAGAAATGTTCCTATACGGCGGGTACTCCAAGGTGAAGGAGCCGGGGCAGCGCAGCGAGGGCAAGGTGCACAACGACATGTGGGTGCTCAACCTGCAGCCGCTGCTCGGCGGCGGCACGCCCATGTGGGACAGGTGAGACCACAGTGCATGTACTTCACATACTTGAAGTTGAAGTTGTGGGTGCTCGAATTGCAGCCCCTGCGCAGCGGCGGCACGCCCATGTGGGACAGGTGAGACCACGGTAGGCAGGTAGGCATGCAGTTGAAGTTGAGGGTGCAGCCGCTGCCTCAGCGGCGGCACGCCCATGTGGGACAGGTGAGCGAGTGGTAGGGCTGGTCATAGTTAAGGTTGAAGTTGAGGTTGGTGTTTGGGGCAATTCGTGCACTCCATGGCAGCGCCATATGCTGCGGTAAGGGGGGCCAGCATGCGCAGTCAGCGTAGACGCGAGCAAATTTCCCATTGGCAGGTGAATTGGTATGGCCGTAGTTGAGCCCACACGCGCCATGCACCTCGTGTGCCGCAATGAAGTGGCAGGCACAGCACGCGACAGCTGCTTGAATGCAGTACGAACCCTCGTGCTTTGCCATGTATGGCGTCAGCAGTGCAAAGGAGTCTGTCGGGCCGGCCGCCACCATGTCCCAGTTCAACCTTCTCTTCAACTTCCAACCTCATGCGTGGAGCAGACGTTCAGGGCACGCCCCACTTTGACCTGCTCAAACTTCAACCTTAATGGAGACAGTTTGTCAGCTGCATATTCCTTATGCAGGTCGTGAACAGGCAGCCGCCCCCACAACTGCTTGTCGGCGCTGTGCGGAGCAATGCTTACCGGACATATTTCAACTTCAACTTGAATGGTTGCACTGTGTGTGTGGTGTCCTGATGTCAGTGCTCAACGGGGGGAGTGCTGTGGCAGTAGACAAGCGCAGAGCGCTGCCTCCTCACCAAGCCCCAATGATGTACCCCTGCCTACCATGAGTACCGGCAAGTTTCCAGCTGGCGCTCTCGTATGCGCGCACTCTCTTGGAGTGATGGACAGAATGGTTGAGCTTGGCGAAGCCCCCATGTACGCATTCATCGATGAATTCAAAGCCTCATCAAGTGCAGTGCCATCCTCCTGAACACTGCCTTTTTATGCAATGACAGCAACAGGCAAGCGCGGCGACGCCCCCCTCTACACCTTCATGGATGAATGACACATGCTACGCTTTCATGAATGAATGTACAGGATTGGCAAGCGCGGCGCGCCCCCCTCACAGCGCTCCGGCAACGAAAAACTTGCACGCTTTTCTCCACGCCTCATGGATGTATGTACAGGATTGGCAAGCGCGGCGCGCCCCCTCGTGGCGCTCCGGTATCAGAAGAAGTGCAAGCTTTTGCACTCTTCATGAATGAATGAATTCATGCATGGATGCATGAATGAATTCGCAGGATTGGCAAGCGCGGCGCGCCGCCCTCGCAGCGCTCCGGGGCGTCCATGGTCGTCCACAAGAGCCGCGCGCTGCTGTTCGGCGGCGTGCTGGATCAGCAGCGCGCGTAGCACGCTATTGAAAAAATGAACGCTTTTTTCCATGCTTCATGAATGAATTCACAGGATCGGCAAGCGCGGCGCGCCCCCCTCACAGCGCTCCGGCATTGAAAAATCTGCACGCTTTCACGCACTTCATGAATGAAGCGCGGCGCGCCGCCATAGCAGCGCTCCGGCATTGAAAAAATTGCACGCCTGTCTACGCGCTTCATGAATGAATTCACAGGATCGGCAAGCGCGGCGCGCCCCCCTCGCAGCGCTCCGGCGCGGCCATGGTCGTCCACAAGAGCCGCGCGCTGCTCTTCGGCGGCGTGCTGGATCAGGAGCGCGCACAGCACACCATGGACAGCCAGTTCTACGCGGATCTGTACGCGTTTGACATGGAGCGGCGCCAGTGGTACAGGCTGCAGCTCAAGCGCAAGAAGGGGGCGGGCGGGCGCCGCAGGAAGAAGGTGAGGGTTGAGGTTTAGGTAGGGTACAGTCGGCAGTAGGGCTCAAGCTGTCAGCAACCCTGAGAAGTGGGGTTTGAGCGTTAGGCGGGGGGGCACCGCAGGGAGAAGGTGAGCGCTGAGGCTGAGGGGTAGGTAGGTAGCGTTTGTGCGGCAAAACAGCAGTAGGGGCTGGCAGGCGCCGCTGGAGAGGGTTGAGGCCGGCCAGGAATGGCACAGTCATCGACCTGTAGCCCGAGCACCAACCCCAATACTGCCCTGACGTATCACATTGGAAGTGGCTGAAGGGCAGTGCCGGCAGCGGTTCCGTTGAAGTTGATGCTGTCTGTTGAAGTTCTGCTGCTCAGGTGGAACTGGTGCGGTAAATGACACGAGTCGTTGCTCAAGGTGCAATGCTGAGCTTTCAGGTACCCAGTGCTTCTGATTCAGATGCACCTTTGGCAAGAATGTGTATCGGCAGCTCAGCCATCTTAAAGAGGACGATGCAGTCAGTGCTGGTGAGTGCAATGCACCCACGCCTTCGAGAGAGGGGCAATGCAGCCCTTTCAGCACTTGCACGCCCATCACAGTCTGCCATCATGTGCCTGCAGTAGCTGTGCATTTTGATTGCACACTTGTTGCGCTTTCTCCTCAGGAGTCAGGGGTAGTCAACAGGGTCATGCAACAGACCTCCTGGTTTTCATTGCACTGGGCCACGTTCTCAATGTCGCAGGGGCCAGATGATGCGGGCGACGCGTCAGACGACGAAACCGATGAGGGCACCGCGGCGAGCAACAACGACGCCGATCGACACAGCGGCAATGGCGGCGGCGGCGACGACTACATCGACTCCGAGGACGAGCGTGCGGAGGCTCAGGAGAACCCCGACAACGCCTTCGTCTACATCGACGCGAGCGGCAAGCTCGTATACGTGGAGCACGAAAAGGACGATGACGCAGACGAAACCGACGCAACGGCATTGCCGCCGCCGCCGCCAACTGCCAGTGAAGACAGCGGCGCGGCGGCGGCAGCGGCGGCGGAGGCAGCGGCAGCGGCGGCGGAGGCGGCGGCGGTGGCAGCGGCGGCGGCGGCGGCGCCGCTGCCGCTGCCCGAAATCGCGCGCAAGATTCAGGCGCGCGGGGCGGTGTCCATGCTGGCGGAGCCACAGGAGGGGGTGGGGGCGGAGGCGAGCGGACCGCTGCCGAGGATCAATCCGGCGCTAGCGGTGAGGGGGAATACGCTGTACGTGTATGGGGGGCTGCTGGAGGTGCGCGACAGGGAGTACACGCTGGACGACTGCTGGTCGCTGGAGCTGAACGCGCGGTGAGTTGTCAAGTTGAAGTTTTGGAGGTTGAAGTTGTGATTGAGGTTGAACTGTATGAGTGCACACTGAGAGCTGAGGTCGATGGAGGTGAATGCACCGCGCGTCAAGTTTGATGGAAACTTTTTGTTCATGCGGGGATTATATGTTGATGTTGAAGTTGCTCATGGTGAGGCGCTGAGGGGGGAGGGATATGTGTCATTATGTGACAATTCACAGCCTTTGAATGCTTTTCAGCGTTACGGTGGGGATAGGGGGTTCCCAGTATGGACGAGGGCTAAGTGTCAGTGCTGGTAGGTTAAGTGCCAGTGTGCATCCATTCCATGAGGGACAGGGTCATGAATAATGTTCACAGTCGCTGCCCGGAGCTGATGATGATGTATGCCCTGAACATTGCAACTGCTTAATGCAAGCATACTTATCACTCGCCGCAGCTGTTTGCAAACCCGCCTTTTTTTGCTTTGGGTACCGTTAGCACAGTCCCATCAGCACTGCACAAAGACGCCGCAGGTCTTCACTAATAGGTCATGCCTCCCAGCTCCAAGTTCTCGAGTGCTATGATGCCTGGACCATATGTCACTTTGAAACTGATCACTCATAATTCAATCTCAACACCCCTGTTTGCTACTTTGCGCTCCTGTGCTGCCACCAGGACTGAGTGGAAGAACCTTCAGCCAGGCACCATGAATGAGCAGGCATGGAAGGTAAGGGGAGGCACATAGTGCATGTTGAGGCGGAACAGGTTTAGGGTCAGAGCTTCGGCCAACCAGAGCTTGTCAACGCGCTGGTGAAAGAGGCGTGTGCATCACATTGCTCAGTCACTTCATTGCGACAGTTCATAGTCATGTGCTTGTTTCACAACACACCCCTGTATGCAAGTTGATTGAACACATGTGTTGCACTCAGGTTCTGTGTAGGACACGGGACACTGTCAGTTTAACGTAGATTTAGGTTCAAGTTGTGGCCCGCGCGCCGCAGCACAGTGCGATCACTGTCATTCCTCTGCCAAGTACACACCAGCACCGAAGAACACCGTATATCTCAGGGAAACAGTGTTTGCTACCCCCAATTTCGAAATGCATTTGTACTTGCTGCAATCTTTTAGCTAGTTGATGTCTGTGGGGTGGCACGCTTCATACATCAGCGTTCTCTCACCTTGGAACACCAGCATGTTTTTGATGCAAGCGTTTTTTTGTGCGATGCTTGAAGCGTGTTTTTTTTTTGCAATATTGTCTTTCCTCATTGCCACGATGCAGGATGAGGAGATGTCAGAGCAGTCCTCAGAGGGCGGTGACTACGACTCGGAGGATGACTATTTGGAGCGTCAAGATGAAGATGAAGATGAAGTTGAAGTCGGCACCGCCAGCGCGGGGATGACGTGCCTGCAGCTGGACGACGCGGAGCGCGCTGTTGAAGTTGATCCAGACGGTGCGCACACTTTAAGGAGCAATCATGTCCACTGTGTTTTATATTTAGTCTAAGCAAGCGACGACTGTAGATTAGCGGTGAACCTTGAGGCGACTTCAGGGCCTCCAGAGGTTGTTCGCCTGCCGATCTGGGGCTGACTTTGTTGAAGTCGCAGGGGCGTTGTCAGATTTCGGTGAAGTTGGATTGGCGTTGCCAAATTTTCGCGGGGGTGACGCGCCTGCAGCTGGACGACGCCGAGGGTGCTGTTGAAGTTGATCCAGACGGTGCGCATGTGGAAGTATTATCACAGCGACTGTGTAACACATCATCAGGAAGGGTGTAGAGTAATGAAGTTGATGAAGCTGCAGCTGAGGGGGCAGGCGCTGCAGCGGTGGGTCGCTCCACGGTGTGCTAACTCTGTGAAAGTTGAAGCGTAGAGTGTTGAAGTTGCAGCTGAGAGGTCAGGGCTGCAGAGAGGTGGTCACCTGCACGGTGTGTTATTTTTGACTCTGTATTAGTCGAAGTGGATCTGCCAGTTTTGGGATGATGTGCATTTGGACGACCAGTAGGGCAGACAAGCTAATGCAGATTGTATTTTGACAGCAGCTGAACATTTTTGTGACTCTCTGTGTAGCTAGACTCGGAGCGGCCTTTGCCAGTGGAAGGCCCTTGTGAGGTGCATGCAACAGCAGGCACTATTCAGTCTGTCAAAGAACTATATGGCAGTCGCTCACTCAAATTCAATTACGCTGAATTGAAAAAAAGGCGCCAGCTGAGCAATGCCAGCCTCTCCTCGTTCATGAACTGGTTCTATTGAAGCAAGGCTTTGCTCAGAGGCCACGCGGCAACGCCACTGGCCTGGTGGCTTTTTGCCTTAAATGCCCCCCCCCCCCCCCCCCCCCCCCCACTGCATTACCAAGGCCTTGGCATCATCCAACAACTCAATTTGCAGCTGCGCAGTATTACACAGTACATACATCTTACACCTGCAAAGTTTAACCGACTCTCACGCCCCACTTGTCTCTGACACCGTGCCCCCCCCCCCCTCCCCCCCCTTCATCCACCTGCTGCGGTGTGCTATCTATTGCGCACAGAGGAGGCGCAAAAGAAGAAGGAAACGAAGGAGGCCAAGAAGCAGCCCTCCCATTGTTACTTGAATGAACTCCACTCTCCATGTGCCGTAAGGGCTGACCATGGGCCGCCCTCACACTGTGCGTGCCCTCGCCCTTCTTCCATTTTCCATTGCGGCTTCCACCACGCGCAGAGGAGGCGCGCAAAAAGAAGGAGAAGAAAGAGGCCAAGAAGCGCCGCGGCGAGGGCATCCGCGCTGAGATCCGGGCGCTGCAGGAGCAGCTGGGCACTGATGACCCCAATAGGACCCCCCTGGCGGGGGAAACGCTGCGCCTGTTCTACGCGCGGACTGCGAATTACTGGGCCACGGAGTTCCTCAGGGCGGTGGAGCAGCGGTGAGTCTGTTGCCGAGCGTTGGAGTGGGGGTTCGCGAGACTCACTGATTGGCGCGCGTTGTTGCAAGGGCTGCGTTGAGCAGTGACAAGCTGACGAATCATTGAAGTACATGGAGATGCTCGCCAATTCAGCGATGGCTGCATGCACGCGCCGCAATGGTGCGCTCCTGAAGCAAAAGTGGCGTGCCTGATGCACCGCTGAGTGCCGCGAGGCATGGCGCACACAATCATTCGCCCTGACAGAAAATCATGAGTCTGTTGCTGAGCATTGGGGTTGGGCATGCACTCACTAACAGGCGCGCGTTGTTGCAAGGGCTACGTTGAGCGGTGGCAAGCTGGCGATACTCACTGAAATTATGGAGATGCTCAGCGATTCAGCGATGGCTGCATGCACGCGCGGCAATGCTGCGATTCTGCGAAACGGTGCACCTGATAAACCGCTGAGTGCTGCGAGGCATGGCACACACAATCATTCACCCTGCTGCTACCCTCACGTAGATGCGCGCTGCAGCAGCGCTCAGGCGCTCCTGACCAGCGCCGCTCATGCCGATTATGTACATCAGCAGACTTGCAGCCGGACGCTGTGGCAAGGGCTTCGAGTGATGTCATAACGCTGACCAAACTCAAACATGCACTTGTCTATCATCCAGCACCTACAGCGAATGAATGAAGCAGAAGCTATACGGTTACAGATGTCATGCAAATGCTGAGAATGCTGCGACAATGCTTGTGCAGGGGCACCGAGGAGCGCGGCCTGCAGCAGCGCTGGTCAGAAAAAGAGTTCCGGCACTACTGATGTTCATGTCGTCATGCTGATCACCTTAAAACATATGCCAATCAGCTTCAACAGATATGACCCCGTCGAGCTTCATCCAGCACTACGGTACTTGCTCGGTTCTTTGCAACAAGAAGTAATGCACGCCATGAAGTGCGCCGTGCTGAAAGAGTGCTCTCCAATATTCCTACACAGGGGCACCGAGGAGCGTGGCCTGCAGCAGCGCTGGTCGGAAAAAGAGATCCGGCGCGACGCGTTTGCGCTGGCGGAGGCGCGCTTTGCGGAACTTGAACCCGCATTGCAGCGGCTCAACGAGCTGGAGGCAGAGCAATTGGCCATGGAGGCGCGCGCTGCGGAGAAGAAGGCGCTCAAGAAAGCGGGGGGGTCCGCTAAGGACAAGGGGCGGCGATGACACTGTGTGGGGATGTTGCACCTGTGAATGTAGCCGTCGTCAATGAGAGCTTCATTTCGTGCGTCTTATGTGTGTGTGTCTGGAGTGTGTGCGTGTGTGGCAAGCAGCCCGTGTTGTGGCTGTTGCAGCATGCGTGGTGTTGTACGGTCAAGGCATTGATGAGCAATGCGTGTTGTGGTGCATGAACAGCAAGGAGGCGACACAGGCGCACTGCAGAACTTCCCAAGTCATTTGTGTGGTGATGCATTTGACATTCTTCAGACCGAGATCCAGTTGCATACTTCGAAGTATGTACAAGGCTCTATGGCCAGAGTTTGCTCAAATGAAGCTAGAGTTGTCATTGCAGTGTACCAAACCTAGTGTTGTGTGAGAAGTTTCAGTGCAGAAGCCAAGCTTTGATGACCTGCCTAATTACACTACGGATGCTGGCTTGCTGGCGTTTGAGTGAAGTATTGTCTGCCAACATGCACATTGAAGTTTTGGATGGAGTGTTGACTCGGGCCTCTTGAATCATTGTCTTCTGCTTTACCGGCACTGCAAACCTGGGACCGTTCTTGTTGCAACTACTGTGAGCGTGCGCGCAGAGCTCACAACACCATGCCAGAGATGGGACACTTTTGGTTAGTCTATGTGTCGTTTGAAGTCATCAAGAACCAGAACGCAAAATGCATGCCCCAGGCACGTCAGTGTTGGGCTCTACCAGACGTGTGCCTACCCATAAGCCTACCCACACAGGCCCCATGAAACGCTTCACCCTCTGGAACACAGCCATTGAACATCAACGGGGCTTTTTCTTACCATGGGCAAGTTTTTGTGGAAGTGCAATGTTGTCATACTGTTAACCCCAAGCATGACATGATGCTTGGTTTTGTATGCTGTTGTCAATGTGCGCGTGGCTGATGGGCCTACGGGCTGCATCTGCCTTGGTCGCTCAATAGTATGCATTGGTTGCCCAATCGCATGGCATGTGAAAGCACACCGTGCACCATAGGTATACCAGTCAACAACTGAAGCGATCTTAATTGCACAGATGACCACAAGCGGTTCCTGCCCCAGCTTTGTAATTGTGTGCTCAGGTGCTGTCGATACAACGCATCTCGGCATCTGTACGAAACTACTGCATTGTCACAAGTGTCGTACAGAAACCGAAGTGGCACTACATGTCATACAGGTACCGAGATGCGTTGTGTTGTCAACACCTGGGCGCACACAACTGAAGATGAGATTGCAGTGCTTGCCAACAATCATTGAAGTAGATTATTAGGCCCTCAGCAATTACTCCAGCAAGCATAAAGCACAAGTCTTGAGAGGATGCCGGATGTCATCAAGGAAGAAAGGGGATGCTAAAGTTGGGCTGCGTTGGTGTATGCGGGCGATCCGTTGCAGTGCTACATCACGGCCACCTGTGTCCATGCCAATGCTCTGATATTCACATGCATCTGCGCCAATGGCATGTGACAATCAAGCACACAAGGACCAGCACCGTCGGCTACAGCACGGTGCGCAAATTGCACTAAAATGTGTCACCTGCCAGCCACATTCTATATGAAGCAGCGAAGCACACGTCATATGCAAATGATGCCAGGTAGACGCCCTGTGCGGCTCAACTACACGTGGCAGCTGCCACCCTTGCTAACTGATGTATATCTTGGAGCTAAGTATGCAAGATGTCCCATGTGCGTGCCAGGTGCTCTACCGTGTTGTTCAAGTACCGAGCTGCATGCTTGCATCACATCACCTGCTCATCAGCGCACACATGCGCATGCGCTGCAAACTCGCTCAAAGTGTGCTCGTGCGACCACGCAAATCACACGTCAATTAATCCGGCAAACAATACAGAACAAGGTACGGGTATGTGCGACCATGCTTGAGCATGCACTTACCTCTTGTCACCCATATCGAGACAGGCTGACATCAGCATGATTGAGGGTGCGCCATGGTGGACGCAGAAAACATATGGCGGCGGGCAATGCGTAGCTGCAGGCAACAATACAGACATAGACAACGCCATGGCGATTCCGCACACATGTCTGGGTTGACTGCTAGAAAAAAAACCGCACCGGTTGACTAAAACTGGCAAAAGGCAAAGCAAAACTGCCGCCCCTAACATGATTATCACCAGTGCCATCAACTGGCATTGACCTGGCCTCTACCTGTGCCCCCTCAACTGCTCAGCAGTGCTGACACTCACCACAACTAGCGTGGCGCTGCTCAGTCATGCAGCTGCAATGATTTGTTGAGCACTGTTGCCGCCATCTTCGAGGGTGGGTGCTCAGCGCTAGGCGCCTCTTGCAAATGGCCAGCATGCGCCGGTGCACCAGCTGGTTGCAGCTGGCGGGCTTCCGACAGGTCGGCAAGATCGTCGCGCACTGTTACCGTGTCTGGATGCTGGGCGCCAAGCGCCTCCTCATTGATGGCCAGCGCGCGCCGGTACAACGGCTCCGCCTCTGCCAGGTTGCCCTGAGTTTCCAGCAGCGTGGCAAGGTTGTTCAGTGAAAGCGCTGTGTCAGTATGCTCTGCGCCAAATGCCCTCTCCGTGATGGCCAGCGCGCGCCGGAAAAGAGGTTCTGCATCTGCCAGGTTGCCCTGATCTTGCAGAAGGCTGGCGAGATTGTTGAGCGATGTAGCAGTGTCGTGATGCTCGGCGCCGAGTGCCTCCTCCCTGATGGCCAGAGCGCGCCTGCACAGCGGCTCCGCCTCCGCCAACTTGCCCTGATTTTGAAGCAGCGAGGCCAGGGTGCTGAGCGATGCTGCCGTGGACGGATGCGACACACCAAGTCTCTGCTCCTTGATGGCCAGCGCGCGCCAGCACAAGGGTTCTGCCTCGGCAAGCTTGTCCTGAGAAAGCAGCAGCACAGCTAGGTTGTTGAGTGACCGCGCAGTGTCAGGATGCTCAGCGCCAAGTGCTTCCTCTGCAATGGCCAGTGCACGCTGGTGCAGCAGCTCTGCCTCAGCCAGCTTGCCCTGATTTTGCCGCAGGATCGCAAGATTGCCGAGCACTGTCGCTGTTGATGGATGCTTGGCGCCATATGCCTCCTCGATGATGGCCAGTGCACGCTGGTACAGCGGTTCTGCCTCTGCCAGCTTGTCCTGAGTTTCCAGCAACATGGCGAGGTTGTTCAGCGAAGTCGCTGTGTCAGTGTGCCATGCGCCAAGTGCCTTCTCCCTGATGGCCAGTGTGCGCCGGTACAGCGGCTCTGCCTCTGCAAGCTTGCCCTGGGCTCGTAGCAGGCTGGCAAGGTTGTTGAGCGATGTTGCCGTGTCGTTGTGCTCGGCGCCGAACGCCTCCTCCCTGATGGCCAGTGCGCGTTGGTACAGCAGCTCTGCCTCTGCTAGCTTGCCCTGCTCTTGCAGCAGCACGGCGAAGTTGCTGAGCGATTCTGCCGTGTCGGGATGCTTGGCCCCGCGCGCCTCCTCCCTGATGGCCAGCGCGCGCCGGTACAGCGGCGCTGCCTCTGCTAGCTTGCCCTGCTCTTGCAGCAGCATGGCGAAGTTGCTGAGCGATTCTGCCGTGTTGGGATGCTTGGCGCCGCACGCCTCCTCCCTGATGGCCAGTGCGCGCCGGTACAGCGACTCCGCCTCTACCAGCTTGTACTGAGCTCGCAGCAGCTCGGCAAGGCTGTTGAGTGAAGATGCCGTATCAGGATGCTTAGCGCCCAGTGCCTGCTCCCTGATGGCCAGACCACGGCGATATAGCGGCTCTGCGTCTGCTTGCCTGCCTTGATCATGCAGCACGGCAGCGAGGTTGACAAGCGACGTTGCTGTGCGCGGATGGCTGAAGCCGTACACCTCCTCCCTGATGGCCAGAGCACGACGATGCAGCAGCTCTGCCTCTGCCAAACTGCTGCGATCATGCAGTAAGACAGCGAGGTTGCTGAGTGACATCGCCGTACCAGGATGGTTGGCACCAAGTGCCTTTTCGTGGATGGCCAGCGCATGTCGCTGCAGCGGTTCTGCATCCACCAACTTGCCCTGATCCTTCAGCAGTACTGCAAGGTTGCTCAGCACCGATGCTGTATCAGGATGTTCAGCACCGAGCACCTCCTGGAGGATGGCTAGCGCACGCTGGTACAACGGCTCTGCGTCTGCCAGCTCGCCCTGCTCATTTAACACCAAGGTGAGGTTGTTGAGCGATGTTGCCGTGTCGAGATGCTTGGCGCCAAGCACCTCCTCCCTGACGGCAAGCGCGCGCCGGTGCAGCAGCTCCGAATCTGTTAGGTGACCCTGTGCTCGAAGAAGCGTGGCGATGCTGCTGAGCGATGACGCCGTGTCGGGATGCTGCATGCCAAGTGCTTTCTCTCTGATTGCCAGAGCGCGCCGGTGCAGCACATCCGCCTCCACCAGCCAGCCCTGCTCTTGTCGCAGCTCTGCAAGATTGTTGAGCAACACTGCCGTGTGAGGATGATTGGCGCCGAGGACCTCCTCCCTGATGCCTAGCGCACGCTGAAAGAGCGGTTCCGCTTCTGCCAGCTTGCCCTGAGCCAGCAGCAGCCCGGCCAGATTGTTGAGTGATACTGCCGTGTCGGGATGCTGAAATCCAAGTGCCTCCACTCTGGCGGCCAGCGCACGGCGGTGCAACGGTTCCGCCTCAGCTTGCTTGCCTTGAGCTGCAAGTAGCTCAGCAAAGTTGCTGAGTAGTGATGCTGCCAGTGTGTCGGTGAGTTCGGCACCAAATGCCTTCTGAAAGTTGGCTAGTGCACACTGGTACAGCAGCTCTGCCTCTGCCAGCTTGCCCTGAGTGTTCAACACCACGGCAAGGTTGTTGAGTGATGTAATTGTGGTTGGATGCTCGGCGCCGAGGGTCTCTTCCCTGATGGCCAGGGCGCGCCGGTACATGAGCTCTGCCTGAGCAAGCTTGCCCTGATCTTGCAGCAGCCCAGCGAGGCCGTTGAGCGTTGTCGCGTTCGATGCATGCTGGGCGCCAACAACCTGCAACCCGTCCGTAATATCAAGTGCATGCCAAAACAGCAACTCTGCCTCCCGCAGCACACTCCGATCTTGCAACTCGTAGGCGAGCTCTACAAGCTTGGCTGCCCAACTTTCGTCTCGCAAGTGGCATGCTCCATCCTCTGAGTCAATGTAAGCCAACAGCCTCCTGACGTTGGGCAGCTCTGCTGACAATAACGCCATTGCTGGAAGGAGTGCAGCTGCGCCTGCGTCTGGCGCCAGTTTGTTGAGCTCATGCGCGAGTCCCAAAACATGCAGTCCGAAGGCATCGCGGACCAGCTGCTGCTCCGCTGCAGGCAACAGCCTTGCTGCTGCTAGGTGGGAAATGGAGTGCATCATGTAGCGGTCGCCGCCGGGAATGGTGACTGCAGGCGCCTGCGCACGGCGTATGATTGACATGTCGCACAGTTCCTCCAGCAGCTGATCATTTGGTCTTCCACCCTCTGAGTCATCAGGTGTGACCGCCGCTGCCCCAGCCTCACTGAAGCCCCTGGCAAACACCGATAGGCGTGCTAGCAGCTGCCTGGTGTCCTCCGCCAAGAAGTCATGCAGCCACCTGTGCAGCTTGTCGACTTGATGTTCGAGGCCGGCTCTTTGGTCTACCAGCAGAGGCAGCTCGTGCTCCGCGGCCAGCACAATGTCCTGATTTCAAGTTGAGAAGAAGTTCACACAGTGCGCGCAACATGTTAGCACTGTTAACTTCTGAAGCATACTATCAGCACCATGTATTATCTACTACAGACCCGGGTTACGCGACCCGGCGTCTGGTTGCCATGTGCGCCTTGCATACTACTACTCGTCTTTAGAAAGGTAGGTGGTGTAAAATGCAAGCATCCAACATCATCATGGCAGCATGCTTTTCAAATAGTATACTGTAGCTGTTACACTGTAGAGGATTGGGAAACAAAGCATCATTTATTCATTGGCTTGATGAATCAATCGCCAGCATCATGACTACACACTCAGTCAGGTGCATTCTACAGGTAACAATGCAGACCGTCACAGGTACAACCTGCCAGCACCACGGCAGTACCTGCAAATCTTAGCGCCAGTTGTTTCAACTGCAATAATCGTACACCAGTCACCATGCTTGTTGGTATGAGGCTAGAAACGCACCAGCATGCATGTTACTACTAGCCTAAGGAGTGAGCGTCTGATTCATCTGCTGGCTGGCAATTCAGGGGCACGCGCTCAGTTGTTGAAGTTGAATTGGCCCGACAGACATCAAACTCTGTTGAACCATTCGTCAACAAGTCTCCATTGATGTTCCTGAACGCCCACTGGCAGGCACTGTGTGTGACAACCGAGACCATTGCCCAGTAGTGAAATCAACTGCGTATATGAATCCTTCAAGTTGGGCTGAGAGCATCCACGGCGGGCCAGCCTGATAGTGTGCACAACTTCCCAAGTATCCAAACTGTGATGCTGCACACACCATAGCATGATTATCATATTAGTAGCACTGCATTTGCATTAGCAGCTCTTGCAAACATCATGATACAGTAATAATGATTGTATACCTTGAAGAATGTGTTGTGTATTGATGTATGTATTGTGTACTTCTCATTCAGGCTCGCGTAGTGCGCAAACAAACCCGATCATTTTTAAACGACATTCCCATTTTGTGTACTTCTTGCAAAATACGGCTTCTGAATCAGGCAACAATTCTTCCGTGGACACAACATCTTCAAGTTTAGATTTCAAATTGGGCAAGGCTGCTTGAGGTGTATGTCTACTGACACGCGCAGATCAATGCCGGTCCGCTAACAATGTGCACTTGTAGCATGGACTTCCATGCTACAAGTGCAATTGCAAGTAAAAAAGTGGCAGTGCGCGCTACTATAGGTTCTGTTGCCGTAAACCCGACATGGTGACCTCGAGGCTGCAACAGACGTCAAAACGACCTCGATGCTGAAAAGCGGCGCCAAGGCAAGTAGACTAAATCACTAGCCCTTCCTGTGGCACCAATATGTGAAGGTCACCATTGAAATCACAACAATGCACCAGAGCTCTGCATAAGATTTTGACGATGTCCCTCATTTCCTACAAGCAGGTGAAAACTGGCATACTAAATACTTCATGTCAATTTCGAATTGTTGCATCCTCGGTCATCTCTTGAAGTGCAATGCTGCATTGACTTTTGACACTGCGTGATGTACTGCGAAGTATAAGCTCATCTCAGCAATCTGAGGCATATGTATATACAGAAAATGAAAATGTTGACTTCAAGATTGTATATAAACTTTAACTGGGATACGGCTGAAGCAAGATGCAACTCCGTGTCCTTCTCGAGCACCCAGGCCCTTGCTATGCTGTGCGTCCAGGTGTTGTCGACACATGTGCCATGCACGTGATGTCGTACATGTGGCCTGGACGCACAATGCCAATCAACGCTTCCAGGGATGATCCCCTGCCCTTGTCAAAGCTTGTACATGTAGACGCGATGCACCAGAGTTTGACAACTCTCGCATTCAAGTTCGTTGACAAGTTGTTGCCCATAGTGTGACCGCTTTGCCAATGATCAGTGGGTTCTTCTGGTACCATGATGTGTACAAGAACATGTATAGAATTTCAGTGACGGGCAACTGAAAATAAGCATACTAGTAGCTATCAGAAAAGAGGCGCACCGTGAGCTTCTGAGGACGTTTGCCAAGGAAGCTTGCTAGTATCTCCATCATCAGTGGATTGTAGCCACAGTTGCGCGAAAGTGCTGCGGCTTGGTCGTCTGTCATTGTGCACTTGCTGGAAACCATCCGGGCCGCAAACTGTGGAGTGAGAGGCGCCACTTCCACCATCACGAACTTGCAGTAAAGTGCGCTGTTCTCGCGGGAAGCCACGAGCAGCAGCGTAGCGTCGTTTTGGCGTATTTCTTCAAGGACTTCGGCAAGGTCCTGCACAGGAGCCAAGTGGTGCACAAAGGAAAGGGTCGAGAAGAGTAGCAGCAGATCGGACTTCAGGCCGACAGACTAGAGCTGTTCATAGATGATGACTTCCTTACAAGTAATTGGGTTTCTGTGACAGAACAATGACAGCATAATCCTTCCGTTCCGTAGGGGCACCAGAACCTTCAAAGAATTGTCAGAAGTTGCTGGAGAAACCTGATGCAACGTAGAGAGCTGCTGCTCACTACCCTGTTGCTCCTCACCGGCGTAAAAGACATCAAGGTACCAATGCAACAGAACACAGACGCCAGTTGTGTGCTGCTAGAAGACTTAGTCTAGTAGAAGTGCATGTATTGTGGTCAGCAGGGTTGTCAATTACGGCACATCGAGGTAGTTCCTTGTAAACGCGTAATTACGTCCGTCACTCTGTAAGACTTGCTTACGTCTTTACAGCTACGGCCAACTTCAAGCAACTGAGTTGAAGTTGAAGTTCACACTTTGTCAACTTCAAGGGTTTGAAACTTCAACTTCTTTTTTTCTTCGTGTTTCCTGCTACAGCGCGCCCTCGCTACACTACTGCGGATTGCACGACGATTGAGACCTTTGTTCAAAACCAAAACACAAAACACGCTGAAAAACACGGTGAAAAACGCAAAAACACGGGTGAAAACACGGCACAAAACACGCAAGAAAACACGCAGCATTGCTCATTTCCTCGTGAAATCACCGCGATTCATGAAACTTTAAGGCATGAAGCCGCGGTCAGCGCATATAATATGCACGCTGAACAGCACCACCGCAGCACATCTGCAGCCATCAAGGACATCAGATTGTCATGAGAACATTGATTGACGCAATGGTGCCGCCTACAAGGGCGGCGGCGTCAGCAAAGAGAGAGTTGAAGAGCGCGAATTGCTGCATCTCGTGATTCTTGAAAAACACGCGCTGCGGGGTGTTTGAAGGCGCGCCGCCTGCTGTAATCCTTAGACAACACAGCATTTGATGAGTTTTTTTACCTCGGCACTCGCTTTTATCGCGTCTGACAGGTGGCGCAGCCAACAACCGCTTACCCAGCACATGGAAACAAGACACAGGTTACGGTCAAGGCAGCTGCAGCTATGGACATAGCGGCAGTGAAGGAGGTGCAGCGGCAGTAGGCACAGCGCCGGGCAGTGTGGCGCGCACACGCAACCGCGCGCTGCAATGCAGCGCAGACACACGCAGCGTACTGCTGTACCACGCTCTGTGACACAGCAGTACCACGCTCTGTGACGCACCCTCAATTTGGATATATACATGACAAGATCATACTGAAATGGCTCCCCCAGCTGCGCCCAGCTCATCAGGTCATCACGGCAACGCCCTTGGCGGCTTTCTCAACTTGAAATTACCTCTGCAACTGCTGGTCCTAAATTGCTGTCTGGCTAAGAGGGACTGATTGTGTCAATCCCAATATAACTCCAGGTGACATCAGTGTTGTAACGCTGTGCACATCGTGCAATGGGGTACATTAGTGCGCATGTGCGCCCATCGCTTGCAGCCTTCATGGCTGGGCCAGTCCTTGAGTGTATAAAGCACGTTATGTCTGCCAATTTTTATTCAAAAACTGGTGCAGCGGGTAACAAAACAGTGATTACAGGTTTCACAATCATACGCGAACAGGCTGGCACAAAACACCATTCCAATGTACAGCTAGCCACTGCTACCAGTCTGCTAAAGTATTTGTTTGATGCATGTCCTCTCGCATGTAGAGCAAGCAGTTCTGAGATTTCACTTCTCGCAATCTCTGAGCACTATGCATGCACACAGGACAGTGGCAGGTAGCGGTGTTTGGGGCGCCCTCTCCATTTGCATGCGTGTTGCCTGGGTTGGGCTGTAGCTCAGTCACCTCCAGTCTCCCCCCCTAGGCGCCTAGCTTTCATAAAACCGTAACTCCAGGAAAGGCGACCATCCTAAGTGCCACGGGGCTATGCCAAGGCACGCTGTTGCAGGAACACGACACAAGACTTAGCGGTAAATTGCATACTTGCTTTCTCTCATGCAGCAGTCATCTGCACTATGCATGAAAAAGCACCTGCACTGTACACATTCCATGCAACCATGCGGCCTGCATCTACAACATCCGCTAGCGCCTTGGCTGCAAAGCCATGGCTGCAGCTATATTGGGGCGCCGCAGGCCCACTGCTGGCCCTGTGCCATTGGTGCCGCTGCTCAACACCCCCGCAGCCGCCGCATTCGCCGTTGCCGCTGCCACCAATACTGCTGCCGCCGCAACCGCCACCACCACTGCTGCCGCAGCCATGGCATTGGCGCCGCCACAACAGCCGCAGCGTTGCCGTCATCGCCGCTTGCGTAAGCATGAGCGCTGCTGCACCCATTGAGCGCTTGCTACTGTAAGTGCTGCTGAACTCGCTGCCAGGCCAGCACCGCCGCGCTGGCTACTTCAGGATGCGCCTGAGCGCGCATCTCACGGCTATGCACTGCAGCAATTGAGCGCTTGCTGCTGTAGGTCCTGCTGAATTGGCTGGCAGGTCAGCGCCGCTCCGCTAGTTGCTTCGCGGTGCGCCTGAACGCGCGTCGCACGGCTTGATCATCGCGGTGCGCCTGAAAGCGCGCCGCACGGCTTTGATCGCCTGCACCTTGTGCTGCTGAGCGGCTAACGCGCGCTGCCAAGCTTCCATCGTGAGCCGCTGAGCATAAATCGTGCATGCTGGCCAAGGTAGCTAAGAGTTGGTGTTGTCTCATCAGATGACGGCGCTGTGGCTTACGCTCGACCGACTCCGCCGTGGCCCTGCGTGCAACAGCGCGCTGCGCCACTGCTGCAGTAGGTGCTGCTGCCTCACTCTGCAGCGCTCCTCACGTTGCGCCGCCGCTGCCGCTGCTGCATCAGCGCCATCGCCCCTGACCTCAGTAAGCAGCTGCGTGGCTGCGAAAGTCTGCGGCTGACTCGCGCAGTGCCATGAAGTTGCTCGAATGCAGCGGCCTAGACCGTACTACGAGGAATTTATTTGATACATTTTGTGAATCATTGATCATTTTGAGTGAAAATCACCACGAGATTTCGGGAGGCGGACTTGCTCTGAAGAATGATAAATACGCTGAAGAGTGTGATGCCTTTCCCACTCTTGCAGTCTGTCTGAGAGCACAAATGTCAACATCCCCTCCAAAATCCGACTAAGTTATGTACAACTTCAATTTTGCCTTCACTAAGTCTTGAAGCGTGCCAATCACAAAATATTCCTTGCGGCTGAAGTTCATCAGGAAACGGGTGGCGCTGCAATCAAGGCTGCAAGCTGTCGCGTAGGGTGCACGCGCCTGCTGAAAAATCTTGCGACATGCCTTAATGATTTGCGGGATGTCTAACAAAACTGCCTCCTGACAGAGTGCGCTGAGCACGTGCTCTTCCCATGGCACTGCATCCACTGGCAGCTGCATGCCGCAGTCCAGACAAACATGTGGCTTCAGCCACTAGGAGAAGCATGTTGCTGAACGGCGTTTGGGGCCGCCAGTGCCACTGGCACCGAGTAGCGCAGCCACGAGCAATGGGGTGCATGTGGGAAATGGAAAGCACTCAGGCGGTTGTGCGGGGCGTTTGCGCGAATACACGCAGACTCTGAGGTCAGTGAGTGCTGGCAAGAATTGTGGCATGGGCTGCTGTGCGGCAGCTCGATGTCCAGATCGGGCGCAGATGGTGTTGCTGCTGAAAGAGGGCACTGCCAGGACACTGCGCTCTCTGCGCATGGCGTGGTCAATAGTGTGCTGCAGACGCAGCAGCAAGCTGTACTGGGCGTCACGCACGGTGCTGCATGGGCTGCGGCTAGCATCTGTGCCGCAGATGCGGCGCCGATTCATGCGTGTCTGTCACGGCGCTGAGCTTGTTGCTCAGGCTGTCAATACACATCTGATTCAGCGGTGCTGAAGCCCAAGCATGCAGTCCGTCACATGTGTCAGCTCAGTGTGATGTTTAGGCTGGGTCTAGGTCACTCACTGCTAGGTCACTCACTGCAGTCATGACAGGGCCGCGGCGTTGCCAAGCGCCGTGAACTGTGCATGCATTCACGGGCAACTGAAACGTGGGCTGCAGCGTCAGCAAGGGCGGTGGTGGGCTTGGAGCCTCAGGCGGCCTTCGGAAATATTTAGCCGAAATTGCGCTATAGGCGCGGTGCGACACGCATCATGCATGCCAATATCTCAGTGATGAGCCTCAAGTCAGCAATTAGGTCGCAGCTGGTGGCACCATCACATGATGATGATCGATGAGCGCCTCGCGCTGCGCTGTGAGAACTGGGCTGTGACGCTGAAAAACTTGTCTTCAATGTTCTGCGGCAACTTCATACAGCAGCTGCACCTCACCCCCTGGACATGGCACTTCTCCACAATCTGAGGGTTGGCCCTGCTGAGTCTCGCCATTCTATGCAATTCCTCGCCCTATTCCTGATAAGTTAGGAGGAGTGATTGCAATAGGTGGTGCTTTGATTGCATTGTTTTTATTACCATTTATACATACAGGGTGGACTCGTAGTGCAAGCTCTAGACCATAATGACAATGATTGTACAAAATTGGGTTTTTGGTTGTGGTTAGGCGGGGCGGATCGGCCAACTTGAGAAGGCCTACTACTACAATAGTAGGGCAAGCCTGCATGTGCGCATCTCCCAGTAGCTGTAAGCTCTGAGCTGACGAAAAGGGCAGAGAGGCACACGCTGCCAACAGGTGCAGCTTCCAATTCTGGGATAATTTTTGATGAAAGCCAATGGGTTTGAGGTTTGAGGCTGATGTTATTCGTCCCCCGTCAAAGCCGTGGTGACGATGTACTGCCAACTTGAAGAAAGGGATTGTGAGGTGCCAGCAGCTGCTGGAGTTAGCGCCAACAATATTTGCCTTGCAGGTGCTGGCTGACAAGTGGCGCACCACCCTCTGAGCCCTGAGGCGAAGCTGCTCACTGTCCCACATGTGCACTGACATGTCTGCAGTTACTGTACTGCTACCGAGTCAGCAAGTCACGATGGCTGTTCAGCTCACACGCCTTCAAGTTGCTATAGCTTTGAAATTCAACCGTGCCAGTGACTGCCTAACTAAACTCAATGTGCAAGGTGCACCAGGACGTGTCGTTGCCTCCCTACTTGACAAATTGTCCAAATCGTCCGCGTGTCTAATTTACAGTTGCCTGTTACCTGCAACAATACCTAAGTCAGATCTGATGCCACACATCACTGATAGCCAGGAGGCCACACACGTGTGCTGACATGCACTGCCAGTGGGGGATGGCACTGAATCATGTGCTCACAATGTCATGTACATGAAGTCTAATCCACAATCGTGCAAACGCTGCTCTATGAGTAATCCCAGGCCTCAATCACAACTACCTTCACATGCTGTTATTATCAGTATCAGCAACTTATATTATAGTGTTTTGCAGGGCTAGACTCTCTGTGAATTGGGAAAATGGGACCCAGCATCAAACCACTTTGGCAAAGTCTGGTTGAACCCCCTAATAGCGTTCGCTGCTGAATTTCAACATGATGTTGAGATTATCGGTGAAGAGACCAGTGTTGAAGTTAGGATTCCATGATGAGCGCTGAGCACTCATCAAACCTCAATTTGGACTTGAACTTCTGTACTTAGCCAAAGTCAACAGTTGAGGTTAATGTTCAAGTCCTAGTTCAACATGGTATATTTCAAGATTCTGAGCGTAGAAACAAAAATATTTTGCGTACATTTTTTTTACTGGGCATGACGACTACACTCACATATTCGCAATTCAGAGAAGTCCATTTATAGAGTTCACCCCTGGGTTCCGTTTTGAATTTAAGTCCCTTTTTTAACACTTAGTCTAGTGTTTTGCCATGCCACAGTGTGTATACATGCATTGACTTGGTGTACAATGTCATGTGTAGACTTGGGAAGCATGTGCTTCAGTTCAGGTGGATCAAGCTTGGTTTAAATCATGAGTAAATGGCATATGCGCCACTGGTGTGTACTATGCGCTGGTTGTGCGTGATGGCATATGTTTGTATCATTATGATAGCATTACAGTTGAAACACGTGAAATGTTGAGAAATTTGAAACGATGAAATTAATGTTCGACAGTTACGTAGGGTTTTTAATTATAGTGAAATCATCCTGAATTGCAGCAGATTGTAGGTTTGAATTGCAAAGAACGCAAATCTGAATTGAGCTCCGTGTTCATCGACCTATGGATGCATCAGCCACATTTAGGTTTTTCACAGACCCTACTACCAGAGTAAGACTTCCTTGTGTGACATCGCTCATCGGGCAATCCAGCATCATTGCATTTACTCATAGGCTTCTAACTTGAAGGTGCCCTAGTGGTATTCATCTTCGATGCAGCCTGGGCATGATGGGTGCTCACCTCTGATGCAGTGACCATCGCGGCGTATTCCGCATTCTCAAACGCCAGCAGCACCTTCTTGTTGGCATCCTTGCAGCGACACAGCCAGTCTGAGACCTCCTTCCACTGCTCCTCCCACTTTATCGTGGTGCCACCGGCCTGCTCGATGCCCCCCTGTGATGGGATGCCAACGAAGAGACAGCATGATGGTATCAATTATAATACTTATAGGTACAACCAGCCTGAAGGTATCATACGATGCGCCACGTGTGTGATTGTGAGTTAACAATTGCAGCTGTGATGTGAGGTAGGGGTGCATGTGAGGCAACTGTCTATCTGGTCAAGAAAGTCTGACCAGATAGTGCGCAACCTTTTGTGGTACAGTTGGAAGTGCCCCTGTCGTAACAGTTGGAGGAGTCTGAGGGAATCAGCATCAGCCTCCCCCCGGGTGCTGGGAAATCAAACCCGGTGAAAACAGAAAACCACCGGCAATGCGACTTGGGGACCAAGTCAAACAATGAGTAGGGGAGATTGTGAGGTAGGGGTGCATGTGAGGCAACTGTCTATCTGGTTAAGAAAGTCTGACCAGATAGTGCGCAACCTTTTGTGGTACAGTTGGAAGTGCCCCTGTCTTAACAGTGAGTTAACAATTGCAGTTCACCGTCAGGCGCTGATGAATACTACTAATGCCCCATGCAACATACCATGCATCATCGTCAATGCGGTACATAATGAGCATCAGGTGTATCACGTTGCTCACCTCGCAACCAACAAGTCGCCTGTACAGGGCGCCACCGATGTGCGCCTTTACCGCGGCACTCATATCTTGATGGTCTGCAACAATCATCCCTGCGCATCAGCACATGCCCGGAGATGAGGTCGTATGGTGAGAGAGCTATACAGAAATGCACGCACGCACGTATTGTATCCAGATGTTCTCGACGCAGTCGAATGCAGCTCCATGCTGCCTTATGGTTTGTGTACACTCCAAAAGAGTGTGTATATATGTGTTCAGGTCCAGGCTGGTGTCACAGTCACTGTGGATGTGAACAACACGATTGTGGTTTGTATCGTGCGTCAATGTCGTCCATGCTGCTTTGTTGTTCAAAGTTTGTGTACATAGTGACAGTCACTGTACGGCAGACTGTCAGTGAGAGTATACACAGGTACGAAGCTGCCATTGGTGTGGATTTGAACAATACCGTTGTGGTTAGAGTTGTGCGTGAATGCAGCGACAACAATGTTGTACTTAGAGGCATTGAGATGCATGCAATTGCATTGACAACACTGGCAGCTGAAGCACTTGACAACTACCAGACATTACACACCTGCCATATCCACCTTGAACGCACCACCAGAGCAGCCCCCCTCCTCCACCAGCTGCACCGCCGCCTCCATCGCTACTGTGCTCTTGCCCTCGCCAGGCCCGCCAAAAAGCACCACAGCACGATTGCTGCTGAGCTTGTCCTTGATTGTCTTGACCAGCTCATCTCGCCCCACCAGATCGGCCGCATCAACCACCCGATGAAGGAAGAATGGCTTGTTTTTTGGCCTGACCCTGCAAGCGCACAGCAGCATGGATTTGATCATCTATGATATCACTGCAGGCCGTCGGCCAGCTTACTCACATGTACGCCACAGTTGAACGATGCTGCAACGGGGATAGAAGTATGACATTGTGGGGCACTGTCAAACAGCTTAATAAGTGTAGAACAGCCTGCAACCTGGAAATGCACAACTTGAGGTAAATCAGATGACGATGAACGTACCTATTGGTCTCATTCCCCAGGCCAGCCAGAGTGAAGATCCCCAAAGTGGTGAGTGTATTCTTCACGCGCTCACAGCGGTCTTGCTTGTCTTTCAGTTCAGACAAAATGTCTGAGGCAGTAAGAAAGTGGCGCTTTCTCCTCATGTCCTGGATCTCCTTCACGCGCCTCTCCATACTCGCTGACTCTTCATTTAGGAAGACCACCAGGTTCTGCATGCGCCCGGTGATGCATGCCTGTTTGGCCCATTCCACAGCTACCTCCATCACAATCTGTGCAAGTAACGTCGGCACGCCCACTGCCAGTGAGTACAGTGACCCAGAAATGAACAGGGTCCAAACACAGGTCCTGAGGATTTATTTTACAGAAACTGAGTCAACAAGTTTTTGTGGTTAGAGAGTATATCATGATCCATACATCAGCGACTTGAAGTTTGAAGACTGAAAGTTGACGACGCACATTGCGTCTTACAACGTAGTGATATACACGTAATTGCCAATCTGCCAGTGCAACACTGTAGCACCTACCGTCATGTGCCTTTTTAGGCCGATCGGGCCAACATTAGGTATCGTGAAATAAAGCAGTCGGACACTGAATTGAATCACGCGAAAAAAGCACCAGGCCTAATCAGGACAGAGCCTCAGGAGCCCAATAGCCATTCCATGAGCGGATGCGTCTTCTTTCGGCAAAAAAATTCAACTTCCAGCCAGGTGAAGTTGTATGCGAACTCGAGAAACGTTAGTGAACGGGGGAAGGCCATCATTATGCGGCTGCGAACAGACTGCACATAAATATCACGACACTCGTGAGCATGGAACTCGCCATCTGCTTGCCTGCTATGGCGTTCCGGTTCATTTACTTGACCGTGCAAGCACACAATAGGGCCACGCAACCATTAGGTCAACACGACGGATGTGCCACCAGGCCCAATTGAGAATGCCAGAAAAAACACCTGGGCATAATTAGGATTGGTGCCCGGTACACCACAATTTTTGGCCCGGTCGGCCTAAATAGGCACATGACGGTAGCGTGTAGACCGTCTTGCTCAATATCACTATGATGGACCAGCCCAAGGTTTTGCATTGTGAAAAACCGTTTCAAAAATGGGACCTGAAGACTTAAAGGGAAAACGGGACCCCCAGCATCCACCGTGACCGCTTTCAGACATCATCATATGAATGTATGCCACTACTGTAACCATGCAGCTGCAGCTGCTGCAGTAACTTACGTTGAACTGTGAGATTGCCAATCAACTTGAAGCATGCAAGAAGAACTGCAGGCACCAGTATGATACATGCATGAAGCAACTGCAGCCATGAAGCCACTGGCACGCCCAGCATCATGATCCTGCTGAGTGTAGTGCTCAGCCTGGCTGACATTTCAGATCAGCAAGGATCTCAGGCTGTGTAGCAGGCACTCCGTCGTCATCGCTGATACGCAGTAGTACTACTAGTACTGCTAGACAAAGTAGTAGGAGGACTCGGAGGTGCGGGTTCGTAGTACTGAGTAATCTGATTCCAAAAAGGAATTAGGCACCGCAATTGCGCCCTCTGTTCAAGTTGCTACAGCAACTTGAACAGCTGCAGAAGCAGTCCCACCACCTCTGCGGCATGACCACCCGGGCCGTCGTCAACCCGGGGCCCCCACACACTGACAGTCTGGCTGTTGCGACAGGTGGATCTATGCGTGGGAAGCCAAATTTCAAAAACTTCAAGTTAGTGCGTTGCGTGTAAGCTTTGACATTGGCCGGACCGGAGTCCGTTAACTCTGCAGTGCCACAGTGTCCTTGGCATTGTTACTAGTAGCAGCCTTGAAGTTCGTGGGCTTGCCACGGTGACCCCTGCCCAATGGCACTGTGGCACGACACGGTGTACTGGTCCTGAAGTTGACTTTTGTTTTGAAGTCAGTATGAAACACAATGAAGTAGCGCACACAGTGTCACACAGGTGTGAAGCACCTACTTGTATGCTGTCACACTGATCTGAGGCCGTTCAGCAAGACTTTAAGTTAGTTCAAGTTGCCTCTTCGCATGCTGCCGCTGCTGCAGCTGCTGCTGATTAAAGTGATTCTGTCAGAAGTTAAACTTTCGTCGGTGACCGAGTGAATCATCAGATGAACTTCAAGCTGGCCCAGGGCCCGGGGGCATCCTGCATCAGTTATCGACAGTAACGGTTTATCAACAGTAGCATAATGATTATGCTGCTGTCGTGCCAGACTGTGATCAGGAAGTCCTTCAAGTTGCCTCATGTCTGCCAGATTGAAAGCAAGTCTTAGAGTAGACGAGCATTGAATTTTCTTGCCAAGTTGATTATCGTATGTGACATTAATAATATGTGTTGTGGAGCCTGCTCACCACTGAATCAGATCCAGAAGACTTGGTTCAAGTCAGACTCTGTAGATTACTGGATCAGGTCCATCAATGATTCAATCTGGCAAGCTGCCCGCAGTGCAGTGCCACAGTCACGGTGCTTGCAAACAAACTGTCATGACTCAGAGACTTTAACTTACAGTTAGTCTAGTCTTCGTGCGTTTTGCGTCACTCAGCGCTCCGAGTCAGTTTCAGGAAGCTTCAAGCTTTGTTACAGTATAGAAATTTGTCGATGTGGTACCAGTAAAAACACCGAGTCCCTAGTAGACTAAGTACTAGACTACTAGTATTAGCATACTTACTAATAATCTATTAGCCTAAGGGACTCCTAGTAGTACATTAAAATTTCACGATGGTACTACAGTAAGTGACTCAGAGGCTCGTACCTGGAACTCTTGAGTCAGCTCGCGCAGCACCTCTCCGCACTTTTCCCTTGCCTCTGCGTCCTCTTGGGCCATTTCAATCATCTGTGTGCAGAAGCTGAACATGGCACCTGCCCAGGGCAGCGTCGCTCCTGCTGTGGTGACCCTGGGAAGCACGGCTTCCAGCATTGCTTTGGCCAGCTCGATGCCAGTTTTTTTAGCTATAGTGGCGGCCTTGATGACCATTTGGGCACTGCCAGCCTCAGGGAGCCCTAAGGCTTGCCCGACCTCGCCTGATCCAGTGTTTCTGGCAGCCGCCTCCACACTAGCAGCTGGAGCTACTTGTCGGTCATGCAACGACACGTCTTTGATGCTGCCATTGTCAGCAGCTGGCGCGCTGCTAATGCAGCAGCCCATCCCCCACTCAAAACAATAACTCACGCCTCCATGAGATCCCAGATCCCAGATTCAATCTTCAACTTTCAGCCCCGGAGCTGTGCGTGTGCTCTCATACACTTGCGTCGTGTGCACCGATGCATGGTGAATCAACAGCGTCCAGCCACTGTGACATTTAGGCTATGTAGCTCCCCGGGTCTGAGTGTGCGCTTCGACCTGGCGTCGCGTGCCTCGGTGCACATTGACGCTTTGCGCGGATTTGGTCACCGTCACCCTTTTGATTTGGTCACCCTGTGGTTCATGTAGGTTGGTACTATGAATGACATTGAATGTATGAATGTATGAATGTTCTGCCAGCCAGACAGT
This sequence comes from Tribonema minus, assembly GCA_017506865.1. Taxonomy (NCBI): domain Eukaryota; class Xanthophyceae; order Tribonematales; family Tribonemataceae; genus Tribonema; species Tribonema minus. The sequence continues at coordinate 315,671 of JAFCMP010000032.1, forward strand.
GCACTGCAGTGACCGCACACGACTGGGGCACCGCGTTGGGTCCGAGAAGGCGCAACAATCCGATTTGGCAGCGCGGGCCAATTTGAAAGCAGTCACTGTGGCAGCAGTCTGAGAGAGTGCCGCTGCCATGCGTCAGCTTGCTCGCCGGTACAGTACATGGTTTATGTTGTCATGATGTCTGCTCAAACTTTAAGACCACTGGTGGCACGCACAGAGCACCACGCACATGAAAGCTCGGGCCAGCGCGATGATCATGTGATCATGTGAATCAGATGTCTGCAACAGTTTTGAGGACTTTTAAGAGTCTTGCAAAAATTGAATGTGTGGTTGCTGCTTGCCTCTGGGTCCAACCTTGTCTGTGTTGTAGAGGGTGCCAGCTGGTGCTGCAACTGTACAGGTAACAGTTACTGTAACTGTGCATTTGCACTGGTAGGTACAGTGAAGAGGAGGGGGCCCTGCCACTTGAACGTCTGCTGATGAGCATCAACTCGCATAATGTATCATCTAACTTGAAGCTGCACACTGTTTTTGCACCGTCACGAAGTGCGCACAGGCAACCATCATGCCATTCAATTTGGGGATGTCCTGTCAAGCCGTGAACTCAGATGTTCAAGGACACATTAATATTCCTGATCTTGAAAATTTTCACTGATTCAGAAGGGCAAACGCACCATCAAAACACAGGCAGCGGCAGACGCAAGAAAGAGCACAGGTGATGCGCTGATATTGTGGATTGGGCATCGGAGTACATGAAACTTGTGATGTGAGCACGCGCACGCGCGTGTGTGTGTGTTGAGTGATAGCATATGATAAGAAAACATGCCATTGGGCAATGGCTGCAGTCATGACCACCTTCAATATGTACAACTTGAATCCCCCCCCCCCCCCTGCCCCCCCTTCTCCGCAGCCCCAACCCCCTCTAATACTGCCATCATGACCTCGAGCGAAGTGCTGTTGCAGTAATTGGCTGTGAAGCCAGCCACACACATGCAGCAGCTCTACACTCAAAGCAGGGCCTTCAACAAAGCTACGGGCCGGGTCCGCCAACAGCCAAATACGTCTACATCATGCCGGCAATAGTGCGTGCGTGTCTCTCGAGCTCTGCCTTCTTGGCCGGGTCGGCCATCAAAGCCTCGACCTCCTTGGCTGCCTGCTGCACTTGCGCTGCAAACTCGGGCTGGTCCATCATCGCCTTCATCTGCTCCTGGAACTGCAGAGACAGTGAGAAATGAAGACAAGCACCAATGATTGTCAGGTGCGAATCTGAGTGTATGCACACGGTCAGTCACTGCAAGACTGAGTGAGCGCAGGAACTTGAAGGGCCTCAACTCGTACACGACAACTGAGGTTTGCCACAATATGGCACCCCATTGTGATCATCGACTGCCACCAAAGTTGAGAGTCGTATGAATTAATAAACTTGAAGTTCTCCCTGGCACTGCCATAGCTACATACGAACAGTTCAGACTGAAACACCAGCAGCAATGCACGGCGGCATGGCGCGGTTGTGCAACGTGTGGTCATTAAAACTTTGTCGCAAGCCTGGGCTGCTTAATATGGTACTGTAACACAATAATTGATGCTGGAGCTGCAGGAGGACTGCACCGCCTCAGATGGCACACAGCACACACAGCACCGTCACGCATCAAGTCATACAAGTTGAACTAGTTGCGCCAATTCCATGTGAAGTTCCATTTGTGTTCACTCAGGAGCTTCAGCGTTGCACTGACAAATACTTTCAAGTGCAACAGTGCCTCAATGTGTGCCGCTGCCAACAAGTGACAGCCTACCATGAGTAGGGTTGCAAAAAAGCGTATTTCCCCACACAAATACGCCGTATTTACATACGCCATATTTCCAGTACATATTTGACGTATTTGGCGTATTTGGGCATATGCTGGCACACGCAGTGCAGCTACAGCAGACACGCTCTCTGGTGTGCAACCTCAAGTTCAAGTTGAGGTTTGACGCACTGTATGCCTCGTCTACTAGTAGGCGCTCAGGGTTAAATGCAGGTTAGAATGAGGGTCAGGGTTAGGTGTAGGAGCTCGAGCAGCCACGACGACGACGAGGGTGCCGTTTACACGTGCACAAATCATGAGGTGGCGATGGCAGACACCCAGGGCCTCTGATGATGGCGGTAGCGGTGCTGGCGAGGCTGCTGTACCTGCAACAATTCCTGTCGAGCGAGCATTGCTGCCTGTGCAGCCATCCATCGGCTGTGTGGCCATTGGTGTCGAAGAAAAATGCGCGCTACTGTGCACAGAATAAACGATCATGTTGAAGTTCGGCTTAATTGATCATCGAAGGGAAGGGCAAGGGCGGCGTGCCAACCTGTGCAGCAAGGGGGACGGATGCGGCGTTGCCCACACTGCCTTGTCAAGCACTCCGTGGGCATTTGCAAAGGGGTCATGCGTGAGGTCGCTCAAAAGCACGTGCCAGTTCCTGGTGCTGCTGTCTCGCTGCTGCTGTCAGCGTCAGCAAAGGAGCGCAGTTAACAGGCCTACGACAACACCGTATTTGCGGCGTATTTGCTCACACAAATACGTACTTAAATACGTACATACGCCCCCGTACTTAAGTACGCATACGGAGTTTCGCAACCCTAACCATGAGCGATGACAGAACCAGCGCTTTCTGCCTGTTTATAGCTGCCACAAGTGCTCGGCAGCTTCTACAAAAAGACTGCAGTGCTGCCTGCCGTGTCTTGCTCGGCGTGGTGCCACATGGCATAAAATTGATCCAGTGCAGAGGAAGTGAGCGCAGGCACAGACTCTCGGGTAGTACCGCCTTGTTGCAAGGAATGTATGCTGCGCCTGAACTACCACGATGTTGTACGCCTCTTTCTGTCTGCCTATTGTAGAAGAATGTGAAGCTACTCTGCAACATAAAAATTTATCACAATTATCGCTTCAAATCAGTGTTTTTTATGCAGATAAGACTAGGGTAGTTTTTGCATACAAGATTCATTGTTAATAGACATGTTGTCAAACTTACAACCAAAAATTTTATTGGCGTCATATAATAGAAGTCTTGGCATAAGCTATCTATAATTCTTTCAGATGCAGATGGCTGACAGTATGTAAGTATGGCCACAAGTTGACTCAGCAAGAGAGCAACAGCGTGCTGCTGAGTGGGTAGCTGCAGTTGATGCAGTGCTCAGCGCTGAGCAGCGCGCATCAATGCTGCCGTGTCCCCCCGCGTGTGCTGCGTCCGAACCACCTTGATGTTACGCTCAAATTATCAATCAAGCCAAGACGACTGGCCATACCAGTAGCCATGCACACACGGGCAGATGATTTTCTGGAGAGGGGTATGTAGACAGCGCGCTGCACAAAAGCGATACCTACCTTGGGGTCACGCATCATCTGCTCCAGCTGCGCCGCCATCTTGGGGTTCCCCATCATGTTCATGGCCTGCTGCATGGTGTTGCCTCCGCCCGCTGCCTGCACCTTGGCCATCTGCTGCGCATACTGACCAGCCTGCGCCAGATGCACAAGCACAGGCAGACGGGTGTAGGCGTTTAAGCTTGCTGCGCATGCGCCAACTGCGGTTGCCAAATTGGGACTGCCGTGACAGCTCACAGTGTCCAATGACACCACAACACAACATCAAAACTTTTGATTGCCTTCAAGTCCAATGGCACCATAACACAGCATCAAAACTCTCCATCACCCTGACAAAACCTAGATCAGATACATAGCAGAACCAGGACCCACCACTGGTATGTACTTCAACTCAGAGTCTTTCAGGTGCATGTGCCAAAACAGCCTAAGCACTGGGCTGCTTGCCCACTGAAATGAAATGCTGCTCAAGATCTGACGACACGATTGACACTCATACATGCATACCATCGAGATGGGGCGCAGCAACGTGAGGAAGTAGCTCATTAAGTTCTTTATGTGATCAGGCGCACCAAGTTGAAGTTACAAGATACGCTCCGCGCTTCACCAGCCCCTTGGCTTTGAGCTTTTCTGTGGTGCGTGCCAGTGTGCGCTTGCGAGGTGATAATCAAGCACGAATGACACTTGAGAAAGCCATGAAAGAGCGAAGACAGCAGTTAATGCCCCTGCGCAAAGTTTTGAAGTGTGTGATCACACGGATTTGTGGCGCTGACGCTGCTCACCATCCTGTTGGTCACATCATGTGCATGACACAGAATCTGCAGTTGCAAAGAACCCTATGAGCGAATCTTGTCCGTTATGTCAGTTACAGCGTCTCAAGAATTTCCACATGAACCTCAACTTCTCGAATCAGGAGAGTTACTACAGTTACGAGACGTTTCTCCTCCTCGCCATCTTGTTGATCTCGTTGACGGTGCTGGGGTCGTTGATCATGTCCGCCGCCTCCTTCATGGCGTTCTTGAACGTGTCGTCGTTCATCAGGTTGTTCATCTCCTTCTGGAACTGCGAGGCGGCAGGAGGGAAGGCAAGTGCTTGCATTAGCGATAGTATTCAAGCAATGCATGACCCAGGTTGCGCTGTTGCAGTCACCATGGCATTTTCAGCTCTGTAATGCTGGAAGGAGACAAGGCCGTGTGGTCAACTTACCCGCGGGTTGTTGTGTTGTGAGTTTCCTGGTCTTCACTCACAGAGCTGATGAGGCATTGTGACTTGAATCACTGCTGTGTGGGCGCCTAAGACTACTTGAGGCTGCCCTTTAGGATGCGCGCATTGCGGCATGCCTTGACAGTCTATGTAGATCGACAACACGTTGGTTGATGGCATCAAGTACACAGTGCCAACATCAAACGTTGCCTACAATGAGCATGAATGTTCACAGCGTGCAATCCTGTCTAAGTGTGGTCAGCGTTCATGCCAAGTTTGTCATACATGCCTTATGGTTTGCGACAACTGATTGTTCTTCAGTACTATTTAAATACGTTCAAATATGCCTGCACACGCTGTAGGGAAGAAGAAGGAGGTTCGTAAACGTAATGTGAACATCCTCGGTGGTACATGCAGCTTCCACGTCATCAACACTCACATTGGCATTTGCACATGAAGTTGAAGTTTACAGCGTTCGCTGGTGTTGCTGGTGATATTGATACACACTGCGAGGATAGTCTTCTATTCTTCTGATTGAGACATGGAGTGCATATTGCGGATACTTCGAAGAATGTTAATCAAGTGTGCGGCACTGCACGATTCAATGTGACGGCAGGGTTCGTGGCTGTCTACAGCGACAAAACCAGACTTCGCGCAGGCTGTTTTGCAGTAACCAGATCTTCAGACCCACTTTGGAAGCATGGTCTTGCGCATACAACAACCATTGACAGCGCATCTGGTCGCACCCGCTCATGCGTGTCAAGGGCAGTAGTTACCTTGACATTTATGTATGCAAAACTGCTCACCTGCCTGAGATCAGAACTGTAGCCCTCACTACCTGAACCCAACCCTCGCCCGCACTCTGCCCCCAGGCCTTTCACTCCCCCAATGGAGGGCTGACATGTCAAGTGCTACATCCCTGAAGCATTTCGTTTGATCATCTAATAATGCTGCCATGGTTGCTGCGTGACGCAGCGTGAGGCTTTAAATTGCCCGCTCACTAGGATGGACACAAAACGGTGGTGCTCAAGTCTAGTCTACTACACATTCCAGGTGCGCTCCTTAGCAGACATGAACGGACTACTTTTTCACCAGCAAATCTCACCCCCACGCCATATTGCAAAGCACTTCAAGCACACAATGTAAGATGATTAATTAAACAGTTCTGCTGTTAAAATTGCACATGGTGCAGGTGACATGTGCATTTCCAGTACCACGCATGACTTTGTTGTTGGTGATTACTATTTTCTTGCAGCTGGCTGTTTGTTTTTCTGTGCAATTAATGCGAGCTGTCAAAATAGCGGCGGGCTTCAGCCACGTGGCCGACTAGAACACTTGAAGAAGTGACACAGCACTTGCGTTTTGTGATGGTAGGACCAAAACTAGGGTTAGGGTCGCACCTGACTTGGTCATTGGCCCGTCATCCTCCACTCCAAACACGTGCAAATGGCTTTCGAACGTTTGAGTCGAAATCTTTACTACATAGCACACCGGACAGTGATTGCGGGGGGAAAAAATGACATTTTACGTTATTTGCAGGCGTACGCTGTGCAGACTTTTTGAGCACAAGACACACATTCTCTACTCTTTCCACACGTTTTTTGCCATCTCTGTCTGGCCAAAATCGATTGGTTTCATGCGGCAGTAGGCTTGGTGCAGCGCAACAGGAACCACTGCGTGCTTCATGATAGTTCAGTGTATCATAATGGCAAGTGCTTATTCCGAAATGATGCATCATAGTTTGTAGTTGCAGTACATCATTTATAGATAAGTGTGACTGTACTTCTTTTTGAGAAAACATAGATCACAAAAGTTTGGAAGTTTATTATTTCAAAGGTGCGCAGTACACCAGCCACACCGCGGCAATCAGCTCTCACCTTCTTGTCCTTGGTCATCTTCTCCACCTCCGCTACAATCACCAATACGCTCTTACATGATACTTCAGCGTATCATTGTAATCAAACCGTAATTGACTGCAACAATATCAGATTATCTTTTTTCCCATCGCTAATGAAGGACTGTACTTTTTCACAAAAACAGTTGGAGTTTCTTCCTTCCAGACTTGTGCCAAGCGACAGTCACACCGCTGCAGGCAGCTGCTCACCTTCTTGTCCTTGGTCATCTTCTCCACCTCCGCCATGATTTCCGGGTCGTTCATGTCCTGCATGAGCTGCCTCATCAGAGCGGGGTCACGGCTCAGCTGCCCCAGTCCCGCCATCCCCAAGTCCACAGCATCCTGAAAAATGTAGAGCGCGTATTGAGCAAATGTGCGGTGGTGTTGAGCAGCTGGAAGGAGTTGGCTGCGCAACTTGAGGAAATTGTACGCAATGGATGGGTAGGTGAAGTATTGCAGCAAATGATGAGTTACACGTTAGCAGTATAGACGTCGTGTATTGGACAAACGGAAAAGCTCAAGCCTTGAAGGCAAAGGCACCGGAGTCAGGAAGGGCTTCATGAAGCAGTACATTCAAACTGCTGGTCATCCATATGACAATGAATGTTGCCTCAATTGCTGTCACTGCGCACTGATTGGCATGAACATTTAACGCGAGGCATGGAGACGCAGAACCATAGCGTTTGCAGCCAACTGCAACACATGCAAGCGCTCAACACGTGTCCGCCTCGTGCACTGCACGTGTCAATTAGCCAGCAAATGAACCTAACAGCCAAGCATGATGTTGTGCTCGGTGCATAGCCTTGGACAGAGCGAAGCCAACCACATGAGCTCACTGTGTACGATGCGTTGCAGTTGGGTGTGGCGACGAGACAATGTTTTCCTTTTTTTCTACCGAATCCGTAGGCAATACCAGCGCTAGCTGAAAAGTGGAGTTGCCTTCCAGTACAACCAAGCGCAAACCGGGTAACACACTGTTGGTGCCAGGCGAGCTTTGCACATACAGCAAACAAGTCATCAGAACACGATCATGCGCTTCATTCGGGAATTCCAAGTTCACACTCATGCAGCAAGCCTCACCTTGCCCTTGGGCATCTTGGGTTCATCCTCCTTCTTACCACCAGGCTGCACAGGAGCGGAGGCGAGCACACGACGTCAGCAACTCCAGTCTACAGGAAGCATGCATGCATGCACAGGCTTGAATAGGCAGCCATCGTGAATTAATGAAAGCGAGCATGTGCCGTCCAACCTCACTTACCCAAGCGCTGACTGTGCTACAGCAGATGGAGAGGAGGGCCAGGCACAGGAGGGAGAGCACGCACTTCATCATCTTGGCTTGATCGTGATTGCAGTGTGTGACAGAACTTTGTATGTTCAACAGAGAAGTTTGACACGTGTATTTGAGTCGCGCTGGTGACATGCTCTCAGACAAGATGGCGCGGCCTCTGGCGCCGCTGCAACGGCGAAGATTACATCATCTGGTGCTCTTATTACTATGCGTGGCAGTGGCGCATGGGGTCAAGCTGGGGGGTGCAAAGGCGGTGTCCTCAGCTAGAGGCCACGGGCGAGCTGCAGTGGAGTCCTCCGAGGAGGACGATGACGATGCTGCTGATCCGGCAGCAGCCTCGCCTGTAGATAAAGAGATGGCGGAATGGATCATGCAGCAAGCCAGCATGTACCAGACGCGGGTGGCGCTGCTGAGCGTCGAGTTGGACAAGAAAGGGTATGGGTTGAAGGGTGTCATTCCGCAGCCGCCGGGACTCATTTGCGCCAAGAGCACGAAGGAGCACCCGCTGCGGTGCAGGGTGTACATGGAACCGGAGGAAGGGAGCAAGGTGGTGGCGCCTTGCCGATGCAAGGGCAGCCAGCGATGGTGAGTCTGCGGGTGCATGCATGTTGATGCTGATGAAGTTGACATGGTTGAAGGCTTCACACATGTTCTTGTAGTAGGTGCAGCTTGAAGAAGCACCTGCATGTGCATTCAAGTGTATCTCTGTCGACTCGCTTGCTGCATGCATGGGCACATGCGATTGTGCAGCAGTAGTATGAGTATACTTGGCCGGCCTGCAGGCAACTCTGATCATGTACCGGTCAGCTGGTGACAACGCGCCAATGGAGACCTATCGGCTGATGTCTAGTGTTTACGCGCAAAAAGCGGAGCAAATGCTAAAGTTCGACAAACTGTTATCCATGACCAAGTTCGAATGCGAAGCTCAGGTGCAGAAGCATGCACATGATTGTAAGCACGTACTTCGCTGAGTACACTTACAGCCAGCTTGCTGAGCAACAGCAGCGTTCAAGAAAGCACCATGCAAGGTCGCCGCAGTGCCCTAGCGTGCATTACACGTCAGCACTTGCTTGAGCATCTTGCAAGCTGCACGGCCGGTGGCGCGTCAGATTTTGCAAGGGACTTGGTCCGCTCTTTAGGCCTGCACTGACAGGGAGATGCCACATCACACTGCAGTGTTGGCAGACAGTCGCACATGCGGTTGCGCTATGGAAACAGCGTCCTAAGATGGTTTTTGTATGTCGTCCAGTTTGGCACTGAAAACAGACTTGCGGTTACACCAGTTCTGTTCTATGCAGTTGGCAAGCTTGCACTGAAAGTGAGGTGCAACATCATCTCGCAGTAGTACTGCTACAGCCAACGCAAAGGTTCCTGCATACGCACTGTGTCAGGGTGACTGCAGCTTCCCTGTTGCAGCCTTGCGCATCACTGTCACCAGCACTGGCACCGCTTGACGTATGTGCTGCGAATACGTACCCGCAACAGTGTTCAGTGGCGTGCTGCCACTGCCGCTATTGCCTGTTAACAAGTTGCATGTGCAGCAAGCAAACGTTGGCTACAGTTCTAGCTACCTCAACACTTCCAGCACACACTCTGCCAGCTGAATGCAAAGAGCAAGGCACCTGGAAGCCAACAACATGTTTCAGTTTCAGCTCTCCCGATACATCATCATTTGTTGCCGCTGACATGCTTAACATTGCGAAACTTTTGTTCAATCATCAGCGTCACCATGACCACTTGTGGAGACTCCATGCAACAAAGCCTCTCTGCTTCTACACCTATGGCATTCTCACTGCTCGCCCTTCTCACTTGCACCCACTGAACCCCCCCCCCCCCCCCCCCCCACCCTTCACTTGCTGAGTCACTCACCCACTCACTCACTCACCCGCTGCGCGCAGGATCGCGATCCGCGCGCTCAACCAGCAGCGGCGGCGCGAGCCCCTCAAGTGGTCCAAATGCCCGACGTGCCAGGCGCACATCGACTACTCGCTCTACGAGGCACACATGGCAGGGCTCGACCGCGTCCCGACGGCAGTGCTCAACAACCGCGGCGCAGGGCGCGCGGCGCTCGCGGCCGCGATAGCAGCCGCCGTCGCCGCGGCAGCGCTCATCTTCCAGGGCCTCATCATCCGCGTCGTCATCTCGAAGGTGGTGTGGGGGAACTGGGACCGCATCCAGGGGGTGTGGGGGCAGAGCCTGCCGCTGTACATACTGGGGTTCCAGTGGCTGCGCAAGCGCGCCGCGGCGGCGTTCGCGCGGCTCGAGGAGTGGGTGCGCGGCGAGCTCACGGAGGTCGAGAGCGCCGTCATGGAGAGGACGCTGCCGGAGACGGTCAGCGCCGCCGAGGCGGAGGCGCTCGCGGGTTAGCGTGGTTGATGTTGCGGTGAAGTTCAATGAAAACCTCACTGAAGCGCTGTTTGCTGCGCGTTACTCTTTGGGTCTTCCTGTGGCTTGTTCTCTGTCAGTTTATTGCGGAGGCGCTCGCGGGGTAGCTGCACATGAAGTTAGTGAAGTTGCAATGACACGGTCGCTTGATTGCCCTTTTGCGCTGCATGCAGCGCACTGTCGGTCATCTCGTGGCTTGTGCTCTGTCAGTTTTCAGTTTTATTGCAGAGGTGCTCTCGGGCAGTGGACGGTGAGCGTCGCCGAGGCGGTGGCGCTGCGGGGTAGCGGCAGTTGAAGTTGTGGTAGAGTTCAACAAGAAAGCTTGCTTGCCCTTTTGCGCTGCGCGGTGCACTGTCAGTCGTCTTCGTGTGGCTTGTGCTCTGTCAGTCTTCTTGCAGAGGCGCTTGCAGTCAAGCAGAGTTGAAGTTGTGACTTCAATGGTGTGGAACTTGATTTTGATTGATCACACGTACAGATGGCATGTGGCCTCAGTATCTGTTGCGGCGGTCGCTGCTGAGAAGGAGCGCTCATGGGCTAGTGCAGCACGAGCAGTTGAACTAACGGCGTACTGAAGGCAGCGCACTGCTGCAGCGTGCGCGCGGGGGTGATGACGTCTGAGTGCTGCCAAAGCGAAGATGCGTATGAGGCCCAGGGGTTATTGTATACTTCTAGTTGAAGTTCATTGCCGAACGGTGGTTCATTCTGTGCATGTGCTTTTGGGATCATCATGCACCCTGTTTTCCAGCGCCTCAGCGATGGCCGTTGTTCTAGCACCGACCACTTCAAGTTGGTACTTGCATACAGAGATGATGACAGCCCAGATACGTGCGGGAACCTGTCTGTGCAAGTGTGCAGGCATGTGCATGAAGTCTCAGCTTCAGCCATCTTCATATGTGCCCTGATGGGCAGCACTGTGTAGCTTGAGCCCTGCGTGCGCTTCAAACAGACCTTTTCATGCCTCTTGGAGGTATGCGTACGCGCATGATGATGCTGAGTGTTCAGTACACATGAGCACTGCAATAGACCTCAAAGCCCATTCAAGCTTTTGTATACACATTGCTTGTGTTCAACATCCAGCACCACGCTCTCTGCAAGGCGTATGCGTATACATACACAAGCCCTTGTGCGCCTGTTCTGATCCAGTCATGGAACGATAGCACGTGTTGTGGGCGAATTTGTGGTGTTGGCAGCTGCGCATGTACCGATACAAACTAGTAGTTGAACTCATAACCAGTATGCATACGCAGTGCATTACATGTAGATGAAGCACAGAGCAGGCAGGACGGTGTCACAAAAGTCACGGCGCCTGTGTCAAAAAGGGTGTATTTAAGCCATCTTAATGGCGAACATAGCAGGCAGCAGGGCTGATTGCCACCGCAGGGGTACCTAAATGGGGGTGGGAAACAACAACGCACGCAGTGGTCAACTGTGCCCTAGCCGTAACGTGGACACCGTCGTTCAAAATCTAGCCGTGTGATCAAAATCAGCGCATGGTCTGCTGCTGTCGCTTCTGAGCTACGTACAATCTGATTTGCACAAAAATGCTATCGTCGCGCAGGGCTGTTAGGATCATGCTGTGCACGATGCCCGCGCGGAATTGTGTGTTAAAATTGCTGCATCAGTGGCAGCACATTGCGCGCTGCCTGTACGCCGGCGAGACGCGCAGCGGCGGCAGCGTCGTGGGGCTCGACAGGGGCGTGCAGCATTTGCTGGGGAGGGCTGTCGATACGGGCGCCAGAACCTCAATCCTCAGGCGCAGTGCAGAACTCGGCTCAGGAAACAGCTGCTTGGGCTCAGCGGCGTGTCCACGCGGGCTGAGCTTGTTGAGATGGCGCTGCTGCTGCTGTTGGCGGGGTGAAGGCAGGCGCTGGTCCCGATCCTGCTCCTGCAGGTGCAGGAAGGCCTCGAACCGCGTCACGCCCGCCATGTCCGCGGCCAGCATGAGGTGTGAGAACAGGCGCTCCAGGCCGCGCAGAGCAGCTCGCAATTCGCCTGCATCGCCGCTGTCTGCCAGCTGTGGTTGAATGATATGCCGGAGGGAGCTGGCGCCAGCGGTGAGGTACCGGAGCTGGCGTGTCGGGCTCGTGCGCTGACGTCGCCTGCTGCTGCTGCTACCGCTGCCGGTGCTGCTGGCGCTGCTGTCGCCTCGCGACTGCGCCCGAGCCCAGTGCATCAGGTCGTGGCACGGCACGCCCTGTTGTCGCGCCATCTCATGAAGCTGCTCCAGCCAGATTAGGCCTGCAGCCACTGCAGCCTCCTGAAAGACGAGCTGCTCCTGGCTGGTCGGCAGCGCTACTAGGACTTCCGCAAGCTCCAACAGCTCCTGGGCAGAGGCCGCGCAGGGAGAGGCCAGCCTCGCAGGGCAGGACGCGCGCGGCGTCAGGACTCGTGCCATTTATCGCTAATCGGGTGTGTTGGTTTGTGGTGTGTGTGAGTTGTTTGAGAACAGCTGTGTCCACGCACGCCTGTCCACGGCAGCAGACCTGGAAGGAAACTGCCTCGCCTCATGACACTGGAAGGAAGTCTGCCCCCGCAGGCTGTGATGCAGCATCACTGATGGCTTTATACGAAGGCGCAGTCTCTGAATTTTTTTTTGTCGGAAACCGTTGACCTTAAAAGTCAAAACCTTCCAGAGCTACGTTCAAAATGTTTGTTCCGAGATCTTAGATCTTTGGATCTAGATCTTGCAGCTTTCTCCTCTGACGGGAAGGTACTGCGCCGTATGAAGCAGCGTGCTGATGAATGACAGATTGGACGTGAACAGCAACATGAATCCAGTGGCTGGGCTGAGCTGTGTGTCGTCCGCTGCCTGGAGGCACATAATGATGGGAAGTTGCCAATCGTTTGAACAGGCAGCAGCAAGCACTTCATTATGCAGAGAGGCAGGTACGTGTTGTGTGCAGCGTGATGATTATCTGCACAACTCAATGTCGAGTTTTGGGGAGGCTGGGCCCTGCATGACTGTGTCTGTGTGTTTGTGTGTTTGTGTGTGGCTCGCACGATGTGTTCACCAACGGCCACCAACGCCCACCCCGTACCTTGTCGCACGTGTGTCTGTGTATGAAAGACACATATGCGTTACGTCCGCCAACGTGCAGCCCAGCGTCAGCATTGCAAACGCGGCCGTGCGCACGCACTCCGCATCATGCTGCTCGAAGCGGCAAAAATGACTATGTAACTTGCGTGCAGCAGCTTGGCGCGCAGGAAACCAGGCTCTACTAGTAGCACATGCCCTGTGTTCTGGGCACTTGACGGGGGGGTGATGCTGACTTAATCACCACCGGCGTGTGTGATGGTGGTAAACAACCCTCGCCTTCGCTGCGCAGCACTTGGCCGCGGCGGCAGCCCCTCCGCACCGCGCTACGCAGCGCCACCGCCGCCGCTGCCTGTACCGCTGTGCACGCGAATACACAGCCACTCCGCCCCCTGCCGCCGCGGCCCCAGCGGCACGTGCCAGCAGCGCCCGCCCCCCTCCCCCTCCACCCCCTGCATCTCCCACGAGAACGCCGGCAGGGGGTCCACGCGCACCACGAGCGGCTCCCCCCCCTCGCCCCCCCTCTCCCCCCCCTCCCCCTCCCCCTCCCCTTCCTCCTCAGACTCCTCCTCCTCATCAAAGTCGCCGTCCTCGCCGTCGTTGGAGCGCTGCTGCCGCTGCCGCTGACCCCGTCGTGTGCGCTGCGTGAGCGCTGCCACGACGACGGGCGTCGACCCCTCCCCCAGTGCATAGCCGACGCTGAACCCCGACATCTGCGTCGCGCGCCAGCGCGCCAGGTGGCGCGACGGCAGCGCGAGCCCCGCCACGTGGTCGCGCATGCGGTCGTTGGTGATGACGCGCGGCGCCGCCGCCGCCGCCGCTGCCGATGCCTCCTGCTGCGGCCCCCTTTGAGCAGCGGCAGGGCCTCCTGACGCAGCGGCGGCAGCTTGCGACTCATTGACATCCGCTGCCGCCGCCGCCGCGCCCCCGCCGCCGCCGCCGCTGTGGGAGGCAGCAGCAGCCCCTCCCCGCGCAGCAGCGGCAGCAGCGCCGCCGCCGCCGCCGCCCCCTGCCGCGCCGCCCTCCGCGGGCTCCAGCGCGGCCGTCGCGTACATCCACAGCCAGTCGTCGAGCGCGCGGCGCGGGCACTCGTACAGGATGCCGGCGTCGCGCCAGCGCTGCACGAGCGCGCGCTGCGCCTCGGTGACGGCGGCGGTGCGCCCGCCGACCTCGCCGTGCCCCGCGCGGCGGCGCAAGCGCTGGAAGACGTGCGTCGGTATGCGCGGCTGCGCGTAGTGCGCGGGCAGGACGATGAGCGGGCGCTCACCGGACGCCTCCAGATGGCGCACGACGGCGTCGACCTGTTATGGCAGACGTAAATGTTTGTCACAAACGGCGGAGGGTTGTTCGATGGCATGTGGAGCACGCGGTCTGGCGGCAAAACGGTGTGTCGTGACAGGACCATGAGCGCGCGCTCGCCGGACGCCTCCAGGTGGCGCACGACGGCGTCGACCTGTTCAGGGCGGGTGCCAGCGTTCAATTTAATCATTTGTCACAGACGGCAGAGGGCTGTTCGATGGCATGCGGAGCGCGCAGTCAGGGTGCGGCTGGCGGCATAACAGTGTGTCGTGACAGGTCGTAGTGCGCGGGCAGGACGTGAGCGCGCGCTCGCCGGACGCCTCCGGGTGGCGCACGACGGCGTCGACCTGTCGGGGCAGGTGCACAGTTTATCCAATCAGTCACAACGGCAGAGGGCTGTTTGATGGCATGTGAAGCGCGCGGTAAGGGTGCGGACGGCGGCATAATGGTGTGTCGTGGCAGGTCGCAGTGCGCTGCTTGACGATGAGCGCGTGCTCGCCGGTTGCCTCCAGATGGCGCACGACGGCGTCCGCCTGTCAGAGCAGGTGCAGAGTTCATTTTTCACTTGTCGCAGACGGCAGACGCCTGTTTGAAGCCATGAGCTGGGAGAGCGTACGATCGGGGCGCCGCAGCATTTGCACACAGAAGTCTTTTCACTGTCGGATACGGTGGTACTGTTTGACTCGTGGCGAATTGCTGCAGCAGCGGCGACCACGGTTCATTGGTGGAAGGCACTTGCGGCTAACCATCCCTTGTCACCTAGAGCTCTACGGTCTTTCGATTCGGTTTCATTTGGTGATTCAGATCGCGGTGGAGTGTTGCGCCTACAGGATGCAAGCACAAACGTCGTGCAGTGTTGGATGCATTGCCGTCTCATGACGAGGTGCAGTGGACAGTTGCTGCAGCCGACTGTTGAGCGTCGTGCGGAGCGATCGGACGCAATGATGGCTTGCTGGCGAGTCTTGATGCCTCGGCGCATGGCAGCAGTGCTCAATCCACCACAGGCAGAGCATTGGCCTCAGAGCATGCAACGTGTCACGGTCCCCCTGAAACAGACGCAGACTCTATCCTTGGCAGCTCCAGCTGGATGCTCCGTGCCACCGCTGTCGGACATGCAATGTGTAATGTGTACTGTGTGTCGTCCACTGGCACATATGCCAACTTGAACACCTGAAGCACGTGATGAGCACGTGCGTGGAAGCGGCAACTAGCCACGGCAGTGGCAGGCCGCACACAGCCATGGAGGCACCTGCCGCAAGCTGCACGAGCGCCCAGTCCTGCCCGTCGTCGAATCGACGACAAAACCTAAGCCTATGCATTCCTGCGTGCTGAACACATGTATGCATCCCCCCGCACCGCCACCAAATCACCTGCTCAAAGCTGAACGCCCCTTGCGAGTAGTTCTGCCCATGGTACGCGATGTTGGGGCCATCGAGTATGGCGGTCGGCGGCGGCCGCATGGCGCCCACGTGCGCCGCAAAGTCCGCCAGCGCGAGCGCCTTGGGCGCGCCCGCCTGCGCCGCCAGCAGCATGACCCTGTTGCGCAGCCGGCGCCGCTGCGCCGCCGTCAGCCCTGCAGCCATTGTGAGGGGGATATGAGTTGTGTTACAAGCAGATTGAAGCTGAGAGATGAGGTTCGCATGTCTTGACACAAAGTTGAAGTTGAAAAGACTTGTGAGCTACTTTGGGCGCGCCCGCCTGCGCTGCGAGCAGCATGACCCTGTTGCGCAGCCCGCGCCGCTGCGCCGCCGTCAGCCCTGCAGCCATTGTGAGTGGGTGAGGGGAATATGAGTTGAGGCTACAATAAGGTTGAAGCTGAGAGACGAGGTTCGCATGTCTTGACACCAAGTTGAAGTTGAAGTTGACTTGTGAGCGACTTTGGGCGCGCCCGCCTGCGCCGCCAGCAGCATCACCCTGTTGCGCAGCCTGCGCCGCTGCGCCGCCGTCAGCCCTGCAGCCATTGTGAGTGGGTGAGGGGAATATGAGATGAGGTTTGCATGTCTTGACACCAAGTTGAAGTTGAGGTTGACTTGTGAGCGATTTTGGGCGCGCCTGCCTGCGCAGCGATGTGCATAATCCTGTTGCGCAGCCGGCACCGCTGCGCCACTGTCAGCCCTGCAGCCATTGTGGGTGGGCGATATGACTTGAAGTTACAGACGGGGATTTCACGATCGTGGTGAAGTTGAAGCTGACTTCTGCGAGCGCCCTGGGCGCGTCCGCCTGCAGCAGCACGGTCCTGTTCTGCAGCCGGCGCCGCTGCGCTGCCGGCAGCCCACCGGCCGGTGTGGGCAATCGACTAAAGGACTCAAGTTGCATAAGTTTGAGCTGATTGACTCAGATTTCCATGTGCCGGGCTGGAGGCTTGCGACGGTGTGTGCGGACCGTCATACAGATGACAGGCAGTGACGACCGGCCGTACAACTGTACGCCGCCCGCGTGTGCAGCAAACGTTCGCAGCACTCCAGTGCGAGCGGTCGCGAAAGCGCTGTTCATCTGCGCTGCAGCCGCCCCCCGCAGCACAGGCAGCGGCCGTTGCTGCCGACGCACATACTTGTGACACTGGAGTATCGCAAGGTTCATTTGAAGTGCACTGCGCTTGAGGCACACATAAAGGTTGAAGTTGCGTACCGCATGTGCCGCTCAGTGACCTGAAGGCACAGGAAAGTTGAAGTTGCGTACCCCCCCCCCCCCCCCCCCCTCAGAGCAAGCGCACGCACCGATGCGCTGCAGCCGCCCCCCGCAGCACTGGCAGCGGTCGTCGCTGCCGACGCGCGTGCGCACATGCACGTAAAGTTCACTGCGCTGAAGGCCAATAAAAGATGAAGTTACATACATCATACACACACGAGGGTGTTTGACGTTCACTATGCTGAAGGCCAACAAAAGGTGAAGTTACATACTGAAGTACCTCAAATGCCCCCCCCCCTCCCCCCCAAGTGGGAGCAAGCAGGGTTAGAGTTAGGGTTAGTTGCCTCAATGGCACACGCAAATATGCGCTGCAGCCGCCCCCCGCAGCACTGGCAGCGGCCGTCGCGGCCGACGCTCGTGCGCCTATGTACAATAAACCTAATCCTCCAGGCTGAGTACGGGGGCATGACAGCTCCACCTGGAACAGCCCATCACCCCCCTCAGGCTCGACACAGGAGAGCATCCTGACAAGAATGTTTATGGGCGAAGGAACGACCAACACCTTAACATTTGAGGTTGCAGTTCGAGGTCGCTTGAGCTGAAGGCGAATATTACTTGACATTGTCCCCCCCCCCCACGCAGTCAGAGCATGCGAGAGACGCAGGCGCGCACCTATGCGCTGCAGCCGCCCGCCGCAGCACTGGCAGCGGCCGTCGCGGCCGACGCTCGTGTGCACTGCGCGCTCGCCCAGCAGCTCAATCAGCTGCTTCACGGCGCCCGTGCTGGGGTACTCTACGCACTTCGCGAGGCCCGCGAGCGCACTGTCCAGGCCCTCATCAGCACTGCAAGGGGAAAAGGGGGCGGGGCAGGGGGGGGGGGAAAGGGGGGGGGGGGGGGGCAGTCAGAACAAAGCGCGAAGACGGCGACCGGGGAGGGACAAGTGGAAGGGCGTTTCGCAGTGCCGTAGGAGCTCATGAATCGCGCGTTTTAGAGTGGCTGCATTGCCTGAGCGGACGCGCATTGCTTTGAGTCGCCACAAAAGCCAGTTGGGGAGTGTGAATTCAAGCGCGAGGTAGTTGCCGTGCATGGGTACTCTGCACACTCTGAGACACTTGCGAGCGCCTCACGCTACTCTTTGCAGGGGGTGGGGGGGAGGGCGGCAGATGAGGTCGTAGCCCACTGAAGCGAAATGGGTCTGAGGGCGAATTTCAGACGACGACATGGCAGGCCGGAAGTACATTGACATCTACTGAGCTCACTTGATCAGTCGCACGCTTCAGTGCTACACAGTTGAGGTTGCCAAAACTAGTGGTGAGCGCTGTCACCTGCGTCTCGCGCACGCGCCGGCGAGCGCGACGAAGAATCGCTCCTGTGGTGCCACGCCTCTTTGCGCCATGCGCGCCCACAAGGCCTGCGAGCGGCGCCGACATTGAGTACGCAACGCAGCGCAGCGGTCAGTTGCAGCTGGTGATAGTGAGGTGCAGCGCCGATGTTGCACGCGCAAGAACGTGCAGATGTCAGTGACGGCTGCTGATGTTGAGTACAGGCTGCAGGAGACGATTACGGCTGTTGGTGTTGAGTACACAGTGCAGGAGTCGATGACGGCTGCTGACGTCAGGTATGCGCGCGCCACTCTTTGTGTCGACGCCAGCTGATGTTAAGTATGTACAGAGCGCAGAAGTCAATGATGGCTGCTGATGGGTTTGAACACATCCGCGCGCTCCTGTGTCTCTGGACATGCGCACGCTGAGCACCGACTACCGCCCTGCTGGCCACGAGTGGGTGCCAGGGTTCGGGGCTGCCGAAAAAACAGAGGTCGCCACCAGAGTCAGGGTTAGCAGGTGCAGAACGGTGCGCGCACGCAGTGCCGCACGCCGCCAGCGCTTGCGCCACGCCTCTCCGCGCGTTGTCCCACACGACAGAGGGCACTGCACACCTGCTGCGCACTGCCACGCGTTGCCGAGCGTTGCTGCCGCCGCTAGCGATCACCTGCAGGCCCTCCACGTCGTCGCGCGCCGCCAGCGTCAACGCTCGAACAACACGCAGTCATCGCGAGCACCAACCCGACCCGCAACAGCACGCGCCGCCGCGCCCCTCCGGGCCCCGTTCCGCATGACAGAGTGCGCAGCGCTGCACGCGCATTGCTGAGCGCTGCTGCTCACCTGCAGGCCCGCCACGTCGTCGCGCGCCGCGAGCGCCTCCACCACCGGCGCGTACGTGCGGTACCGCTGCGCCGTGCCCACCGCGTCGAGCGCCGCGAGCACGTCCATAGCAACGCTCAGCGGCTCCCTCCCCGCGCCGCCATACATACCCTCCAGCGCCAGCAGCACGAGCAGGCGCCACGTCGGCTCCGACGGCGCGCCGCCGCTGCGCGCAAAGTCGTCCACGACCTCGCGCGCGCCGCCCGGGTGCGCGCAGCGCGTGCACAATCCCATGAGCAGCTGGAAGAAGTCGCGCGTGGGGACGAGGCGCGCCGCGCGGCAGCGGCGGTACGTCGCGAGCGCGCCCTCCGCGTCGCCCGCGATGGCGTGCGCGATGATCTGCTGCATCGCCGCCGCGGCGTGCGCCCTGTGCTTGTTGAGCGCGGAGGGCGTCAGCGGTGAGGAATCGCCGCCGTCTGGCTCCAAATTGAAGGCCCTGTTGAGGTGGGGGGGAGCGGGGGCCGCGGCAGCGGCGGTGCCGGCGGCGGCGCCGGCTTCGGCGGCGGCGGTCGCCACAAAGAATACCCATGGCGGCGTGTCAGAGCAGATGCTGCTGCTGTGAGCAGGACCCTCTTTGACTTTCTCTGTTTGTACCTGGGAGACTGTGAACTCGAACGCTCTATTGTCAGCCAAGGCCGAAAACGGCGCTCGCGTGGGGGGAGAGCCAAGCCATCGCCCAGACACTGGTACTGCTTGTTGCTTCGGAATGCCGTCGGCAGTGAGGCAATCCAAAGACGTTGTGATGCAGCGTAGTCGCCGTCTATAACCCGCTCCGCTTAGCCGCCGGATCATGTTGGAAGCGCGCCACGACGAATTTGTGGATCCCAAGCTGTGTGTGGTGAGAGTTGTGACCTTCGGTGATGTTGTGGTGCTGTCAAATGCAACGTCTCTGCTGATGGCGACGGCACAACATACAGCACTGAGCTCCACCAGCACCCTGCGCACAACGTTGTCTAACACTTGTTCGCGTCACCAACTTTGGTCCAAACTTCACTTCACTGTTGAGCTTCGTCCGATCGATCGGGCTCAAGACGACTAGACCTGCGGTCGTACATGCCGCTGACCAATGAGGACGACGTGATGCTGCTGCTGCAGGAGATCAACCTCGATCTGCATCGGTGGACGGTACACAAGGCTGAAGGGCAGGGCCTGCTGTCCGAGCTGTCTAACGCCAGCCTCAGCCGCAGCTTTGTTTCGGACACCAGCAGCGCGTGGGGGCCTCTGGCGGGCACATCTGTGCCTGGCACAGTGGCGCTGAAGCTGGAGGCGAAAGTCTGCAAGCTGCAGCTGGACCTGCAGGGCGTAGTTACGAATCTTGCAGGATGTGCAAAGAGCGTGATCGACACTGCAGCGCAGCTGCAGGAGCAGCACGGCGGCGGTGCAGATGGCTGGCATAATGGCGGCTACAGTGCCGCGGACATCGCCCAGGCGGCGCTGGCGCTCGGACGCATGCTGGAGCGCGAGGTGGCTGTCGCCGAGGCGGTGTGCGCTGACGCTGGTGACTGTTCCAGCCGCGACACGCTGACTCTGTATGCAGCGGCGTGGATGATGCAGCCGTATATGGAGCGGGGGCTGTGGAAGGATTTGCTCAGAATGACAGAAACCGGCAAGCCCGGCCGCTGACGAAGCGGGAGGTAGGTGGCCCAAGTAATCGCGCGCGCACAAGCGACGGCGCAACGGCAGCTCAGGTGGTTGCTGCCTCTGAGCATGGGGCAGATGCCGTGATGCCCCATGCAGTCGGAAGTAGTTTGCTTCACAACGCATTGAGTAAGGTCCAACAACTGCACATGAAGCAGTGTCAGCCATGTTTTGCAGTGTGCACTCCGGCCGGCTGTGGTGACAAGGCGGCGCACCTGAAGTTCACAATCAAGCTGCACACATGAAAGGC
The DNA here is from genome assembly GCA_017506865.1 of Tribonema minus. NCBI lineage: Eukaryota > Xanthophyceae > Tribonematales > Tribonemataceae > Tribonema > Tribonema minus. The sequence goes on from JAFCMP010000032.1 coordinate 336,835, forward strand.
AGTTTTGCCGCAAACTCCCACCTCCGTCAGCATTGCACAAGCAGCGGCGCTGAGCAGCTACAGCAGAATTCGAAGACAGTGACAGCACGCGCAGCGCGTTTCGTGGTGTGCAGCAGTAGTGTACCTCGAGGCAGTTACAAGTGTCGGCAGCGTTGCGCTGAAACACTGCTGTTGATGTTTGGTGCAAAGCACTCCGTTGCGCTGCCGCAAGTTGTGTTGCTGCAGCCTTGCGGCAGCGTTTGGGCGTGAATCTGTGTACACGAGCAGTGTGGCGGCAACGGAAGTGGTCTCACCTGCGTCAAGCAACTAAAGGCCTTTACAACTGCTTTTTTGGTGTGCAACTGCTGCCGCGCAAGAACTTGCCAAGGCATTCAATGAATTCAACTTCCAAGTCAGAAAACCCTTGTCCTGTGTGGTACTTATTACCTCTTCTTCACAACTGTTGCATTTTGTGTGGAATGCTTGCATCCACCTGCTGCGCGCTCCATAGTGACTGCTTTGTATGTTGACACATGTTGCAATATAAAATGATGATCTGCACTTGCGCGCATTCAAGAGCGCTGCTAGCTGCTGAACCTCCTGTGTTGAGCTCCCAGCTGGAGCTGGCCTGCCGAACACGTGAGAGCTTTCCCTGCTGAAAACACATGCCGCACATGCTAAACAGCTTGCACACAGAAGTCTCTTGACTACTGTGGATATGGTGGCACTGTTTGGTTCGTGGCCAAGTTGCTGCAGAAGCGGCGACTCACAGTCATTGGCGAAAAGCATTAAAGTTGGCGGCTGACCCACCTTCTCACCTGAAGCGCTACGATCTTGTGATTCGTTTCCGAGATGACATCTGGATCCGTAGCGCTCATTTGTGCAGCGCTGATGTTTCCAGCCAGAGCAAACTTTCCTCCTTGTTCTGTGCGTATGCATCCTCAGGTTTCATGTCATATGCACAACAATTCTTGATCTTTGCAAGCTCAGCACTGCCACCTTGGAAACGCCATTGAGCTGCTGGAGCGCATGTTGACGAGGTGTTGCTGCAGTACCATCAGCGAGCTGACGGGCTGCGGACAGTGCTTCGACGCCATCAGCGGCCGGGGCTGCCCGAATGTCGGAGGGATGCTGCTCAAGGGACTCGGAGGTGACAGCGACAGCGTACGCACGGCATGGGAGCAGGCGCTGGCGGCGGTGGGGAAGCGCGATAACTTGCAGTCGAGTTAGAAAGTTCAACGAGACTGGCGCACTGCTGCCCACCATCATCAACGCGAGCGCCCCCACATGGATCTGCACGGATCTGCCATGCGCGCGCGCGCGCGCGCGTTGTTGATCGTTGGCAGCATGGATCTGCCGTCACGATCTGCCATGTCGACGAACACGCATTGTTGATTGGCCCTAAGTAGTACCAAGTTAGAAGTATCACACTGTGGGACATGCGAGGATTAAGCAGCTCAGTGTCTGTAGCTCCCCACCTTAAGTCACCAAATGTGCATCTGGGGATTACATTCCATCACTGATGAGCATCATCATCCCCTCACCTCATTTAGCAAATCACAACTTGGATGAGAGGCTCGCAAGGCATGAAGTTCTGCTCGTCAAGTCACTCGTCAAGTGACTCGTGCTCACCATGGCATCTTGACCTCCATCATTTGCAAGCCACAGGTAATATAGGCAAGGCAGTTTCTGCCTGCATCAGAGCATCTGCGTAGACTGATACAAAAGTGCTCGAAGGTTCATTCCAATATACTCATGCCCACTGTGTGTGTGAGTAGCAAAATACAGATGGTGACAAATGGGCTGCTCACAAAACGCACAGGTCAACAATGGCAACAATTATTATAGTTGCCGATTTGCATGCATTCAAGCGCGACTAGCTGCATGCAGTCATGAAACAGTGCAGGCTCTCCATTCATGAGTGCACCTTGGCCAAGCACTCCAATCGCTTACTTGTGACACCATGGTACAGGGTGACAGCAGCACGGCGAGAAGCAGGCGCATGCTGATGAAATGAGACACAACTTGCACCAAAGTGACGCCTTCACAGCAATGAAACGGGCCAACACAAGCTCGTGACATGAGGTGGCCAGTGCATAGAAATGCTTTCTTGTGAGGGCTTGCTTGCATTTTGCCTACATGTGTGACGCCCAATTCACCACAAATCCAACACACAGCAGGTGCAGCTGCCTGCCTGAAATGTACTGCTCGCTGTCAAATCAGGGCACATGGTCGCCCGCTCAACCAAAAGCACGTGTGGAGGATAAGATGCAATGACAAGCCCGCAAGCTGCCAGCGGAATACAATGAGGGAACTTAGGTAGCTCAGACCCCCCCGCCCCAAAGAAGGGCGCAGGAGTGCACGGGCTCACGCAGCGGTGGTGCTGAAAGGACGAGACCAAACCTGGTCCACACTGGTGCACACGCCTGCCATGTAATGTGCTGCACTGCCAATGGAGGCTTGGCAGCTGCTGCCGCAGCGCACAGAACCGGCACAGCAGTAACTGCAGCAGTGCACAGCCAAAACCTGCAACATTGCTCGCGTCAGTGCTCATGCCTCCTCGCACCACTTGTTCTCCTCCCGCACCGGTGCCTCCTCCTACGGCACGAAGTCATTGGCGATGTTGAAACGTGTGCGCGGCTCCTCGTGCCTTTGCCTGTGAATCATGCTGGCCATGGTGGCGCACAACAGATCATGCAGCGGCTTGATGCCCATGTCCTGGGCCGCCAGGATGAGCTCATACAGCACCTCCTGCTCGACCTGCACGTACGTGGCGAACCAGTCCTGCACGACCTCTCGCATGTTGGCACTCTTGAGGGGCTTCTCGATCTCGTTCATGGGGTCCTCGACATGGTGGCTGCAGAACTCAATGACCTTGGTGAGGACGCTGCTCTTGACGGTGGGCAGGAGTATTTCCTGCGCCGCCGCGCCCTCCTCCAGGGCCTCGTCGAGCATCGTCTTGACCAGCTCTGACATCTTGGCGACCCTGACAGACACGCCAAAACTGTCACCCTCTCGAGAGACCAGGTGCACGATGCGCGTCTCCTCAGCGGCGGGGGCTGCCTCTGCGGCCGCTGGCGCTGCTGCTGCGTCCGCCATGGCTATGCCTGGCACAGGGAGGCAGAAGATGATGTGAGAGATTGCACTTGTCTGCAGCAAGGTTGCTGATGGTGGCATGCATGTCTATTGGATGCGATGGACGTGGATGCGTTGCACCTGCTGCGTAGCCGTTGGCAAAATGTCAACAGGTCGTGAGACACACAGTTGCGTGAGTGGGTGAAGACTCAGCATGACAAGCACTTGACAGCAGCGTGGGTGCCATGGCTGCTGCAGGCAAAATGACTGATGCGCGTCAATAGACGAGACATGCAGTATGTATGGTGTGCGTACACTGGCATGTCCATGGCGGCGCCGTTGCAAAGTGGATCGGCTAGATGAGGAAGGGCAGATGTGACGCCATCATGCCTGTTGTTGCAGTTGTTGGCGGCAACTGATCGCAAACGCTTCAGCTGTGAACGTTGCAGTTGCACGAGACTGTGGAGGGTTTGTCCTACACAACTTTTGTTGATCTGCCACATTTTGCTTCAATCTGCTGACTTCGTGCGGCTGCCACATGCAACGGCGTAAGAATGCGACAAAGCAATGACCGCAGCGAGCGAATGGACGTCTTTCACGATGAAAGCAGCTGCTTTCGAATGGACGTCACGATGAAAGCAGCTGCTTTCAAATGCATTATCATGTCAACATGCAGAGCACGAAAGGTGTTGAGAACGGGCGCTGGAGCAACATTCGACAGCGAGCACCTCAGCCGAGGCATGCTAGCATCAACGCAGACAACGGATGTTGCATGCACTCCGCATTAGACAACACGCTGTGCTGGAAGACAGGCACTAAAGCATTGGCACAGCGTGCGACATTGTCGTACAGCTGATGCCTGTGTGCCTTGCAAGGTGCATGCACCTTCATTTCAATCAAGCAATAATTGCTCAGAATCATGGCGCAGGTTTTTTGAAAGAAGGCCAAGAAGGCACGCGCTGCTGAAGCTGATGTGCATGTACTGACATAAAGCGCGCAGACGTCATTCTAGTGTGTCGTGATGGTCACCACCAGGCCATCAATTATGTATAACCCGTATTTTCAAATCTATATGGGGAAATTTTCTTACTGAAACAAGGGTAGCATTATAAGAAATATTGTAGTGTTTTTTATAGTATTATTTCTGTAAATATTTTCTAGACTTCAGGCGACAAACTCATCAGCTGGGGCACTGCGCTCGTGCTTGTTTTGCTCAGCTTGATCAGTGTGGCTGGTGACATCAATATGGGCGACAAGGAAGACCCTCCCTTTATCCTCCAGAGGTAGGAGGCGAGGGACCCCAGTGCATGTGTGAGGAGGCAAAAAGGCCTTGGTGTAAGTTGCGCTCAAAGTGGAATCAGAAACCTTACAGCAATATTTTGCTTTGCGAGTTGCCTGCATCATCCAACATGAGTATACTGTTTTTTGGACCCTTCAGGGCGCGACCTTCTTAAGTCATGGCGCGCGCAAGTCTCCGCACTGGTGATGACTGAGGTTGCTGATTCATGCGGTTTCGGTATACGTACGTGCGCATCGCTACAACGCTTACCACACAGCGCCCTCTGGGGTCGAGTTGCCGCTCTCCAGCGCTCCTTATTTTGGCGCTAGCTGGCTCTCCAGCGCGTGAGGTGTTGCTGCAAAGCAAGCGGCGCTGCGCGCGTGCAGCGTATTGACGCTTGGCACGTATCATACTGCAGTCTCAAGCCTGCGGCCACGCTTCACGGCCTGCAGGGCCTTTTTGTGCGTACGTGCGTAACGGTTTTGAAGTTGCTTTAGGTGTCACCGGCAGGCAGATGTGATTTAGACACTGGCGAAGTCTTCTATCGTGGCAAAGCGTGTTCAGTGAGAGATCACGCTCTCCCCAGATTTTCTGCCAGTCCTCCGGACCATGTTTGCAACCAACCAAAAACACTCTCACTTTTTTTTCACTGTTAAGCTTCGCCCGATGCTCGAGACCTGCAGGAGCACATGCCGCTGACCAATGAGGACGACGTGTTGATGCTGCTGCAGGAGATCAACCTCGATCTGCATCGGTGGACGGTACACAAGGCTGAAGGGCAGGTGTCCGAGCTGTCCAATGCCAGCCTGACAGCTTTGTTTCGGACACCAGCAGCGCGTGGGGCCTCTGGCGGGCACATCTGTGCCTGGCACAGTGGCGCTGAAGCTGGAGGCGAAAGTCTGCAAGCTGCAGCTGGACCTGCAGGGCGTAGTTACGAATCTTGCAGGATGTGCAAAGAGCGCGATCGACACTGCAGCGCAGCTGCAGGAGCAGCACGGCGGCGGTGCAGATGGCTGGCATAATGGCGGCTACAGTGCCGCGGACATCGCCCAGGCGGCGCTGGCGCTCGGGCGCATGCTGAAGCGCGAGGTGGCTGTCGCCGAGGCGGTGTGCGCTGACGCTGGTGACTGTTCCAGCCGCGACACGCTGACCCTGTACGCAGCGGCGTGGATGATGCAGCCGTATGTGGAGCGGGACTGTGGAAGGATCTGCTCAGAATGACAGAAACCGGCAAGCCCGGCCGCTGACGAAGCGGGAGGTAGGTGGCCGAAGTGGTCGCACGCGCAAAGCGACCGCGCAACGGCAGCTCAGGTGGTTGCTGCCTCTGAGCATGGGGGCGGATGCCGTGATGCCCGATGCAGTCGGAAGTAGTTTGCTTCACAACGCATTGAGTAAGGTCCAACAACTGCACATGAAGCAGTGTCAGCCATGTTTTGCAGTGTGCACTCCGGCGCGCTGTGGTGACAAGCTGGCGCACCTGAAAGTCACAATCAAGCTGCACACACGAAAGGCAGTCTTGCCGCAAACTTCCACCTCCATCAGCATCTGAAAAGCAGCGGCGCTGAGCAGCTACAGCAGAATTCGAAGTGACAGCACGCGCAGCGCGTTTCGTGGTGTGCAGCAGTAATGTACCTCGAGGCAGTTACAAGTGTCGGCAGCATTGCCCTGAAACACTGCTGGTGATGTTTGGTGCAAAGCACTGCGTTGTGCTGCCGCAAGTTGTGTTGCTGCAGCCTTGCGGCAGCGTTTGGGCATGAATCTGTGTACACGAGCAGTGTGGCGGCAACGGAAGTGGTCTCACCTGCGTCAAGCAACTGGAGGCCTTTACAACTGCTTTTTTTGTGTGCAATTGCTGCCGCGCAACAACTTGCCAAGGCATTCAATGAATTCAACTTCCAAGTCAGAAAACCCTTGTCCTGTGTGATGCTTATTACCTCTTCTTCACAACTGTTGCTTTTTGTTTGAATGCTTGCATCCACCTGCTGCACGCTCCATAGTGATTGCTTTGTATGTTGACACATGCTGCAATATAAAATGATGATCTGCACTTGCGCGCATTCAAGAGCGCTGCTTGCTGCTGAACCTGCTGTGTTGAGCTCCCAGCTGGAGCTGGCCTGCCGAACACGTGAGAGCTTTACATACTGAATACCCATGCCTCGCACGCTAAAAAGCTTGCACACAGAAGGCTTTTGACTACTGTGGATCTGGTGGCACTGTTTGATTCGTGGCCAACTGCCGCAGCAGCAGGGTCCATGGGATATTGGTGGAAGTCACGATGGCTAACAACTTGTCATCTAAAGCTCCACGATCTTTTGATTTGTTTCTGTAGTGATATCTGCAGCCATAGCACTCATTTGTGCAGCGGTCACGTTTCTGGGCAAACCAAAATTCTCCTTGTTCTGTGTGCTAGCGTGCTGAAGTTTCATTGCAAATGTATTTTAAATTCGAAAAAAAAGTTCTTATTATTTGCAAGCTGAGCACTGCCACCTTGTGAACGCCATTGAGCTGGAGCGCATGTTGACGTGCTGGTGCTGCAGTACCATCAGCAAGCGGACGGGCTGCGGCCAGTACTTCGATGCCATCAGCGGCGGGGGCTGCCCGTATGTCGAAGGAATGCTGCTCAAGGGACTCGGAGGTGACAGCGACAACGTACGCCTGCTCCCACGCCGCGCGCGTTTTGTCGCCTGTCCTCTGAGTCCCTGAAGCATTATCCCCCAAATACGAGCAGCCCCCGCTGCTGATTGCGTCGAAGTACTGGCCGCAGCCCCTCAGCTCGCTGGTGGTTCGGCAGCAGCAGCACTTGAGCATAAGCTGCAGCAGCTCCATGGCGCGGTGTGACTGCTGAAGTTGTGGTTGCGTATGAGAAGTGGATAACGTGTGATGCACTAATGTACCTGGTTGCCGTGATGAGCATTCCCTGGAGACTTGAAAAGCAGATCAATTCTGAATGAATGCATGGTCCTGCCTCCACTAGGTTTGGCTACAACTAATCACTGCTGCGACGGGAAGTCCAGACCCTCTATGCCTAGGGGGCACATCTTACACCTGCAATGCAAGGACCAATACCTCAGTAGCATCACCATCTCTGGCCGCAGTTTTTCTCCGTGGGCTTTCGCTGCCGCGACGTGTTGTGTGTGTGTGTGCTGTCTCGAGGACCTGTGAACGCAGAGTGAACTCTTGAAGTTCATTCTCTCATAGCACCATCTGAGGGTTATGCTGACGGGCTGTTGCTGCCGCACCATCAGTGAGTTGAACGGCTGCGGTCAGTATTTTGACGCCAGCAGCGGCGGGGGCTGCCTGTATGTGGAGGGGATGCTGCTCAAGGGACTCAGAGGTGACAGCGACAATGTACGCCTGCTCCCACGCCGCCGCGCGCATTTGGTCGCCTGTCCTCTGAGTCCCTGGAGCATGTCCCCCCAAATACGAGCAGCCCCCGCTGCTAATTGCGTCGAAGTACTGGCCACATCCCCTCAGCTCGCTGGTGGTTCGAGAGCAGCAGCACGGCAGCGTGAGCTCCAGCAGCTCCATGGCCTTGCGGTCAAAGCAGCGGTGGTGCGTGTGTGACACGCAGGACTGTCCAAGACCTCATCCAGTAGAAAAAATGTGAAGGAGTGAGGCATGAATAATGCACGCAGACAATGTGACAGCAATACGTGCTGCATTCATGTACAACACGCCTGGGTTGGACACTTGTGGCGGCCCTTGCTCACATCAGTGTCGAGAAGTCCCTGCACCTTCGAACTGGAGGGCATCCGTGCTGCTGCACGCCTGAGCGGCTTCTCTAGCCAACCACCCTCGCCTCCAACAACAATCAAGCGTGTACTGAGCCTGCTTGAAGTTGTGGTTTGGAGTGGACAACGTGATGCAAATGCAGCATTGGGTCCCTTATGTACCTGGTTGTGGCGGGACGAGCAGTCCTTGGTGAAATGGACACAGCAGATCAAGCACGGACGAATGCATTTCCTGCTAGGTTTGTTGGCATAATTGACTATTCGCTGCTGGCGAGAGCATGGAAGATCCAGACACCCTATGCCTAGGGGGCACCTCTTACACCCTCAATGCAAGGAACTATACCTCTGTAGCATCACCTCCTCTGTCCGCGGTTTCTCTCCTCGGGCTTTTGCTGCCGCTGTGTGGCACGTCTCTCTGAGCTGATTCATGGACTTTCTCTGAGCTTGATTAATGGACTTCAACTACACTGTGAACTCCTTGTGAACCCTCTCACACTTGCGCGCCATGACGAAGCTGGTGACTGCCGCTGCGATCGTGTCCCTGGCTGGTGGCGCCAGTGCCTTCCTGGCACCCGTTCCCACCGCGCCGCATGTACGTAGCTCCAGCTGTGCCAGCAGCATCACTGCTTTAGCCGCGAAAGCTTCAGCTGCTGCAGATGCAGATGCCGCGGGTGACGACCCTCGCAGGCAGGCCTTGGATGGCGTCATGCTTAACATCGAGCGCTGCTACGGCAGAGGCTCTATCCTGAAGCTGGGAGACACGGATGCCATGGAGATCGACACATCCTCCACTGGCGCGCTGGCACTCGACATGGCGCTGGGCGGCGGTCTGCCGAGGGGGAGGGTCGTAGAGATCTACGGCCCGGAGAGCTCTGGCAAGACCACTCTGGCTCTGCACTGTCTGGCGGAGATCCAAAAAGCAGGAGGCGTGGTGGCCTTCATCGACGCGGAGCACGCTCTGGATCCTGGCTACGCCAGGCGGCTAGGAGTTGATGTTGACAACATGCTCATCTCGCAGCCGGACTCCGGGGAGATGGCGCTGGACATCGTGGACCAGCTGGTGCGCTCCGCCGCCGTGGACATGGTGGTGATCGACTCCGTCGCCGCGCTGGTGCCAAGGGCGGAGCTGGAGGGGGATATGGGGGACATGCAAATGGGGCTGCAGGCGAGGCTCATGAGCAAGGCGCTACGGAAGGTCACGGGGTCCCTCAGCAAGAGCCAGTGCACCGTCCTGTTCATCAATCAGCTGCGCTCCAAGATCGGCGTGATCTACGGCAACCCCGAGGTCACCAGCGGCGGCAACGCCCTAAAGTACTACGCATCGGTGAGTGAGCCGCCACACGAGAGGCTGGCCCTGTGTTTTCGCGTAGTGACGTTCATGCAGGTTCAGATGACAATCGCCTTTTGAAGCTCGCAGCTACAGCAAGACGCCTACAGAGGTGAACGGCTCATCTCATTCGGCTTTTATTCTTCACGGAGCGCAAGTTGAAGTAAGGACTTCGTGAACGTTGCTGCGCGCGCGGCTTGCGTGTACAAGTTGCAGTGCGTCAGAGCAGGGTTCTGGAGCTGTTCTTCAATTTATCAAGCCGGAGCGTACACGATAACGTGCGTGCAGCACATGCAGGAGCGTCGCAATATTGAACAGATATGCTAGATACCGCTCGTAACGCTGAGCCTCTTCGTATGTGTACGGCATCACTAAACACACACACGCGTATCGCATATACAACCGGCTATTGCACAGCGCACTCATCACAGCGTATTGTATGGATGTCAAGGCCACTCTGTTTGAGAGAGGCGGCATGTTCACTGCTGTAGTCGCCGTGTCTGATGACCAGCTGACATGACGTCGCTAGGACCCAAAGTGCGACAACTACCACTGCATCCGCACCATGGTGATCTCACATATGTTTGTTATTAACGCGGTTGTGGTCGCCAGGTGCGGCTGGACGTGCGGCGCAAGGAGAGCCTCAAGGACAACAGCGGCATCACGGTGCGCGTCAAGGTGGCCAAGAACAAGGTGGCGCCGCCGTTCCGCACCGTGGAGCTCGACATCCTGTTTGGCACGGGCATCGACATGGTGTCGTCGCTGCTCGACTCCGCTGAGGGCTTCGAGGTCGTGCAGCGCAAGGTACGTAGGTTATACCATTTACACACCGTACGTACCTGCCCCTGTCGTTCGCAGCTGCGGGCAGTACCGCACACGCCTGCATGCACTCTATAGGCCCGCTCAAATTGCAATGGTGGCGCTGTTTTGAGATCAACAAGCGGCATGCAGCACGGGCGCGGTAGCCTGCGATGGTGCCAGATCAGTTGTTGAATCGACTCTGCGGAGGGCTTTGAGGTCGTGCTGCGCAAGGTATGTATACCCTGTACACACTGTACGTACCTGCCCTATCGCTCGCAGCTGCGGCTGTGTTGCCACAGCACGACACATGATGTTGCACTAGAGAAGCTTGTTCACGTCGTAGCGATGACGCTGCTTCGAGCTAAACGAGCGGCGTGCAGCGCTTCATGATGTGCATGGTAGCCTGCAACACTTTCAGGCGCTTGTTGCTTGACTCTGCGGAGGCTTCGAGGCTGTGCGGTGCAAGGTATGTACTACGTAGACTACACCACGTACACGCTGTACCTACCTACCCTTTGAAGGCAGTTGTAGTGCCACAGAACAACACATGTTGGTGGCCCACGTACACCCATTTGACTATTCGCCATCGATGCTAATTGCACCGCCAGCTCTAGATGCCTCCGATTCAACCGCTGTATGAGAGCTCTCCTGAGGGGCACCGCAGTTCAAGAAGCACTCGATCAACTCATGCACCGCAGTTCAGGAAGCACTCGATCAACCGCAGTTCAGCAAGCACGCGATCAACTCATGCACGTATGTGTTTGTTTTTCTATTGGTGTCTGCAGGGCTCGTGGTATCGCTACAACGGCGCCAATCTGGCGCAGGGACGCCTGAACGCCGTGCAGTACCTCAAGCAGAACCCGGAGGTATGTATGTATTCACACCGGATGCATTCACAAATGCACGTATGCATGCATCAAAAAATCCATGGACACGGTGCGAGAAGTGGCTCAGCTCAAGTCCGATTAGGCCCAAGGCCGCAACTGCCAGTTGCGCCCATGTGGATTCCATGCTGGTACACATCTGACAGTACTCTGTGGCGCTCCTGACGCGTATTGCGCGAGGGGAATTGTGCGTCTTATTGAGCTTCTGTAGAAGCGAGAGCTTGCAGCTGTCCTTGGAGCAACTGCGCGTCGCTTTCTGCGGCGCCTTCATGTATAGCTGATGCCGCACTGCCTGGTGAGCAGCCACGGCATGCGCGCCATTCTGTAGCTCACTTCAAGTCGAATCTGTGCCAGCTTTGACAGCCCTGTTGACCGTGTAAGTTCAAGTTGCGCCAACTCCCAAAGTTGGAGTCTCAAAGGCCTACTAGCTTTGCGTCATAAACGGGTTGAAGTCTATGTCTGGCCTCAGACCTGCAGCATCACTCTTCAATGCTGAGCATCCCCCCCCCCCCTCCCCCCTGCAGCTGTGCGCGGAGATCGAGACGCAGGTCCGCGCCGCCATGAAGTCGAGTAGCCCCGGCAACATTGCGGTTGACGAGGAACTCGCAGAGGAAGATTCCGAGACCGGTCTCGATGAGGAGGGCTTGGACGTCAACGAGGCGCTGCTGGCGCGCGTTGAGGCATAGATGTGCGGCGCCACACGCGCAGCGCACGCGACTCCTCTGCATTTACGGCAGGGTTATATTATACACACCACAGAGGCGGTTATATTATACACACCACAGAGGCGGGAGCTGCTGCGCGTCGCTTGCGCAAGTCTGATTGAGGCTAGCGGCAGGCTGATGTGGGGGTTACAGGTGCTCGCAGGGGGGGCGGGGCGGTTTGCTGCGCGGTGGCACCCGCGTAACGCTGAGCGGTGCTGACGACTCGGCTGGCCGAACGCGCAGGTGGCAGCCTCTGAGCAGCCTGAGGTATGCACCGTGCGCCATTTGGCGAGAGTTGTGATGCTGAGATCTGCTGCTCCTCTATAGTAGCATGTAGGAAATGGCGGTGCGGCGGCCTGGCTCTGGCACTCTCGAGATGGTCAGGAGAGATGGTTGCACGGCCGTTGTGTACAAATGAACTGGTTTTGTTGTATTTACAGCGCAGTGCTCTGCTGACATGCGCCACGGCTGCACTTTTGTCCTCGAGATGTGCAATGTTGAAACAACTCAGCGTGTTTGTGCGGATGCTGCTGCTGGAGAAATCATCAGCGACGTATTTCAGATGCCCATGACAGAGGCAGCATTCAAGCTAAGTATGGAGCCAGCAGGTTTACTGTAACCCTAACCCTCGTTCAGCAGAGAGATGATGAGTGAGTAATGTTAGCCTGCCATGCATCAGCATGGTTCAGCACAGGCCATCCCCATTTCTCTAAACGTGATCCATGGTATCATATACATGGCATGGCATCATGGTAGTTTTATTACTGAGGCCATGGCCGCAGGTGCTGACGATGTCATGCACATGTACTGAATGGACTAAGCGATGAGTATCTGCCGCTGTAGTTGATGTTGTTGAGGTGCCCCTGCATGAATGACTTGTATGATTGCTCCCATCACTGCAGAACGAGTGAACTATATAGCTTGGATTAGTAACTGGACACCATCATCTCGTGCGGGTGTGAATTTCGTTGAAGTTTACCGCAGTGAAACGTAGACCCAGGGAGATGACTTGATTTACTGCACCACAGCTCCAGGGAAAGATTTCAGTGAGTGAGTGCTATTCACAGGAACGCTGTGCAACTTGAAGAAGACGGCAATTGTGTTTTGGCATTTGCATGAGGCAGCCGACTATTGTAATTGGAAGCGCAGACGTGCATGAGGCACACAAGCGCGCCCAGCTAGCTCGCGCTTTGACTCGGCGCTCACTAAAACTGTCATATAGAGCTGCAGATTGTCGACAGTAGGTAAGTGACACTTGCAGTGGCATAGCATATACATAGCATCACTTTTCTTATAGGCTGCTGGTGTGGCACACACACAGAGGATAGGCGTGAGCAGCAGAGCAGCAACACAGCGGGAGCGCGTGTTACAGTGCGCGAGAGCACCTCTTTTGGCTTATTCCCGAAGGCGCCAACGGCAGGACTTCTACGCACAAAGAGAGGCAGCTTCACCGGCGGGTGGGGAAGGAGGGGAAGGGCGCGCCACCGTGGTGTGGCGGCCATGTCCCACGCCACCAACTTCCCTGCATATGTAGAGATATGGTCGCTGAGTGTTGCTCAGATGGTGGGGTTGCAAACGACAGCTGCCTTCGGATACAGGTACTTCACCAAGCACAAAGCGGTGATCAATCTAACGGGCCTCCTGGCAAGCGTCCTGACTCTCTTCTTCTCCACCTGGGCCATCACGCTGTGGTTCACGGGCCTGGGCAGCATAAGCTGCATGGCGATACAGGTCAGCTCGGCCTTCATTGAGCCGGAGCTCTCTCTTGTGAACGCATGCTCTCAAGGAGCGTTGATGTCTGCGATCCGTGCCCTGAAGAGCGCGTTCTGTGCCGCGTGCAGGTTGTGAATGGACTGTGCTTGAGCAGCAGCAATGCCTTGGCGTTCGTGCACCTGTTCCTGAAGGCGGATGCCAGTAACAAGTTGAATCCCAGATGGCCCGTGTGGCGCACAGCGGCGATCATGAGCATCGTCGCCAATTGGTGAGCACCTGAACAGCTATATTTTTTTGCATATAAGGCCATGGTGTCATTTTTGCCATATTCAGCCATAGTGTAAGCTGGATCAGTGACTTGACGGTGAGCCAGCTGATGACTCGCTGTCACTGGGAATGAAGGCTTTCACTGACGAAGGCACAGCCAAACAGACACAGATGCAACATGTCAGGCAGACGAGGGCACCTGTCGATTCGACAGGTTGCTCACTATTACAACTTGTGCAGCGCTTGCGTCGCAGTGCAGCAGCTACACATCTTGCGTAGATGTGCCCACGCCTGATTGCCTGCGAGTGCTACCTAGTGTGTCCCACGCGGTGTGCGCAACGACCAGCACGTTGGCTCTACAGAGTTGTATAGACGGCAGTAGGCTGCATGCAACGCCAATGTATGCACACACTCGCTTTGCTTAGGTGGACCCTACCCCTAGGGTATGGGCCGTCTAATCCAATATGCTGTGCCAGTGAAATGACGCAACGTGTGTTGGCATGACCACTTCACTCGGATCCGGGTTGCATGGTCTGATTTTGTGCAGAAGTCGCGTGTGTTGTGGACGCGTGCTTTGATCTCACACAAGCAGTTCACTCACCTCCAGTACATGACACTGTAGTGATTAAAGCACATAGTTATGCGAAGGTCCTGTGATTCGCTTCAGCCTTGGTTCAGGCCGAGATTACCTATGCCCACGGCACAATCCTCATGTTCCTTATTGCCGCCGGTGAGCCATGTCCCCTCTGCCCGCCTTCGATATCTCGCTTCAGCTGACCTGTGACGTGCCTGTGGAATCCACAACGTGCCAATTAACAGGATTATTCTGGTGGTCGTACACGCTTTAATCACCACCAAAGAAGCGCCGAACCCGAACCTGGGCGGTGAGGCGCGGTGCAAGTGGACCTTTGAGGAGTACACCTTCAAGCTCAAGTGGTGCGTCCCCCCAACTGCAAGTTGAACTTGTGCACGACGTTTTGCAGTTGCGTGGGCACTGTTGCTGCTGCTGCGTGTTTTGCCGCTTGCTGGTCACGAATGTGCGCGTCATGTGCCTGAGCTCGGCAGCGGAACTGCTGCTGGCGGTGCTGCTGCTGCCGCTGCCGCTGCTGTAACTGCTGCTGCTGCTGCTGCTGCTGCTGCTGCTGCTGCTGCTGCTGGTGCATTCAGTGCGTCGACCATGCGCAGACACCGCGTGGACCGCGGAGGGGGGGAGGGTGGGGGGGGGTCGCTGGCGCTTGTTGCGCGGCCGTCAGCTGCAGTGACCAAGCTCAACCCTAGCATACCACTGTTGTCTACCGAGCGCTGATGCACAGCTTGCGTCAGCTTGTGCGTTATGAGGCCCCTCGCGTGCGCAATGCCCCCGCCGCCTGCAGTCGCCGCGCCGCTGGCGGTGCTGTGCTGGTAGGCTCGGAGCTTTGCCGACAATAGGCTCACGGCTGCGTTGGTCTGGGTCGTATCTGGGGGGTGCAGCTGATGAACCACACGCTGCTCGCAAGCGATTTTGTGTTGCCGCTGCTGCACCACCTCTCCTCAGAGTGTGATCGACTGCTCACTGCAGTCCAGCTGACGGGCAGTCTGTGTACTTGGGGTTCAGGGGTTTTCGGTCTAGCCCTAAATGTAACCCCAAAGTCGCTCCCATGCAGGCTGGTGCAGCTGTTCAATCGCCTGTTGTGCGTGAGCCTCTCTTTGTGTGGCCGCTGCTCGACCACCTCCGCTCACTGCTCTTGCCCTCAAACCTTGACGGAATACTCACCGCAGTTCAGCCTATAGGCGACTCATGTGCACCCCTCGTCTGTCGCTCGTACGCCTGCAGGCTCGTGCAGCTGTTAAACCACCTGCTGTGCGTGAGCCTTTTTGTCTGACCCCTGCTCGACAACCTCTGCTCACTGCTCTCATCAAACTGTGACTGAGTGCTTACTGCAGTATAGCTGACAGGCAATCTATGCACACCCCATGGCTGTTGCTCTCACGCAGGCTCGTGCAGCTGTTCAACCACCTGCTGTGCGTGAGCATGTTTGCATCGCTGCTGCTCAACAACCTCCGCTCACTGCTGTCACCCTCAAACCCTGACAGAATATTCACTGCAATTCAGGCAGCAGGCGACTAACGCACACGCCCCGTGGCTGTCGCTCGCTCTCGCTGTCAATCGGTCTCGCGCAGGCTGGTGCAGCTGTTCAACCACCTGCTGTGCGTGAGCCTCTTTGTGTGGCCGCTGCTCAACCACCTCTGCTTACCGCCCTACTCCCCGGAGTTGAATTGACTGCTCACTGCAGGTTAGCTGACAGGCATTCTATGCATACCCCATGGCTGTCGCTGTTGCTCTCGCGCAGGCTCGTGCAGCTGTTCAACCACCTGCTCTGCGTGAGCCTGTTTGTGTGGCCGCTGCTCAACCACCTCCAGTCGCTGCGCACGGCGCGCCACCCGCGAGGCAGCTTCACCAACGGCACCGCGACGGGCGCGCTCACCACCACGGGCGTCACCAACGACAGCGTCAAGCTGTACAAGGCGCTCGTCACGCGCGCCGTCGTCGCGATGATCGTCTCGAGCGCGTACTGGTGAGTGCTGCTGCAACTTTGCTGTTGAAACGTGCGGGATTGTCATTGAACAAGAACGCTGCGTATCAATTGAGTCGGTGATCAGTACCCATTTCTGCAGCTCGTGGGGTCGCCAACAGTACACTGCACTAACGACAGCGTCCAGCTGTACAAGGCGCTCGTCACGCGCGCCGACGTTGCCATGATCGTCTCGAGCGCGTAGTGGTGAGCGCTGCTGCAACTTTACTGTTGAAACGTGCGGGTTCGTCGTCAGAGCATGAGCGGTGCGACCGGCTGCTGATGCGTGCGTCGGCAGCAGGTGTTGCTGCCTGGGTCTGCCACCTGCATTGCGTGGATCGCCCCGACACAATTGCGCCGTTTGTGACAATCGAAGGCTGAATGATCGTCATAGATCAGGATCATCAGAGATCAGGATTGCTTCAACGAGTCGGTGATCAGTAGCTGCGGTGTGCACGCCTGCGTCTGTTGAAACGTGCGGGATTGTCATTGAACAAGAACGCTGCGTATCAATTGAGTCGGTGATCAGTACCCATTTCTGCAGCTCGTGGGGTCGCCAACAGTACACTGCACTAACGACAGCGTCCAGCTGTACAAGGCGCTCGTCACGCGCGCCGACGTTGCCATGATCGTCTCGAGCGCGTAGTGGTGAGCGCTGCTGCAACTTTACTGTTGAAACGTGCGGGTTCGTCGTCAGAGCATGAGCGGTGCGACCGGCTGCTGATGCGTGCGTCGGCAGCAGGTGTTGCTGCCTGGGTCTGCCACCTGCATTGCGTGGATCGCCCCGACACAATTGCGCCGTTTGTGACAATCGAAGGCTGAATGATCGTCATAGATCAGGATCATCAGAGATCAGGATTGCTTCAACGAGTCGGTGATCAGTAGCTGCGGTGTGCACGCCTGCGTCGGCGCTGAGGCCCGCTCACCCGGCCCGCTGTTCGATCAGCATCCGTGTCAGGCTTCCAGACGTGCGCTTCTAAGAAGTACTGAAGAGAGCGCTCGCGGCAGAACAAGGAGCTCGGTGCTGCGCGCCGCAAGGTGCGCGAGGCGCTTCTGATGCGCGCCATCTTCGCTACCTAAGTTGGTGACGGACGGCGCATCGCTGAGCTCCGTTCATTCATGGGCGGGTCATAGTCCGCTGCTGCGCTTCGCGAGCATCGGGTCTTTGCGTTGCAGTCACCCCGGCGCCTCCTGCGTGTAGTCGTAATTGAGCGCCGTGCGCCATGGCCTGTGTTCCGTCCTGCACTGTAGCGCGATGTGCGAAAGAGTGGAGCCAATGCTTGAGGAGAGAGGGGCGAGTGCTAAGACGGGGGGCGTCCCAAATTCCGATGCGCAACTTCAACTTCCGATGCCCACCGTCCGACGCGCAGACCGCCGCCCCCTCTCAGCTGGCGCCCGCAAACAATGGCGCCGTTCGGGCCCCTCACACGTCAGTGCTCAATTCTGCGCTTCCCCCGCCGCCGCTGTTGTGCGCCGCCGCCTGCAGCACCCTCATGACCATCCTGGCCATCATCAAGTACGACATGTCAGTGCTCAACCCTGCGCCCCCCCCCCCCCCCTCCTCCCCCCCCGTGCAGCACCCTCATGACCATCCTGGCCATCATCAGGTTCGATAACCCCACGAGCCTCATCCCCGTCTTCCCGCTGGCGGTTCTCGACAACGCGTGCACGCTCGAGTCCATCTACTTTGCGATCGACCTCTCGGGCTCCGCGGGCGCGCAGCAGCGGCTCAGCATCAGCCAACTCGAGGCGGCGCTCGCCATGAGCGGCAGCGTCAACCTCTCGGGAACGGACCAGGCGGAGGGCGCGCCCAAGTCCACCATCGTCAGCGCTCAGGTCTAGAGAGGATTGGGGGGGGGGGGGGGCTCGCAGCAGCCCCCCCCCCCCCCCCCCCTCGCCCCTGCCCCCACGGGGTGCGTCATGCGCGGCGTCGGCTGCGCGCGGCCCGCTGCCGCTGTGCGCTAACAGAGCTCGTGACAGAGCTCGATCGCGTCCGTCGTCCGGCGCAACCGCCGTCAGCAGTGCTCCGGGGGAATGGTCTCTCAGCGCTCGCTGTGGCAGCGCGCAGCTAGACTGTGCTGACAGCGCTCTCGTGCAGCATTGCTCCGCGCTTCCGGGTCGATCCGTCGGCCGATCGGAGTGCTGCTGCCTGTGGCAGTTACGCACGAGGCGGGGGGGGCGACGGCCCCTATCGAGCCGCCTAGAAACCGGCGGCGGCGAAGCGCCATGGCGCGACTTTCCGTGGCAACGAAACCAAGGGGGTTGCTGGTCCGTCGAACAGCATGAAGTCGAAGTTGCTGCTCACGAGCTGCAGGCGCGCCGTGACCATGCGCTTCGCGCACAACCGCAAGACTGCAGCGGTTGGACAGATAATCACATTCCACATTCCCCTCAACCCCCCCCCCCCCCCCCGGACCCCCCCTGCATGGCGACTGGCATAGATGGCGCCGGCGCCAACGACAGCATTACCCCCCCCCCCCCCCCCCTCACTCGCCATTGGCATCCACCCCCCAACCACCACTACGCTACCCCTTACCCTTCGTCTTCGTGTTCGATCTCGTCAGATCGCTTGTGGCGTATTAGTATGTTCCATACACACATCCCAGGCGGATACTTTTTGTGTGCGCGTGCGTGCGCGGGGCTGTGCCGCGGCTTGGACTGCGCCTCCGCGCCGCCGAGCGCTGAGGCTACGCGGCAGCAGCGCATATCCACAGCGCTCAGGCAGGCCGAGACCGCGGGACGACAACACATGTACAGGGCAAAGCTGGACAGCCACTGGCAGTCCCAGTCAGCACGGCTCGCCCAACGGCACAGCCCCCAAACCCCCCCGCCCCTCCCCCCCCCCCCCCCCCGGCACCGTCCTGCGTAACTGTCTCGGCGAGGTGCTGGGTATGCATCGCTCTGTGCGTGTCTTCTATTTAAATGAGGCATCTTTCCCTCCTGTGACTGATGCAGGCCTTGCTTGCAGGCGTGCTTTCTGGCTGAATGCGCTTATGTTTGATGTGCTGCGGTGTTCACTTTGGTCCACGGTCTACATCCATATGTGTGACCAGCGTTCAAGATTGCCATGCCATCATCAGCACGCAACCCATGACTCTGACAGCGTAGGTCCTCTGACGCATCGTCTGCATCTTACTGTACCCAGTCAGCAGGATGATCACATCGTTCAGAATCATCAAAACCATGGGAAGTGTAAGGCGATCTCAGGCCAGCAACTTTTGGTTTACATTGTAAGATGAAACAGATCCATAAGCACCAGCTTGCCCATTAACGCGTTGCAGTATTGATGCCACACTTCGTCACACTCCTGCCATGTCTTTTCGGGATGCCGATGCCCCCGATCCACAATCGGTTCAGAAAAACGTTTTTTTTTAAACAGTTGGGGCGGGGCTCGCTCCGTGCTCACACAACACACACTTTTTTGCGCAGAAGTGTTCGGTCGGCCAGGACAAGACCACATGAGGTGAGCTGTAGTCCGCGTCATCGCAGTTTGTTACCAGCCGAAGGCCAGCTTGAGCGCATGCCCCAAACTGCAGCTGAACGAAATTGCCTTTTGCACGAGAACAACGAAGGTGATGGCATGCGTGCTGTCGAAGTGGCAATATTTCTTACCTCTCTGATTCTCTGGGGCTGCAGCTGCCTCGAATTTGTGATATCTGGTCAGAGTGTATGCTTTTCGTTGCAATGAAGCCGTTTTTGCCTGGATGTCGTCTCGACAATCGTGTGCTGTTAGAAGCCTGTAAAGATGCGTCACGTGTCGTTTTCACAGGCCAGGGTTTGACTTCAGCGTGACCGATCGCCAGTAAAGCTCATGGAGCAGGCATCTGGCTTTTGATGTTCGCACGATGTTAGGTTTCATGTCACACGCACACGACCTGCTGCACCGACACCACCACATCCGGTGCTCTTGCTGCCACGACAGGTTGCTGAACGATCATTAGCGCTGCTGCGCGCACTCTGACAGCCAGGTCAGTTTGTGAACCCACTCCAGGGTGGTCAAAAGGGTCCCCCGCTTGTACGATTCATCATTCTGAAATATCAGTTTCAGTCCAGCACCATGACTGGCGGTGTTTTGACTGAAGGCAGATGATGTCAAGCCTTGCGGTGAAGCTGACGATGTTTCTGTGCCAAATTCGATGCGGCCTGACAGGCTGCGACAGCCCCCTGCAGTTGCATCAAGTTCGATCGCCTCTCACCTCACAGCTTTCATGTTGTCTGCAGCGGTGACTTGGACCCCCCTTTGCTTCTGCTTCATCCATTGTAACTGTCATCGTTGAAGCGTTGAGCGGCAGCTGCCTAGGGAATTGGTCACACAGTCCACTTCAGTACACGCCAGTACACGTCAGTACACAACCTGACGAGACAGGCGCACGCAGCCACCATTTTGTCGTGCTGGTGGTCGGAACAGCAATCAGCATGCGGCTCGGCAGCCCACGGTCGAGTGCCAGCGCCGCGGTCCACGTGGCACTCACGGCAGCGCGCAGTGCTCGCCTATGGCAAGCAAACTTCAACACCAGTCTTGTAAATTGGATCGCCAGCAGCACACGGTCGTAGCAGTGGCCACGCCTGCAGTGCTCGACAGCCCGTCAGCAGCTCCTGGTTAGGGTTAGGTTTAGGGTTTGGGCAGAGGCCGCAGCAGCGCTCATGCCGCCATCCCACCCTCTCTGAACTCTGCTTGTGGTGTGCCCTTGATCACCCACCGTGGGCCGGCCCCTGATTGCTGAGCAATGCAACGGAAGCAACAGCGCTCAACAGCACTGGTGACCCCTCTGACGACCGCGGCGCTGCTGCCGCCGCTCCTCCCACTCGCTACCGCTCCTTCAACAGGTGACGTGCCACCCCCACAGCCCCGTTAATCGCCACTGCGCCGCGCGTGCGCGCGTGGGACGCGAGGCGAGAGAGCGCGATGGGCAGCGGGTTCTCGTGCCGCAAGCGGCCTCGGGAGCAGGTGCGCGACCAGCAGCAGCAGCAGCAGCAGCAGGAGCCGTGGCAGCGGCAGCAGCAGCAGCAGCTGACGGGCGGGCTCACGCCGCCGCCGCCGGCGAAGCACGCGCGCCTCGGAGGCAGCAGCGGCGGCGCTGGCGGCGGCGGCGGCGCCGGCGGCGGCGCAGCGGGTGACGCGGCATGCGGCAAGCCTATCCGCTTCGACAGCAGCAGCGCGTCGTGGCTGTGGCAGCCGTGCGAGGATCCGTGCATGAAGCCGGACGATCTGTTTGGTCAGGTGAGCGCGCGTGCGCGCGGCGGTGGCGGCAGCAGCGCTCGAGCATTGAGCACTGCTACCGAGGCTGGATGGCCTGTTCGAGTGGGTGAATGCGCGCGGCGGCGGCGCTCGCGGGTTGTGTGCTCAGGCCAAGAGCGAGGGAAAGCAGCACTCATCTAACGTCGGGCGCTGCGCATGAAGCCTGCTGTGATGTGATGATGATCATGTGACCCTGTAAAGTCAGATGAGTGCTGAGCGCTGCGCACAAACAACGCCCCCCCCCCCCGCTGACAGCTCCCCCTGCCGAGCACTGCTGCGCCAGCCGCAGAGCGCGAAACAGCGCTGTCGCCACGTCACAGTTTACCAGTTGACTGGCAAGGCGTGTGCGCGTCGGCGAGTGTGCACGGAGGATGGCGGGCGCGGCGTGCGGTGGCAGCTGCGGCGGGCACTGCGGCGGCTTCACTCTGTCAGTTTCTAGTGCTGTGGCAACGCTCAGCGATCAGCTTGCTCGCGACGCGGGCGGCGGGTGGGGGTGCGGTAGCGCTCCTGCGGCGGCGCCGCGCGGCGGAGCGATGCAGCTGAGAGCGCTGCGGACTGAGCACGCACGTGACAGCAGCAGCACCGAGCCTGGCCGCTGCTGCGAGGAGAGGAGTGGCCGCCGTGGCAGCGCGGAATGATGTTCACTCACCCATCACTCACTCACTCACTCACTCACTCACTCACTCACTCACTCACTCACTCACTCACTCACTCACTCGCTCACTCACTAACTCACCTACTCGCGGTCAGATGCTGCGCGCGGCAGTGGAGCAGCAATGCTCAGCCATCGGGCAGACGGTGTGCTCTGGAAGCTGCGTCTGCTACATGTAGCTCGTGCAAAGTGCTTGCATTGGAGCTTCTTGACGGTTACGTGCTGTTGCAGGCTCGGCATTCATGGCAGTTACACACGCTGCTGGGCAGGCGACGATGCGTGCGCTTCTGGCGGCACACGACTGGCGTCAGTGTCGTTCAGTCACGTTCATGTCTGCGTCTGACAGTATGCACCAACAGGCTAGTGGGCAACAGCTTGCTGCATTGCTACAAATAGACGATGTGCCCCAATGCTGCCAGTCATCATCAGACCCTATGTCTGGCTCATGATCAGCTCGTCACCATGCTCTTGCTGTACCGCAGGTGTACACCCTCGGACCGAGACTAGGCGCGGGCGCGTTTTCCGTCGTCCACAAGTGCCTTAACAAGCGCGATGGGCGGGAGTACGCAGTGAAGATCGTTGACAAGTGAGAGCAGCAAAACAGTTCATCTGCTTTTCATGCATCATTGTTTGGTGTTGGATGAGCATACATGGACACAGCCCATGCGCACAGCTCACACTGATGGGCGATAGCACGCTGAGAAAATTGGCAACAAGTCAGAGCCACATCACTTCAACTGCTCAAGTGTTTGGGTGGTTGAGAATAATTTCTTACAGTCCATGCGGACAGCTCACAGTGGACTGTCGCATACAATGCCACCAGGGTGTCGCGAATGCTTCACTGACGTTGCTGGGTTGAGTTGAGGGAGGGGGGAAGGGAGGAAGTCCCCCTCCTACAAACTAAACACTGCTCAGCAAGTTGCAGTACTCATTGCCGCTCCTGTGGTTTCCAGGCATCTGGTCAGCCCCAGCATGCAGAGCTGTGGCGAATGACATTATGTTAGCGTGAAAAAAGTGACATATCGGAGCAGCGCATCAGCACTCAAACGGGTTGCGAGCATGGACAGGTGGTGCTTGGGCTTGCAGAGCTCAAGCATGCAGCTATGAGACCCTCCTTGCCTCGCAGCATCAACTTCTCAATTTGTTGTTTGCTGGAACGTTCTGCGCTCCCAGGAACGCGCTCGTTCGCGAGGACCGCGACGCCCTCGACAACGAAATCATGATCATGAACGAGATCAGCCACCCCAACATTGTGCAGCTGGCGGAGGTGTACCGCGAGAGCAACATCTACTACCTCGTCATGGAGCTTGCGCGCGGGGGCGAGCTTTTTGAGCGCATCGTGGAGCGCACGTGCTACACAGAGGTGAGCAGCACTCAGCTCTGTCCCTAGCTATGGTGTGATCCTGATTAAGCCCTAGCCCTGAGGTGTTTGGAGTGCGCACGTGCTACACGGAGGTAAGCATTGCTCAGCTCTAACCCTAGCTATAGTGTAGTGCTGATTAAAAAAGCCGTAGCTCTCGGCTGTTTGAGCGCATCGTGGAGCGCACGTGCTACACAGAGGTGAGCAGCGCTCAGCTCTCACCCTAGCCCTAGTTCTAGCGGGTCCTCGTCCTTGCTGGCTGAGCGCATTGCGCAAGTGCTTCACAGAGTGGTCAGCAGTGCTCACTTTTTGCAGCCCTTCAAGTAGTCCTAGTCCAGCTGTTTGAGCGCATGGTGAGAGGGCTCGTGCTACACGGAGGTGAGCAGCGCTCAACTCCAACCCTAGCTATGACGCGGTCCTGATGAGAGCCCGTAGCCATGAGGTGTTTGCATGTGCTACACGAAGGTCAACAACGCTCAGCTTCAACCCAGCTCTATGTAGCCCTGGCGGAAGCCCGAGCCCCGAGCTAGGGTTACAGCGCGTCGTCGAGTACACCTGCTGCACGCAGGTCAGCAGTGCATAGCCCTAACCCTGACCCATAGTCTAGCCCCAAGCTGTCTGACCGCATCATGGAGCGCACGCATTACACGTGTCTCGTGCACTTGACCAAGGAAATCAGCAGTTTATGACACTGGCACTTGCGTCACCCCCCCCCCCCCCTCTCGCGCAGGACTGCGCACGCAAGCTCCTGCGGCTCCTCATCGTGACGGTCCGGCGTACATACTACGAGAGACTCACCATGCGCAGCTGCTGGTTGACGTGGACATCAGCCGTTGCTCACTGGACAGCAGCAGCAATGTTCATGATAGCGTCGCCCCCCCCCCCCCCCCTCCTCCCGCCTTGCAGGACTGCGCACGCGAGCTCCTGCGGCTGCTCATTGTGACGGTCCAGTACCTGCACCGCAGCTCCATTGTTCACCGCAACCTCAATACCATGCATGGCTACTGTATCAAGTACAGAGGCGTCAAGTGTAACTGCTCAATAGACAGCAACAGCAATGGTAATGATACCATCCCCCCCCCCCCCCCCCCCCCCCCCCTCCCGATGCAGGACTGCGCACGCGAGCTTCTGCGGCTCCTCATTGTGACGGTCCAGTAAAGTCATACTTGTACAGAAAACAATAGAAGTATAGATGCACAGTTGCACTACAGTAAAAGTGATTACTCCGAAATTATCGCTCATTGCGTCGCACGCCCCCCCTCATGCAGGATTGCGCACGCGAGCTCTTGCGGCTCCTGATAGTGACGGTGCAGTACCTCCACCGCAGCTCCATCGTGCACCGCGACCTCAAGCCCGAGAACCTTCTGCTGGTGAGCGAGGGCGACGACTGCTTCATCAAGATTGCGGACTTCGGCTTCGCGGAGCACATCTCGGAGCTCGACTGCTGCAACGCGGCGTGCGGCACGCCGCAGTACGTGTCTCCCGAAATTCTACAGGTACCGCAGCTGTGATCACTTGGTACTTGTTGTTGATTCTCGCTGAGAATGCGAAAAAAAAAAAGATTGTGGACGTCAAGCTTGCTACCAGAACCTACATATATCTGTGAACACCCTGAAAGTGTCTCAACATGCGTGGATTTTGTACGTCACTTGTGGGTACAGGATGCCGCAGCAGTATATGCATACATGGATACATTTCATCATTGCTATCAACGCGGCGTGCGGCACGCCGCAGTGTGTGTCTCTCGAGATCCTACAGGTGCCGGCTGTGATGGATTTGTGTACGTCAATTGTGAGGTTCAAGTGGGAAGGTGGTGCGCGAGGATTTGCATGGCCTTTTTTGCGCCCCGAGCAAGAATGAAGAGTGTGTGTAACACATACCTGCACTTTGATGTGCATCATGTCAACGGAATGCGGCGTGCGGTCAAAGCCGCAGTACGTGCCCCTCGAGATCCTGCAGGTGCCGCAGCTGTGTTGAACTTGTGTACTTTCAAGTATGAAGTAAAACAGATGCTGCCGCGAAGAGCATGGCTGTTTTTGCACCTCGAGCAAGAATTTGCATGGCCTTTTTTGCGCCCCGAGCAAGAATTGAGAGTACACACGTGCACTTTGAAATAGGTACATCTTTCCAATGGAATGCGGCGTGCGGCGCAGTACGTGTCCCCCGAGATGCAGGAACAGCAGCTATGTTGTGTACTTCAAGTATGAAGTAGACAGGATGCTAAAAGAAGTGCATGGCTTGCTCCGAGCAAAAAACAAAAGGAAATGTGTGCGTACACGTACGTTGAAGTACATGTAATTAGGGCGTTGACTCTGACTCACTCTGTCTTCGCTTCATCTTCAACTCTCAACTTGAGCCGCTTTTTTGCGGCGCTGCTGCTGCCGGGCCCTTCACTGCAACACCACCCCTGTTCACCACAGTAACATCGGCGCCATCACCGCCGTGGCATACACATCTGCCAGACACAAGCGCCCGCTCTTTCATTTCCTGTCCAACGTGAACCACCACTGAACGGAGGAGCCGCCACTACACCGTCACCGCCGATGTCACTCTCAAGCAAACATACACACTCTTAAGATGCGACAGGTGTGATCACTGCCGTGGCGTTCACGTTGGTCTCACCCACCCCCACCCTTCGCCCCCCTTACCCCCAACCTCCTTCCTCCACTTCAACTTCAACTTCAACCCAGGGCCGCCACTACACCGCCACCGTTGACATCTGGAGCATCGGCGTCATCGCCTTTGTCCTCATGGGCGGCTACCCGCCGTTCTACGACCGCGAAAAGACGGAACTTTTCCGGAAGATCATCCGCGGCGAATTCGAGTTCCTGAGCCCGTTTTGGGACCACATTAGCGATGATGCCAAGGACTTCATCTGCTGCATGCTGGTGGTGAATCCGGAGCGGCGGCACAACGCGGCGCAGCTGCTGGAGCACCGGTGAGCGCGCGTACTCAGGGTTGGGGTTGGGAGTATGGTTAACGTTAGGGCTAGGGTTATCACAACGCGGCGCAGCTGCTGGAGCCCCCATGAGCGCGCACGTAGGGTTAGGGGTAGGGCTAGGGGCAGTGTTAGGGCTAGGGTTATGGTTGAAAATCACCAACACGCGGCGCAGCTGCTGAAGCACCGGTGAACGGGCGCGCGCTTAAGGTTAGGGTTAGGGTTAGGGGCAGCGTTATCGCTAGGTTGAAACTTAGGTGAGGGCTAGGGTTTCAGCATCAGGGCTATGTAGGGTTGAGGGTTATTAGCCTAGGGTAGGAACAAAGCAGTGCAGCTGCTGGAGCACCGGTGAACGGGCGCGCGCTTAGGGTTAGGGTTAGTGGGTTAGGGTTTGGGTCAGGGTTAGGGGCAGCGTCAGGGCTAGGGTTAGGGTTGAAAGGCACAACGCGGCGCAGCTGCTGGAGCACCGGTGAGCGCGCGCACTCAGGGTGAGGGTTAGGGTCAGGGGCAGCGTTAGGGCTAGGGTTGGGGTTGAAGAATTAGGGTGCAGGCCAGGGTTGGCGTGTGATGGTGTGTGGCTGGAGGTTTAGGATGAGGTTCGGGACGGCGCCGCTGCATTGCGAGCCATCTTTGAGTAAGGTATGGGTGACCTGTGTACGCCGTTGGTGCAGCGGCGACAGCAGCATCCGCTGCGGCAGTGCGAGCGGCAGACGCTGCGGCACTGGCGGCGACAATTCCATCGACTGCCGCAGCTTTCACGGCTACCGCCACCGCTGTAGCCTCTCAAACTTGATAACTGCCTGGATGCAGGAGACATTGCCCGAGGTGCCGCCGCCGTGACCCTAGCCCTATAAGTGCATAGGACACCCAGCCTCCATTGGAGCCTTCATAAACAAAAGTCCACAAGTCCTTGGTTGAACACTCGCAAAGTACCTTGTGTGCGCACACGGTATGTATGTATACGCATCTGATGCACGGCGCTGGCGCTCTGGTATGTGCAGGTGGGTGCAGGAGACATTGTCTGCACAAAGTAATGTGCACACACACAGAGTGCGTATACATTTATGAACAAACACACAAAAACCTCATCACACGAACGGTACGCCATACTGTAAACTCAACTCAGCGCACAACGCCAACGCTCTGGTGCGTGCAGGTGGATGCAGGAGACGTCGCCCGAGGTGTAGCTGACCCTAACGCTACCTTCCGCCCTTCCTTGGGGCGTGTGCGAATACAAGCCCAAGTGCATCTTTGACCAACAGCAAAGCGTTTTGGTGCTTGCAGGTGGATGCAGGAGACGTCGCCCGAGGCGCCGCGGCCGTTTGACTGCTGCATGGGAGTAAACGCACAGAATGCATAGGACAACCGGCTCCCCTGAAGCCTTCAACGACACACGTCCACAAGTACTTGTACGAGCAGACACACAGAACCATCATCACAAGAATGCCACAGCGCATTGTAAACTTACCGCACAGCATGACGCCGCCGCTGTGTTGTGTGCAGGTGGATGCAGGAGACGTCGCCCGAGGTGCCGCGGCCGTGGGAGCTGCAGTTCCGCATGTACAGGTCCAAGCGGCGCTTCCGCGCGGTGGTGAGCCACATTGAGAAATGGACTCGTATTGACATCGTATGAGCGTGCGCACGAACTCTGCTGTGATTGTTATACTTCTGTGGTATGCAAAAATGACAGTGCGCAGTGAGCTTTTGCGCACTCACACAGCTCTAATCTTTGTGATGATAATATGACAGATTCACACGTCCATGCGCCTGCCAGTGCTGCTGCTCACGCCGCGCGCTGCGGCAGCAGCAGCAGCAGCGCGCGCTGCCTTTTAAATTGGGCTTTGACATGCAGTTGGTGGGCGCGGGTGGGAGCGGTGTGTGTGTGTGTGTGTATGTGTGTGTGTGTGTGTGTGTGTGTGTGTGTGTGTGTGTGTGTGTGTGTGTGTGTGTGTGTGTGTGTGTGTGTGTCTCGCCGGGCGTGCAACACACATCACATCATGTAAGACACTCTGCGTTGATGTCTGTAGCCCTTGAGGGGGGGGGGAGGGGGAAGGGAGGTGTCCAGAAACACGAATGTGCGCCAATCTGCAGTGAAGTACAGTGTACTGCCATGAAATTGACGTGCAAAGCGCGTGTGAATGTTCAGTGCAAACATCTAGATCAGCGACGCCGGCGATGGTGGGCCACACGTAAACGCGTGCAGCTTGCTGCGGTCCCCATGTGCTCATCGCTGCTTCTCAGATCTGAGCTCAATGCCCCAGCAGTGCTGCGTAACATGCTCACCTTTCCTTGTTCGCGACCGACCAACCCTGCGCATCATTTTGTGCCCCTCGTAGGTGTTGGTAGTGATGGCCGCGAACCGCTTCCGCAACTACCGCCAGCTGATGCCGCACCGCAAGTGCGACAGGCTGCACTGGGTGAAGGCCGCGGCACCGCACAGCAAGGTAACTTCAACAGATGAAGTCGTTTTACCGGATCGGTGCGACGTGCGTCGTTTTGTACTGTTTGGCATTTGCTAGGGCCGCCACTGCCACGACCTCAGAGATTTCCGGTGATTCTGGTATGAATTGGGGCCAAAACCAGGAATCGGCAAGGGGACACAGAAAGCGCGGAATGCAAGGCGATGGTAGACAAGTATTCACACTCTGCCAGATGACATGAAAGCGGACATGGCCACATCTGTCAGCCAGCGGTACACCGTGGCGGGCCTGCTCAACTGAGTAAAGAATGCAGCGGGCAACGCAAGTGGCGAGCGCTGCGGCCTCAAGTTCAACTGAGCTCACGCATCCAAGTGCCTGCAAGTACACAAGAAACTTGAAGTGCTTGCCAAACCAACCTGAGTGGTGTTTTGAACGGCAACCGAAGACGGCCTTGCAATCGAGCAGGGCAGCTGCTTGCTGCTGCTGCTGCTGCCACCGTCACAGCGCTCAGTATCACATGCGTGCCTGCGTCTTCATCACGCCGTCTGTTGACGTGGCGTCGGTCGATGCCACTTGACGTGTGATCCAGGTGTCGTTGTTGACGCCATGCCAGTACATGATTGCTCAGCCTTGGAAGCGGAGGAGTCTTACACACGAGACCTTTGCATCTGAACGCATACATTGAAGTACCCATGCGGCGTCGGCAGTGCAGTCTGCATGCGCCGCGGTACCTGTGAGTCATAGAGTCGTAGAGTCATAGAGTATCAAAACGCACCGGGACGGACGCAACACGCGCACACCTGCCAGGCACAGTGCCATAGGCAAAGCAGAGCGAGGCAGCCGGTTTATGCTTGCTCTGCCGCTCGGCAACATGCGGATCCTCCCCCCGCTGCCGCGGCCACACACGCTGGGCAGGGAGCCACAGAGCACCGAAACATTATTGACCTCAAGTAGGCAATGCTAGAATCACACATTGCCATATGGCGTCTCTTCCACCACAACAAACTCTCACCACTGGAGCACTTGTCAACGACGCGCAGGCGCTCCCTCCGCTGCCGCCGCTGCCGCGGCCTCACGCGCTGGACCGGGCGTCGCAGAGCAGCACAAATCACCAGCCCTAAGTATGCAACATTAGAAATCACACATCACCACATGCCTTATCCCTCACCGCAACAGCCTCTCACCACTGGCGCATTTGTCAACGACGCGCAGGCGCTCCCTCCACTTCCGCCGCTGCTGAGGCCCCACGCGCTGGACAGGGAGTCACAGAGCAGCAACGTTCAATAAATCAGCCAGAGAATACTAGAAGTGAGACAAAACGATGATTTTGCGATATGGCGTCTCCCCCGCCACAACAGCCTCATCCACCCCCCTCACCGCTGGTGCACTTGTCAACGATGTGCAGGCGCTCCCCCCGCTGCCGCCGCTGCCGCGGCCCCACGCGCTCGACCGGGAGTCGCAGAGCAGCGCCATGCACAGGCCCGTGCGGTTCACCAGCAACATACAGGTACAGCAAACACTTAGGGTCAAACACTTAGGGTCAGGTCCAGGGCTAGGCCTAGGGTTAGGGCCAGGGTTAGGCCCTGATACCCATGATGCATGCCCCATGCACAGGCCCGTGCGCTTCACGAGCAACATACAGGTACGGCAGAAGCTTAGGGTTGGGCTTCAGGTTAAATCTAGGGTCAGGGTTAGCCCACGATGCATACCCCAAAGCTGCTGAGATCTGCCCCCTAGCGGTTGCCTTGCTCGGACGATCATGCGCGCGACGTCCCCTTGTTGAGCATCGTCTTGTATCTGTGCGCTTCACCAGCAACATATAGGTACAGGAGAAGCTTACTAAGCTTAGGGTTCGGGGCTGGTTTAGGTATGGGATCAGGGCTAGCCCACAATGCATACCCCAATGCTGATGAGATCTGCCCCTCTTGCGATCGCCCTGCCCTGAGGACGTCCCCTTGTTGAGCATCATCATGTATCTGGGAGTGTGTTGGTCCACTATATAAGGCGTCATGCGCAGCTTACACAGGCCCTTATGCGGCAATACAATTGTCCACCGCTAACCCCAGAGGGCAGCACCCGCAGTTGCAGTCGCAAATGGCTTGCCAAACACTCATTCTCAGACTGCACCCGAGAGGCCCTACATGTGACCTGCACGATCGCGCCATAGCTCGCGCACTGAAACACACGGCCCCTCTCGCGGACGCCGCCAATGGTACACGGTCATGACTTCGCCATGTGACTCCCCCCCTCCCCCCCGCCCCCCACCTCTTGTGCAGCTGTTCTCGACGCAGTCACCAGTACACGCTCTTGACTTCTCCATGTGACTCCCCCCCCCCCCCCCCCGCCCCCCTTGCCCCTCTTGTGCAGCTGTTCTCGCGCCCCACCGCCATCCCCGAGGAGCCCGCCAGCTGCGCCGGCGACTGCAGCCCGGGGCCGAGATCCCCCAGCAGCACCGTCGGCGCTGGCCACATGCGCCTCCCAAGCTCCAAGGTTACTTGCCCCTGAGCACGCGCCACGGATGATCCGTACCCGTCTTGAAGTTTCCAAGTGTGCGTATTGCGCGGGGACATCACAACCGAACACGTTCGCCGACACAAACCCCTCCAGTGCTGCCGTTCCCATGAGTGCATGCGCGCTGATTTGGGGGGGGGGCGGCGGGGGGGGGGCGAAGGCGACGCGGGTTGCCATAGAAAGCGGGCGCGTGCCGACTGCCGTGTGTCCTTGAGCACTGCTGTTGAGCGCTGCTGTGCGTGGCCGCCGCCGGGGTATGTATGCTTCGTGTGTTCTACACCAGCCTCCAGCGGCTGAGGCAGCCTTTCCTCACAGCTGCCGACAGTGACGACGGTGGCCGTGGGCTGTCACGTCTGCAGCTGTTGAGCGCGGATGTTTCAACTTGAAGTCGCCAGAGCTGCTTTGCGGCAGCCGCGCGCTAGCGCTGCTGCTATGGCAGCAATGCTCAGGTCGCCGTACGCGACCGGCAAAAACGGCAGCGCCTGAGTGGTCACGCGTGCTCCGTTGGACCTCTGCTCGACTCGCCGCTATCTTTTTTTTTGACTTGACCGAGCACCCTTCATATTGCATGCGCATTCAACTTCAAGTTCAACTGTTGCACTGCCAAAAGCTCCGGTCAGGGCTCTGAGGGTAAGCAGGCGGCGCACGCGCGTGATACTGTGAACGAGCGTGTGTGGCCGTCCCATCAACTATAATTAAGGCAACTCTGTCCGATTGATGAGCGTTGGCATGTACCTTCGCTGCTTGGCGATGCAACGACGACCATGACACACCAACGCGACTGCGCATGTGTTTCAAATGCTGTTGCGAGCTGCTGTTGCACTGTGTGAATGGGGAAAATTTGCAGCTCCAGCAAAGTAAGGTGCTCTGTGGATGCAATTGACGTATTCAAGTGATTGAGCACTGTGTCATTCTTGACGAGACTGATGTTGGTGATGTTTCGGACATTTCGCAAGCAAGCATAATCTTTGGAGCCCACTGATACTGTGCGCATTACATTATCACAAGGGGCGCAACATCAGACAGCATCGCTGCGAGCGCCTGGGCGTTCAACAACCTATCATTTACTGCTACCAGCGCAGTGCGCGACCTCGCAGACTCCATCATGGCGTGAAAGCAAGCAGCAGGGACGCCCAAGCGAATTGCGCAAACAGTATCTGGCGTATGGCATCATTGCGGCACTGCGTGCAGCATGCATATGACCCATCGATGCGGCACTGCGTGCGGTTGCCGCATGCACACGGCACACTATCTGCCTCTGGTTGCGCCTCCATTGGTGTCGTGCTTTCTTTGCGCAAAGTTTCCATCTGCAGGCTGCCAGCTGATTGGCAGCATTTTTGTGTACCGTCAATCTGACCATGGTGGCACAAGACAACCTTCACAGCGCATGCTGCGATACTGAGCTGAGAATGGTGTCAAAGTGCCAGTTAGCTGTGCAGGTGCACGATTTGTGCTTCGTCATACATAGCAGAGGCACTACTGGGTGCAGTGTTGCATTTGCAATTTGTCACATCACCATGATGACATAATCACGCACAATGTGCAAGCAGCCGCACCATCAGCAGATGTCCGCATATGCAAAGCGGAGGGGTGACAGAATGAGATTCATGTAAGCCTGCACTCCTTTCAGTAGACGTCGTCGCCTGTCATATGCACAGGGTGCCTTTCAACGACACCCATCGAACCGCTTGCCTGCACGCTGCTCAGAAGTAATGCCATAATGCTTGCCAAGAGACAGGAGCGACGGCAGAAGGCAACATCGCCAGCACTACAGTAGCAGCGCTACGGTCACGGCTACGCAACACTCCTCGACTAAGTAGGGCGTTTTGGAAAAGCGTTGCAGGCTGCTCCAGACGAGAGAGCTCCCGTTTCCCTCGCAGACGATACAGTTCTACAGGGTGAATGGTGGCAAGCCTTTTGGTCCTCACAAAAGGCAGCGGCAGCGGCGGCAGCAGCAGCAGCAGCAGCAGCAGTGACCAGCACAAGTTGTGCTGGTTGTGCTGAGCCGTGCAAAGCGCCCACTGCACCGCCCAGCCGCGACGTGCTTGCCGGTGATGTAGCAGCCAGCCAGCAGTGCTCCTCTTGCAAGTGGCAGCGGCATGTGCCCACAACGTGCAACAGCCGCCCGAGACGAGCCTCAGCGCCGCTGCCGCAGCAGCAGCATCAGCAGCAGCAGCAGCAGCAGAAAGAGGAGCGGGCCGTCTTGCATGTGCCACCTGCGGCACACGCAGCGCTGCTCGGCAGCACGTGCGGCAGCGCTCATCAGCGCGCAGCACCGCTCAGCGACCATGCCACACAGCGCTCGCGCTCTCGCTGCGCTTCGCACAGCAATGCTCAGACAGCAGCCGTCACATATGCTCGGCGTGCGCGCGGGCGGCGGCAGCAGCGCTGCTCAGAGGCTGGCGCGCTAGAACGCGCACAGCGTGCGGTGGCGCTCTGTGCAGCAGCGCTCACACAGCAGCAGCAGCGGACAGCCGTGCTCAGCACACGCGCCGCGCGCGCGTGGCAGCAGCAGCGCTGCTCAGAGGCTGGAGCGCTGGAACGCGTACGGTGCACGGTGCACGACGAGCTCCGGCCCTATCTCGGCGAGGGAGCGGCAGCCGGTGAGGACCATGGCGGTCTCAAGCTCGCGCCGCAGCAGCTGCAGCATCTTGAAGACGCCGTCCTCGCCCGCGGTCGCGAGCGCGAAGAAGACCGGGCGGCCCAGCAGCACCGCGGTGGCGCCCTGCGAGAGGCACGACGGGCACAGGCAGTCACTTCAGCTTTGAAGTCTATGAAGTTTATCAATGTATTTGTCGTGAGGCCGTGACAGCTGAAGAAGACAGGGCGCCCGAGCAGCACCGCGGTGGCGCCCTGCGCGAGGCGCGGCGGCGGGCAGGTCTTGGTTGTGGTTAACTTCAACTTCAAATTTCATAAATGTATTTGCCCTGCGAGGCGCGGGGGGCGCACGTATTTTTTGGCAGTCAACTTTAAATTTGAAGTTTATTGAGGTAGCTTTGTCGTGAGTGACAGATGAAGAAGACATACTGCGGTGGCGCCCTGCGAGAGGCACGACGGGTGCGGCCAACTTCAAATCTGAAGTACATGGATGAACTCATTGTGAGGTCGAGACAGATGACGGCGGTGCAGTGTGATCGGCCTGCTTACGAGCAGTTGCAGCATGTTGAAGACGCCGTCTTCACCCGCGGTCGTGAGCGCGGCGAAGACCGCGCAACATCGCGTGGGCGGCGTATCATGTAATTCGCTAAACTTATCAACTTATCTGCTTGCAAGGGGTACCAGAGGCCACAACCTCGACCTTGACCTCAACCCTATCAGCAGTCGCAGGACGCCGAACTTCACGCACGCACCAGAGACCTCAACCCTAGCTCGATGAGCTCAAACCCACCAGCAGCGCCGAACACCCAACTTCATGCATGCACCAGAGACCTCAACCCTAGCTCAGTTAGCTCAATCCCCTACTAGTAGCGCTGACCACCGAACTTCACGCACGCACCAGACACTCAAACCCTAGCTAGTTCGCTGAACGCCAAACTTCATGCACGCACCAGAGACCCCAACCTAGCTCCACCACTGTAGCTCAACTTTACCAGCAGCGCTGAACGTTACCTCAACCTTAGCTCAACCCCCTTACTAGCAGCGCTCAACGCCGAACTTCAAGCACGCACCAGTTACCTCAACCCTAGCTCAACCCCTTCCAGCAGCACTTAACGCTGAACTTCAAGTACGCACCAGACGCCTCAACCCTATCAGCAGCGCTGAACTTCAAGCACGCCCCAGTGCCAGCGCCTTGAGCACATCCGTCCCCTGCCCCTACCCTGACTCTTGACCGCAACCTCAACCTCAACTGCAACGCTAGCTCAACTACCTCAACTTACCCTGAACCCCTTCTAAATGACCGCAGTCCTTAATAGCAGCGCTCAACGCCAAACTTCAAGTACGCACCAGAGCCAGCGCCTTGAGGACGTCCGTCCCCCTGCGCACCCCCCCGTCCATCATGACGGGCACGGGGACCATGTCGGAGCGGAAGCACTGCTCGCGCACGGCCGCGACGACGGGGCCGAGCGCATCGATGGAGGCAAGGCAACCGTCGAGGGCACGGCCGCCGTGGCTGCAGCGGACAAGCATGATGAGCACGGTGTGAGACACCATAAGCGATCATGTAACTGTACGTTTAA
The DNA here is from genome assembly GCA_017506865.1 of Tribonema minus. NCBI lineage: Eukaryota > Xanthophyceae > Tribonematales > Tribonemataceae > Tribonema > Tribonema minus. The sequence continues at coordinate 372,445 of JAFCMP010000032.1, forward strand.
GTACCATATGCTGAAGTAAAACGACAAAAGCGATGATGTGGTTGTGAGTGTAGCACTTATTGTGCCGGCCACGACGACGGGGCCGAGGGCGTCAATGGATGCCAGGCAACCGTCCAGGGCGCGGCCGCCGTGGCTGCAGCAGGCAGATATGATTAATAATCAACATCAATGGTATGTACTCGTCATGTGTCTTCTGTGTAACACAATGAACCGTAGCACATAATCCATCATAGATTGTGATGGCGCTGGTTGCGCACGGGCGCGGCGACGGGCTAGAGGGAGTCGATGGAGGCTGGCAACGTCCAGGGCACGGCCACCATGACTGCGGCATCACAAATAGCGCTGTTCAGTACGGGGTACACGTCTAGACTATGGGAGGGACGCAGGCGTGGAGCAGTGAGCTGCAGCTGCTGAAGCAGTCTCGAGACTCGCACCTGTTGAGCACTTTGAGTGTCTGAGTTATCAAGATGGCCTCATGTGGTCACAAAACCGTCCGGCAGTGCGCGTTCGCAACGTGGCTCGCTCTCATGAACTGCATGCCGTGAAGCGGGCAGCATCGCGACGCCAGCGCTCACTTGCTGACTCACTCACTCACTTAACGACTACGTTGCTGACGATGATGCAGCTTGCCCTTGTCTGCGGTGCTGGCACTCACTCCATGACTCACTCACTCACTCACTCAATTGCTCACTTGCTGACGATGATGCAGCTCGCCCCCACCTGCACTGCGAGCATGGCGTCCTTCGGCGTCATGATGACTCACTCACTCACTTACTCACTCACTCGATGACTCACTTGCTGACGACAATGCAGCTCGCCCCGCCTGCACCGCAAGAACGGTTTTCGGCGCCGCCACTCACTCTGTGACTCACTCACTCACTCACTCACTTGCTGACGATGATGCAGCTCGCCCCCGCCTGCACCGCAAGCGTGGCGTCCTCCGGCGCCATGACGCCTTTGATGACGATGGGCAGGGTGGTGATGGAGCGCAGCCACGCAATCTCCGACCAGTCGCACGTGGTGTCGAAGCTGCGTCCGAGAGAGCAGGAGGGGAGAAGGGGGGGGGGGGGGGTGCAGTGAGTGTGGCATAACAAAGTTTGGCGGGTGTTGTACTTAAGGCGTGCAGTCAACAACGCGGTCTCCGACCAATCGCACGTGGTGTCGAAGCTGCGTCCGAGAGAGCAGGAGGGGAGAGAAGGGGGGTGCGCAGAGTAGTAATCAGGGATCAGGACTGCCGCCCCGCCAAACTAGTAATTCGAAGTACTTGGAGTGTGCAGTCAAAATGCAGTCTCAGACCAATCGCACGTGGTGTCGAAGCTGCGTCAGCAAGAGCAGGAGGGGAGAAGGGGGGGGGGGTGAGAGGGGTGCGGCAGAAGAAAGTGGGGGGGTGCAGTATACTAGTGCCTAAGGCGTGCAGTCAAGAATGCAGTATCGGACCAGTCGCACGTGGTGTCGAAGCTGTGTCCGAGAGAGTAGGGGGTGCACAGAGGATGAGGCAGAGTATTGTTTGGGGGGTCAGAACTGCCACCACGCACAAGCAGAAGAACTTGGGAGTGTGCAGTCAAAATGCAATCTCAAACCAGCCGCACGTGGTGTCAAATCTCAGAATCCGCGATCAAGAGCGCAGGGGGCGAGAGGGGGGGTGCACAGAGCGTGCGGCAGAGTGTTTGGGGGTCAGGACCGCCACATGCAGAAGTACTTGGGGTACTGAAACTTCAAGGCACTTCGCAACTCCGTCAACTTCAAGTACAGCAGGGGACGCACATGCGCTTCGTGTTCCGGTCCCACGTGATGTCATGGTTTTCTTCAATGCTGCAAGGTGTCCAGATTAGTCGTTTTGATTTCTGGTACTCTTCAACCGCCGCAACTTCAACATGTACTGAACACCACCAGCACGGCAGGTCACAAAGCGTGCGTAAGTCATGGTTGAAAGAACCTCAACTCTCATAGTACAACTACATCAACTTCAACAGCAACTTCAAGTACAGCGGTGACGCTCACATGCGCTCCGTGTTCTGGTCCCATGCCTCCCTGTCCCTGTCGTCATATCCCTCTCGCGTCGGGTAATTGGGCAGCGACAGGCCCTCCGGCAGCCCCACAAAACCGTTGCGCGCGTCGGCTTCGCGGTAGCCGAACCGCGCGCTGTCTATTGTCAGCACGAGCGCCTTGTAGCCTGAGACGCAATTTGTCAAGGGGGGGGGAGGCCGGGGGGGGGAGATGCTTGATGGAGAAGCGTGTGCGCAAGAGCTTCCAGGGGGCATTCGCGATTTTCAGTTGCTGGCATAAAGGCCACACCACCGTCGCGCCAAAGTCGCGCCTCGTCGTTGCGGACGCGATTCGCCGAACGGTGCACGCGCGCGCGGCAGCTCCTGTCAGAAGAGACAGCGATCAGCCACTGCTGAACTGGCTGAGCACCGCTGCAACGGTTGCCGCAGCACCTGAGCGCCGACACATTGTCTCGCGCCGTCTAGCGGTCCTCGAGTGTGTACAGCTGGGACCGCTGCGGCCGCGAGTGAGCGCCAACTAGCTCTAACAACTGAGCAACGCTGACCTGCTGCTGCCGCGCGCCGCTCGAAATTGAGCGCTGACGACTGTAGCTGCAATGACGGAGCAACGCTGACCTGCTGCAACCGCGCGTCTCAGATGTCACGCGTGAGCGGTCCTTGAGTATGTACCGCTGGCACCGCTGCAGCTACGATGGAGCGCCGAATAGCTATAACAACTGCGCGACGCGTGCGCGTCAGCTCGCAACCCTCGAGTGCTTGTGGACACCTGCAACCGCTGCGACCACGATTATGCGCCGACTGCAGTAGCTACAACGACGGCGCAACGCTGACCTGCTGCCACCGCGCGCCGCACAATGTCGCGCGTGAGCGGTCCTTGAGTATGTACAGCTGGAACCACTGCAGCTACGATGGAGCGCTGAATAGCTACAAATTGTACCCCGACTGCAGTAGCTACAAAGGTGGCGCATGCTGACCTGCTGCGACCGCGCGCCGCACAATGCCGCGCGTGAGCGCGCGGTCCTTCAGTATGTACAGCTGGAGCCACTGCGGCTACGGGTGAGCGCTGATTAGCCACAACAGCTGAGCCGTGTTGCAAGCGCTGACCTGCTGCTACCGCGCGCCGCACAATGTCACGCGTGAGCGCACGGTCCTTGAGTATGTACAGCTGGAACCACTGCGGCGCGCCCCCCGCCGCAGCCGCCACCTCCTCCAGCGTGCTGTTGGCGTGCTGGCTGACGGCCATGATGGTGCCGGCGCGGGCGCACGCGCGCGCGCAGCCCACCTCCCCTGCGGAGACCGGAAAACGAGGTGTGTGTGTACGAATTCGTGAAGCGTACTCTTAAAACGTGCCCTCGAGGAGGTGTGCTTTGTGATATGCACATATCGAAAGCGTGGTGCGCTGGCTGACGGTCATGATGGTGCCGGAACGTGCGCACGCGCGCGCGCAGCGGACCTCCCCTGCGGAGACCGGGGCACGGGGGCGTGGACCATACTGTGAAGTGCCTGTAAGAAAGTACAGTACACGTTTGCATACGCTTGAAAGGCGCTTCCGACCGAGTACGTATGCACAGATCAAGAGAGTAGCGTGCTGGCTGACGGCCATAATGGTGCCGGCGCGTGCGCGCGCGGGCACGCAGCCCACCCCCCCCTGTGAGCACCGAGGCACGGGGTGTATGCGCGATGTTGGCAAGTGCCCGTCAGAAAGCGAGGCGCACTGTGCATACTCTCACACCGTGCCTTCAAGCAGGTTTGCGCTGTAGTTTGCACAACTCGAAAGAGTAGTGTGCTGGCTGACGGCCATGATGGTGCCGGCGCGCACGCAGCCCGCCTCCCCTGCGGAGACCGGGGCACGGGGTGTGTGTTTGCACGATGTTGTGAAGCGCCTGTCAGAGTGTACGCGTTGTGCTGCCTAAGAAAGCGGTGCCATTAAAAGGTGCGCTTTGTAGTGTGCACAAGCCAAGGATGTAGCGTGCTGGCTGAGCGCATTATTGCCGGCGCGCGCGAACGCGGGCGCGCGCAGCCCACCTCCCATGCGAGAGACTGGTGCGCGGGGGCAGCGCAACGAGGCGCAGCGCGCTGTGCGCACCTGGCGTATTCGCGCAGGCATGCTGGCAGGACTGCGTGCCCTACTTCGAGTTGAATAAGGCAGCGCATGGACGCCGCTGAAGACGCCATTCGCCGTCGGAAATCACAGCGGCACTTGTACGCGTAATGGCGGCGCTGACACACTGCGTGCCATCTCGCAGCGTTGTAGGTGTGGCAGAGTGTGCGCACGCGCGCTGACGGCTGGCACGGGCGCTGCCACGCTGAAGCCCCCCCCCGCATCCCCTTCCGCGTTTCACCTGCGCACCACCAACACAATACCAATACTAGCACGTCGGCTAGTTGAGTCTCGCTTCGCGACCCGCCCGACTTGCGGGAACTCTAGCATATTTCAAGCGCCCCAAAAACTTGATTTCTCAGGTCGCTTCCGCGCGTCGCCCTGCGCGCCGTCAGCTTCAACCATGTATACCAAACATCACTGCCTGCCCCCGCACCTTGGGGATGGCAGATGTTGTGCACGCCGGCGGGCGACACGAGCACGGGCATGCTGGCCCTGTGCCCCAGCGCCACGTCTATCCTCGACACTTGCATACGTCAAGTGCCTCCAAAAACTTGTTTTGTCGGGCCAAAGCATCGCTACCGCGCGCCCCACCCAGCGCACCACCAACTTCAACTATGCATACCGAGCTGCTGGCGCCCCACCTTGGGGGTGGCAGATGTTGTGCACGCCTGCGGGCGACACGAGCACGGGCAGGCTGGCCCTGTGCCCCAGCACGTCCACCGCCGTGTCTATTTTCGACACGTCGCGCATGAAGCGCGGGACGAGGAAGAAGCGCTTGAACGCGGCGCGGTTCTCCTGCAGCGTCTGCTCGTCCTCCGTGCCGCTCGCGACGTACTCGTAGCGCGCCTGCGCGAGGGGAGGGAGGGGTTGTGGAGGGTCACACTTGCAGTTCGCACAAAGCGGCAGTTTGAAAAGAGAGACGTGTAGACTATGCAGCAGGGTCGTCTTCAGCTCATTCTCCAATGTTGACGCTGAGGTGTAACAGCAGTGGTAGCTGGGGCTGCTCTTGCCACAGCTTGCATGATGCTAGTGGAAGATTCATGAGCATGGTCCATGGAATAGGTGCTGCGGCAACTCCACCGAGTTGCACTGGGGGCACCAATTACAAATATTCTGCATTTGTTGACTACAGTATATTTCTTGCAGTAAAAACATTCACTGTCACCAATGTTCTCTTCTGCGTAGGACCTTCTGACCACAATGTCCCAAATTCGTTTCAGAGTCGTTTGTATTCCCCCTTCTGAGCGTAGTCTACTGGGCAAGGATCCACAAATTTTAGTGCGATTTGGCAAACAAACGGTCAGCCATCATCCAATGCGAGCTGCAATGTGAGCTGAACGAGCACATCAGAACTGGACGTTATCAGATAATGCAGCAACTGTGCTTAATGGGAGCTACCTACGTACGTCCAGTCTTCGTGAAGATACCTTGTCCATGTGGGCGCGAGCATAGTCCTGGAAGTCGTCAACACTGATGAACTTGCTGAGGTCTGCTGGCGGCCGCTGCCCTGCCGCCATTATCCCAGACCCCGGTCCAGCCGCTTCTGTTTGCTTCTTGCTCGCCCGCGTCTCCTAAAACATCAACTTGAAGTCTCGTAATGGATCTAATAGATCGTGCCATTCCTGCGCCAGTCGCCCCCAGGCGCAAGTATATTGATGCTTTGGAGGCCGCACGTTGCGGCATCCCTGTGCTGCTTCAGCGCCACAACAGCCCTCGTTCCCGCTCTCCGCCGCGTAAGCACCAGGAGCAGCTGCAGGCACCTCTTGCTCGCCATGGCCGTATCCCCCGAGCACGTGCCGGGAGAGGTGGTCCAGCTCCCTGGAGGCATAACCTCCATCGATCACAGGTTCACACTGCCTCTGCGCTGGACCTGCCCATCGTCAGATGCCACCATCACAGTCTTTGCAAGGGAACTCGTCCTAGGCCGCAATGCGAAGGACCAAAACCTGCCCATGTGCATTTTCCTGCAAGGCGGCCCTGGCTTCCCCTCCCCTCGCACCATGGGACCCGGAGGCTGGGTGGGGCGTGCGCTCAAAGACTTCCGGGTGCTGTTGCTGGACCAGAGGGGTACGGGGAAATCAACCCCCGTGACAGCAGCGGGCATGGCGCTCATGGAGAGCCCCGAGGCCCAGGCGGAGTACTTGGGCCACTTCAGGTCGGACAACATTGTGTCTGACTGCGAGGCCATCAGGAAGATGCTGCTGGCGGACCCCAATGATTCCGAGGCTGCGCCTAAGAAGTGGACAGTGCTAGGACAGGTACGCGCGTGGCTTTGAGGGCACTTACTTGAGGAACGCCGTCTATGTGTGCGCGCATGTGTGTGCCATTTGCAACCCGGCTCGGGTTTCAATAATCCTGGGACCAGCATGTCCTGACGAAAGCTCCTCTGTACGATGTTGGTGTTGGTGTTCAAGCTCCGCCCACGTCTGCATCGGTGCATGAAGTTTGGTGCATGTTTACGCTTACAATGCGCCCATTTCCGAGTGGAACAGCGTTGGCAGCGGTACGTCCCAGCGTTTCTGCATTGCATAGCAATGGTCCGCTTTTTGTCAGAACGAAGCATGGATCATGATACATGACAGCGACAGCGCCCGCTTGCACGTCGTCGTGTTCAGACACATCTGGCAAGTGTATGCCAAATGACGAACTTCGTGTTCACATTTGTGGCGCTCCCGCTGGAAACACTTCACCCGAATACACCAGTCTGTGGGTGTTTCATGCCTGCTGCAACAAGCCTTGAATTTGACTGAACACGTCCAGTGTCAAACACACATTTGTCAAGTAGCATGGGGCGACAGCACGATGCTTGTCAAAGAGAGATCAACAGATACTAACTGCCTTGATGGTGGCGTCAGCTGCCTCAGTTGGCCCCTGCACGACACTGCTATCATCGCTGCATCATTCGCTTTTGCAAAAGTCGCATCCGGCTTCAGCGTGGCAAATGAGGTCTCCCCCTCGAAACGGTTTTCAGTTTTGCGAGACTTTATCACCGCCTTTCCCCCCCAGCGCGAATGACGCCAGTACATAGCACATGCCATCACCATCGTAATCTTGGGCCGGTCAGCAACTGCTGCGCGGGCTGTACAGAGTTGAACTTCTGTTCAAGCCATTCACGTGCTGACACGCGGACATGGCAGTTGCACTTGCAGGCTTCTGCAGCCTTTATGATTCTGCAGCCTTTTAAAGAGGTTCTGCTCGGCGGTCTCATGCCGCGCGTGCTCCAGTTGTCATAGCACGGTCCTATGTGCACCGCGCGCTTCTGCTACGCGCCCAGTCTGCCTGGTCGCAGCGCGGCAGCAGCCGCCGCTTGGCAACCTACACCCCCAAAACAAAGACTGGTTTTTAACAATTGTAACTGCCACTTCCCAGACCCATTCAGGTCGCACCTGTCTCCAGTCCTACGGCGGATTCTGCCTTGAGGCGGGGCTCTTTACGGGTTACTGCCTCTAGCTCAAACATCAAGCTACTCTCCACTGCCCCCCTGCAGTCTTACGGGGGGTTCTGCTTGGCGACCTACCTCAGCCGCCACCCCGACGCCATCGAGGCGGGGCTTTTCACGGGGGGGCTGCCGCCGCTGCGCGACGTGGACGAGATCTACAGGGCCACGTACAGGCGCTGCGCGGAGCGCAACCGCCGCTACTACGCGCGCTACCCCGGCGACGTTTCCAAGGTGAGCGCTCAGGGCCTGAGGCGTGCTGCGGGTTTACCGTTACGTTTAGGGTCAGGGCAGGATAAGGGCTACGGTGCGGGTACTATCGCCACTAGCGCGCTTTTCCAAGGTGACTACTGAAGCGCGCTTTGGCAGGGTTATGGTCATAGTTAAGGTTTGAGCTAGGGTTTGGTCACTACCGCTACTACGCGCGCTACCCCGGCGACGTTTCCAAGGTGAGCGCTGAGGCGCGTTGCAGCACACTTTGCGTTCTAGTTTAGGGTTTAGAGTAGGATTAGGGCTAGGTTCGGGTTTTACTGTTACCTCGCACGCTGCGCCGTCGACATTTTAAAGTGGGCGCTGAGGGGCGCTGCAGCAGGGTTGTGGTTAGGGTTGGGTTGAGAATGGATTCGGGCTAAGGTTCGAGTACTTCTGTTACTATGCATGCTACCGTGGAATGTGGGGGGGGGGGAGGGGGACAGTGGTAGAGTGGAGCTGCCAGGCAAGCCATACTCTCTTCTGAAGCTCCAGAAAAGGATACACTTACACTTGGCACAGAAAGAGTACCACCCAGCCACCCTTGCACGCGTAACTTTTATATGCTCACCCAACAAGATCATTGCTCGCTCCGTGCACATGCAGGTCAAGTCTATATTGCAGTTCCTGGCGGAGCAGCCGCGGGGGGGCATGCCGCTGCCAGGGGGGGGGCTGCTGACGCCACGGCGGTTCCTGCAGCTGGGCCTTATGCTCGGCGGCAGCGCGGGAATGGAGTCGCTGCACTACATGGTGGATGAGGCCTGGGAACAGGTATGGCATCTGCATGCATGCGCGTTCTACTGGACTTTGAAATGCAATGTGTGTACCTTTTAGTCATGCCCGCACTACATGGTGGATGAGGCCTGGGAACAGGCAAGGCGTAGTATGTACTTCGAAGTATGTATGTATGTGTAGGTAGGAAGGATGTATATGCGTGCTACTGTACTTTGAGGTACGATGTGTGTACTTCGTTATTGATTGTCGCTCAGGGCGCGAAAAAGCCCAGATGGTAGATGTCCAGCTTGCTACGAGGATGTACATGTGTCTTGTGGAAACTTGACAGTGTCTCTATCGCATTGACGGTCTTTCTCCACGACATCGTCAAATGGCGCAATGTGCGCACTCCAGCCAAGAGCGTAATGGACCAGATAAGTATGCACGTAGTACCTGTATATGGTGTACAGCAGTAGCAAAGACCGTGACAACAGGATCTGGTTGGCGCACTTCAAAATGGGCAGTGCCACTTCAGCATTGGACGTAGATATCCAACCTAACCTTGAAGTTCAAATGTTGCGCCACCAACTTCTGTTCAGCAATGCGACGCTCCTACCTGCAGTTCTCCCAACTAGCACCACTTGCTGTCTAGCCCAGACCCTTGCAAATTGCAGGAGATGATGCAGGGCTGTGATCTCCGACTGCGCGCCTTGCCAACTACATCGCAGCCGCATGTCAGGGCGGGAGGGCAGAGCGCCTTTACACTGCTTTCCTGCACGCCTGCCCTGCCCCATCTGCGCCATAGGGCGCCGACTTTCACGAACACGGTACGGAAGTAAATATGTGACTCCCACCCCCTTTCCGCCCCTCCCTCCGTTGATAATCGCCGCTGCGGCGGCGTCTTAGGGGGAGGAGGGGGGGGCGCTCGCATACTGCTTCCTGCGCGCGGTGGAGAACGCGCAGGCGTTCGACACCAACCCCATCTACACGCTGCTGCACGAGCCCATCTACATGTGGGACGGCGCGGCGGCGGCGCCGCGCTGGTCCGCGCAGCGCGTGCTCGAGGCGGACGCGGCGGTGGCGGCGGCGTTCGATTGGCGGGGGGCGGTAAATGGGGGCTCCGCGCCCGCGTATTTCACGGGCGAGATGGTGTACAGGTGAGCAAGCGCTGGCCTGCTGTAGTTCAACATTGAAGTTTCATGGTAGTCTGTGCAGCGCGTGCTGGAGGCGGACCGACAGCAGCGAGGGCGCATGTCGTGTGCATGATGTTGAGCACTGCTACCAGAAGCGCTGCCGTGGTTTGGGGAATCCAGCAGGGAGCCCTGAAGCTATGGTGATAAGGTGCCCAGCAGCAATGTTTGCTGTATCTGCTGCTGCGTATCACCCCACCCCACCCCTCTTCCCCCCGCAGTTGGTATGCAGCAAACGTCTCGTGTGGCTGTCGCTCAGACCGCGGGGGGATGTTGTACTGCAGGTTGGCTGTGTGTGTGTGAGTGTGGGGGGGGGGGGGATGGGGCGAGGGGGCTCGTGTACATCATGGTTTGCTCGTCCGGCGAGGGGGCTCGTGTACTGTGTGTGTACTGTATGTGCGCGTCTGGCCAGGAAGAGTGCACTCTGGCAGGTCAATGGTGGCATGGCCAAAGGATGCAGTGTAAGCTGCAGAAAAGGTCTTGGGTCTATATTATGGCACAAAACTAATAAGTCAGCGCTGCCAAGAATGCATCATATCCGCAAGTCACTCCAGCATGACATCAGTTTGGGGGTCGCTCATATGCTGAAAGTGCACAACGTGGTTTGCATCTGCCACTGACCACAGTCGTGTGGTGTGGACAGGAAACACCTGCATAGTGTCAATGACTTTTAGGCCAAAAGCGATTGTGGATCTGACGCACGCGCATAGTCGGCGTCTCCCGCACTTTTAACATTGCTTAAGGCACACATATTCCGCACACCAGGCAGTTGTGGCGACCATGCACAGCTCCGATCACTGCTTGTGAAACCTTGCCGTAATGTGCTTACGTCGAAGTATGCACATGTGTGGGCTACCTTGAGCATGCATGCATGCATTCTCCACACAAGTGCTCAGGTTACCAACACGTATACTTCAGAAGTATTTGTAACCATTTAAAAAATATGAACAACGAATCAAAAGATCGTTGAGCTCTAGGTGACAAGGGATGGTGAGCCGCAAGTGCCTTCCACCAATTACCGTGGTCGCCGCTGCTGCAGTCATTGGTTATATATTATCAGTAATGCCAATCATGATCACCGTCCAGGTGGATGCTCGACGGTGACTACGCTCAGCTGGAGGGGCTCAAGGGAGCGGCGGAGCTGCTTGCGGAGAGGACGGAATGGACTGTCCTGTACGACAAGGACGCGCTATCGAAGTGCCAGGTGCCCTGCGCTGCGGCGGTGTACTATGACGGTGAGCTGCCGCGTGGCTTGCATCGGTACCCTCTGCGTGGGTAGGTATGGGTATGGGTGCACACGGGGGGGGGGTATGTATAAGGAGTGCACTGCGCGCCGTGTAGCGTGCCTGCGTTACCATGCGGTCGCGTGTGGTAATGGCAGTGACAGGGGAGGTGTTGTTGGGGCAGGGGGGGGGGATGGGGGGCGGATACTGTCAAAGTGTCAAGTGTATTTTGCCGCAACTGCGCAAAAGGCGGGCTGCGCATGCGGGCACGGTGTGCGGTGCAGCTTTTGCTGAGGGGAGTTTTGCGTGCGCCTGAAGTCACCATGGGCCCTATGACGTAGATTGAACTGTCACTGTCACGCCATCATTGGCCCTATGACGTAGATTGAACTGTCATTGCGCCCCTGACCAGTGGGCGCATGGAGGCTTGCACGAGCGATGAGCTGGCCCTCGCGCTAACCCTGACGCCATTCCTGAGCGCTGCATCGCGTTTCAGCAGCGCCGTTGTGCTACCTCATCAGAGCTTTACACAAGCGTGTTTGAGAGCGCTGCTGCAGTATGCCATACTTAAACCGCGCGCCATGCATGGGCGTTGGGCGTCACTTCAAGTTGTTGACCATGGCCTGATGGTAGTACTTGAAAGAAGGGACAAGTGTGCCTCGCGGCTGGGCAATCCTGAACGGGGTGTGGTTGTGGGGTGCTGGTGGTCGTGTGAAGAGGCGGTACGCCTTTTCATGGTTGAGTCTCTCATCGGAGCAGAAGGGGTGCATCAAGTGTTCAATCCACGATGAGTGCATTTTTGCGCCCCAGGCGAAAGTCATCAATGTGCTTTTTATTAATTCTCGCTCAGGGCGCGAAAAAGCCCAGATGATTGGCATCTAGCTGTAAAGAATCTACATGTCGTATGACAGTCTGAAAGTGTCGCAACGACAATGTACATGCAGCGGTAATCCTGACTGTCACACGCCTGCTATCTTCATCGGGCCATTGTATGGCCCCCTGTCGCTGCGAATGCCATGGACTGCTTCCGTTGATTCCATTTCGTGTGATTGCCTTGTTTCCTGCATCTCAGACATGTACGTCGAACGCGAGTTCAGCGAGGAGCTGGCACAGCTCATGCCAGATTGCAAGGTCAGAGTGCGCGCACGGCTGCATGTGTGCACCCATCTGTCACGGCCTACATGCTTCTGTTGTATCAGAGTGCATGCATGCACGCGCACTGTCAGGGCCTGCATGCTCCTGCATTCACGCATTTGTGTCAGAGCTTTGCAACAAGACTGCTCACAGAGTTGAACTTTGGCGCAGCCAGCAATCGTGCACCAGCCGCCTGCATCCCTCCCACCAGCCGCCTGCATCCCTCCGCCTTTGTGAGTGATGCCATGTCGAGCCGCACTGCGAATGCGCGGCCCATACCTCACGCTGCCCTCATGATATCACGCCGTACGCACGCCACGCCGCGCTGCAGATCTGGGTGACGAACGAGTACCAGCACTCGGGCCTGCGCGACGATGGCGCGATCATCTTTGAGAAGCTGCTCGGCATGACGCGCAACGAGGTCATGGTGCCATCGTGATTTGCACCGCACGGCAACGACACACAGGGGGGGTCGCGCTGCTGTGGCGTTGAGCGCTGCTGCGGATGCCACAGGTCACACAGTGCTCAGTGCTCTCCTGCCTGAAGTTTTGGGGTCCTTCAAGTTGATCACGGCGGCACCAGCTGCGCACGGGGGGCCCACCTCTTGTGACTTTGACACCACCGCCAGCAGACTGCTTCCGCGATGTGCCGGCTGCAGCAGCATTCAAGGCATCGTGGGTGTTGCTTTGTGCTGTTCGATGGTGGGTTGAAATTTGCAACAGAGTGCAGCGCGCCCTCAACTGCCATTTGCAAGATGTGGCTCAAGTTGTCTCCGCCGGTCAGCCAAGTCTTGGGGGCACGCAAGAGCACCATCATGATGTCACACCGAGCAAGCGAACAGGTCCAATAAGCAAGCATCCGCATCCGCCATGATGTGCTTTGTCGGCTTTTGGCGCCAACGTCTGTTGTTGCCCGCATGCATTTGTACCGTACGATTAGGTTGTCAAGATATCCTGCTGCATCAGCGTCGCGTGTCAACAGCGGGCTCGTCTCATGAGCCGACGCACCGTTGCTGCGGTGCTGCTGTTACTTTTGCCCACTGCACAGGTGCCGCACGCGGGCACTGCTATGCAACTGATGGCCAAAATGCGGTACTTGTTGCCCAGCTGACACAGAATCCGTGTACTGCAGCAGTCTTAATCAGTCGGCAGTGACCTGAACACAGGATGTTCCAGTGAATGTACATGATCTCTTGGGATGCTTTCCATGGATGCTCGAACGGCCATGCATGCAGAGCTTGGCAAGGAGCAGCACTGGCACACAAGACGAAACCATCTTGTCGCGGGGCTGGATCACTCACTGCCATTGGTGCCGCATTGTGTAGCGTGACTCTCTAATGGCACAAGTAGTAAGTTTGTCGTAGCGAACCTTGTCAGCCGCAATTGAGACACATGAGCATCAAACCCTGTAGAAACACATGGATACCCGGCCTCACTTGCTCCGCCTCACTTGGGTCCTTTATGAATGTCAGATCCATCAGTTCTTGTAAGCAATGGGGATTAACCGCGAAACATTGCAGCAGCAGCCTGTGCCCGTGCTATACATTCAACGTCTGTTGTCAACCAAAACTCACCCAGACCTGAGCAAGGCACACAAAGTGCGGCGCTACGGATAGCAATGCAGATCAGAGTGCCGGCAACATACACCAGAAGGTTCGACTCTTGTTGAAGTAGGATGCCTCTGTACTGCACCAGGTTACCCGAATTGACCACCAAATAATGATGCTCTGACAAGGGGGGCGCTACAGTAGTATTTAGATTTTTGCTTCAATGACTGCATTGGCCCCCTTCCCACTTTCACTTCTGCTCGCAAACGCGCCGCCGGCGCGCATGGACACAGTGCTCGGCGCGCCGCGCGCACCCAGAGATGTCAGATCAGTGCCTGGTGCCCAGTGATCCAAGACCAGTGTCCAGCAATTGCATTGGTCTCCACAAGCTCTCGATCTGTCATGATATCGCAGCTGGAAGAAGCAGGCCGCACTTGATGGTATGCTAAGGTCATGCAACAAGGAATATGCTTTATTTACTAAACTTCAACTTGCAGAGTCGTGGGACAGATTCATCGACTTTGAATGAAAGCAGCGAACAGCGAACAACAGGAAATGGGCGGCTAGCACTAAACAGCAAGGAGTGCGCAGGTGCAACATGCAATTGCTCCGACTCTTCCTTTCCACCGTGGCCAACGAGAGGCTAGCCCAGGCAGCAACGCACTTCCTCCCGTACAAAACAGCAGTCGCTGCAAGTTCATCGGGGCATAGCCAAGACGGCACACAGAGAATAACAGCAACTGGGCTTCACGGCGCGGCTAACACCGTCGTATACTGCCCTCCCACTGGCGCAGCTGCTCCATGCGGTCATGTGTGCGTATTCGCCGGCGACTTGCAGGCAGAGAGGAACATCATGAGCGCCTCCCGCAAGGCGAGCGAATGGGGGGCCTACTGCCTGGAAGCAACCGCCACAAACCTGGCCAGACACAAGTTTCCTGGCCACCATGTCTGGGTGATCAAACCCTCCAGACATGCCCACGGTGCCTTCGCCTGCTACGAGAACTTCAGCAGTCACACATGTCGGCACAGTGGAGCATTCACCTGGTACGACCCACATGGCTTCGCAAGCCTGCACCTAGAGCTGCTCCTGCAGTCGGCCTTTAGCCATGTGGGCCTAGACTCCGGCCGCCTCCCCGACCCCACCCTTCCCATCACACTCGTAGGCTTCAGCAAAGGCGGTGGAGCTCTCAATCAGCTCGTCACAGAGCTGGGCGCTGACAGTACACCGCTCGACTTGCGTCACGAACCCAGAGCCAAATGCCCGGGCTCTGTCTCGGACGCGTTCGTGAACGCCTGGGAGCAGCGCGCTCGCAAGCGCAGGAAGGGGGCATCGCGCCCCTGGCCCGAACCCCTGCCCCTCTCAACATCGCACAAGCGCGCCTTCGACGCAATGAGCCCCGCCTCTACCCCCCCCAGCTCCACAGTTACATCCGACATAGACATTACATCGTCCGACTCCGACTCCGACTCTGCCGAGTCTTCTCAACCGCCATCGGACAGCCCGGCAGCGGCGGCGGCAGCAGCGGCGGCAGCGGCGGCGCGCCGCCTCTTCTCCCGCGTTGCCGCTGTGCACTGGGTCGACGCAGGCAACGGCATGCACCGCGGCTCGCTGCCCGCCGACGCCGCCGCGCTGGCGGCGCTGGCGGCAGAGCACCCCTCCGTGCGGCTGCGCGTGCACGGTTCGCCGTACCAGTGGCGCAACGCCGACCGCCCGTGGCTCGCGCTGGAGCGCGACGCGTTCGTCCGTGCCGTTGGTGCAGCGCGAGCGCACGCTGGCAGCAGCGGCGGCAGCGCGGCAACAGGCGCAGGCGGCGGCGGCGGCGCTGCTGGCGAGAGCGGGGACGGCGGCACCGGCAGCAGCGGCGGCGGCGAGCAGGGGAGCGGCGCTCCTGTGCGCTGCACGGAGTACTTTGGCGATATGCCGGGCTCGCTGGCGCTGCACTTCCGCATGCTGGAGGTCTTTGACCCCAACGGCGCGTAGCAGTTGCCGCGCGAGCCCCTGAGTGGGTGGGTAGGTAGGGGTATACAGTGTTGTGTGCATAGCTGCATACATACCCTGGTGTCGCGCAAAGGGGGCCTTGACCCCCCTGCGCCAGTGCGTGGTGAGGTCGCGTGCGCGTTAGAGGCGATTGCGGCGTTAGCGGCTTGTGTGTGTGAGGGCAGCGCGATAGTGCGTTGTTGTGCGTGCGGTGCGCTCCGCGGTGCGTGCGCTGCTCGCAGGCGCGGCAGCCCCGTGGCGCCTCCTGCGTGTACATAGTGTTGTGCATACATTTGCGAGTGGAGGAAATAGGGGTGCATACCGCGCAGTCGAGCTAAGATCAGACAATATACACCTCTACTGCTGTTCTCAAACAAGCTATAAAGTGGTGGTTCTCCACAACTGGTTTTGTGCTTTTGCAGCGTCCTGGCAGAGTGATCTGCTGCGCGTTTTTGCGGGTCATTCTTTGTGCGGAATGCATTTCAAGTGTCATGCATGGCATTGCATGCACGCATGGCATTGCATGCACATGTGCGCGTTGACGAGTGGCTTCTGTCTAGAGCCAAAGTGCACTCTCTCAACAGCATTTGCTGATAATTGTGATCCAGTTCATTTGCATCTCATTGACATGCTTACGTTGTGACGTCAAGAAAGCATCCTGAGGGCAGCAAACTTTAGGAACATGGCTAGCACACGATGGCGCGAAACAAAAAGAAGACTTTATCAAGCCACTTGTGGCTGCCACAACCGAGTTCAAGTTTTGATGATCACATACTTGAACTTGGGTCACCATCCCTTGCTGCCAGGGTGTTGTGGTGTTTGCTATTGTCCGCTGCTTGTGAGCTGCTGCGGGGGTCATCAGTCAACTGAGCTGGACGGCTACTCTTGGAGCAGCCGTATCAGAAATTGAGGTGAGCTCGGCAACGCAACGATGCTTTAGATTCGCCGTGCACTGGCCACCAATTTGACAAATTAAGATCAAATCAGCAAAAGCAGGGATATGCAAGCGTAACAGAGCTGGCAGATTGGGAGTGTGTGTCGATTATTCAACGCTGGGTCATAACCATGACGCTCGTTCCGCGAGACTTAACAGTGCACGTGCAAGTTGTGCCCAAACGCAGTTGAAGCAGCTGAAGCACAGTGACTGCCGCTGTCTGCTTGCTGGTTGCACATCTCACTGGCAACCTGATGATGACCTGATGTACCCTCCGCCATACGTGAAGTGCGAAGTTATGCACCATCGACGGAGCATTCAGTGAAGTCCTCTCCATTGCATATGCACAGATCTCACTGGACTGAGTGCCCATGCCCTGCTGCACTGTGCACAGGCTAGCTTCACAGCGCTGCGAAGCCGCCGCCAGGCACCAATGGAGGCACTCCGCAGCGCGTGGCTGCTGCCGCTACTGCTGCTGGCGCTGCTGCCGGCCGTGTGCCTGTGGAGCGTCACGGGCGCCGACGCCGTAGAGTTCGACATCGGCGCCGCCGCCGCGCAGCGCGGGCAGCCGGCGCCGCAGCCGCCGTGCCCCTTTGTCCGCAGCAACTACATGTGCAGCGCAGAGGCGGTGGCGGCGAACTGGCGCAGCTGCTGCGCGGACGCGTCGTGCGGCGCGCCGTGCAGCAGCGGCGGCGGCGGCGGCGGCGCGGCGGCGCTGCGCGCGCGCACGCGCGTCCTCTTCTTTGGCAACTCGCACATCCGCGAGCTCGCGGAGGCGCTCGTGTGCGACAACCTCGCGCTCCTCACGGGCGTCACCTTCATGCCCAACGTGACGGCCGACGCGCGCACGCTCATGATGCGCGGCCACACGGTGCCGCCGCTCCACTGGCCGTACTTGCTCGCGGCGGGGCTGACGGACCCGGACGCCGGCGGCGGCGGCGGCGGCGGCGGCGGCGGCGCTGCCGCGGAGCCGCCGGAGGCGCCGCAGGACGACTACGCGACGTATCACTTCTCGAACGGCGCGCTCATCCACATGGCCATCAACGTGCCGCCGACGCTGATCGCGGAGGGCGAGGCGGCGCCCGCATCGTCGCCGTTCCAGCTGAGCGCCGTGGCGGACTACCTCAACTTCAAGTTTGAAGATCTGACGGCCGTGGTCGCGAATGTCGGCAACTTCCGCGGCTGGGCCATCAAGGCGTTCTGCGGCGGCGACGCGGCGGCGCTGCCGCCGCCGCTGCCGGCGTTCGAGCGCACGTGCGATGACCTTGCGACGTACACCCCCGGCACCCCCCTGGGCAGGACCCCGCTGATACACCTGCCGACGCTCGCGCTGCGCCTCGCCGCGGCGCGCTTCGCCGGCAGTCTCGTCGTAACCGACCAGGTGGGGGTTTGCGTTGTGCTGACGTGTCACGGCTGTGTTGTATTGGTATAGAAGCTGTGTGTATGCTGTACGCGGCCTTGCTTGGCAGCAGCAGAAACTACGAGCTGCACCTATGCATCTCATTCTTGAGGCAGACCCTGCAAATGTCAGTGGCTCCATTCATGGGCCCAGAAAATCGCACTCATCGAAACACACTACGTTTCGTCGCCGTTGACCAGGTGATGGAGCCGGTGACGCACGAGCCGCCGCTGGATCTGGCGGCGACAACAGCAGCGGCGGCGGCGGCGGGCGGGCGCTTCAAGCTGAGCTACGTGGACATGGGGTCGTTCATCATCGGGCATCAGTGCTCAGCGGAGGGCGGCGGCGCGTGCACTACGCGCCCGGGGCACCAGTGCCTGCCGGGCCCGCCGAACGACGGCGCGCGCATCGTGCTGCGGCAGATCTATGGGGCGTGAGAGGGGGGTTGGGGGGGGGGGGGGGGGGGGGGGGACACCCAGCGGGGTGTAGATCTACAGGGGGCGTAAGCGCCAGGGAGGGGGCGGCAGGCGCTAGAGCGGCGCTCGGTGAGAAGTGCTCAGCGGCGGCGTTGCGGTGCTTGGACGGAGGCGGCGGCTCTTGCCCGAAGCTCGCGAGGAAGTACCCCTCGGGCCGTGTCAGGATGGCGATCAGACTGGTGCGCTGCGTGTTGAGCACTGCCGATGCGGCTGTGCTGAGCGATGCTTCAAGCGGTACTGCGCCGCGCGCGGCAGCTGCCGAGAGCACCCTCCCGTGCTGCCAACGTCAAGTCCCCCCCCTTACCTGCTTCAGCATTGCTTCGAGCACTGCTTCGCTCGCAAGCACGGCGCCGTGCGGACGCACTGTACACAGACCCAGCCCCAACTCTCAGAACACGCTCTCGGCACAGAGTCAGAGTCACCGCTAGCAGCCAGACAGTGGGACCTAGCCTGGTTCGCACAGACCAGCGCTGCGCCTCTCACCTTCAACTGCAATGTCATCGGGAGGGGAGCGGGGGGGAGCAGCGGCGTCAGGTGATGCTTGGGCGATCAAATCAGATAGCCTCGCGCTGAGCCATGTGGGCAGCCAGTTGCTGAGCGCTGCCGCCTCTGGAAAAGAGGTAACACGGGCAGGCGCCACACATGCTGGCTGGCTTGGCACCCTACGCATGCGAGGCTGCACTTGCCTGCCGAGCTCCAGACGTGGCGCAGAGAGCAGAGTCAACAGTCTTGGCCGCCTGGAAGCGACCTGCTGCCGAAACTGGCGGGCGCACAAAGGTGCGCAGGAGGGTGCGAGCATAGGTCAAGACGTGTCGGAGGGAGGTGACGCGCCTCGCTCGTAGCCCTAGCCCTAGCACTAGCAGCAGCAGATTCGGGGAAGTGAGCGCAAGAGGGCCAGCGTATGGCAAAGATGCGCAACCTTGACGAGAGCTCCTAGAGTCGGCTTGGCGCTTGCGGCGTCACCGGAAAGATGATACGACAGACGAGAGCAGAAAGGTGAAGTGAGGTCTGCATGAGCATACCTGCAGCTAGTATTGCTTCGGCGATTTGTTTCTTCAACCCTGTAGAGCATGTCAGCGTGCATCCAGCAGATGCGATTGCCTCAGCAACACTGGGATGCACGCCAAACTTTGGTGCGCTCTGCGGCGCCGCACGCGCAATGAGCACTGCTTCCTATTTGGTGTGTGACTGTATATGCTGTTAGTAGTCAAAGTCAACGTCTGCCCACGCAGCAGCTTGCCTGGGTGGCATGCAAGGGTGAATCTATGTCAAAGCTTCCAGAGGCACAAGCGCCTCCATGACTTTCAGCTCATTGCAGGGTGTCTCTGTTGATGCTCTGTTGCCACGTACTGGCTCTGCAATGTGGCTTAAGTTGCCAATGTAAGCATGGGCAAACAGCACATGTGGATGCGCTGCGTCATTTTGTTGCGTGGTGCTTGCATGTTTTTATGATGCCAAGCGCATGCGTACATCTGGGCTGTGATGCATGTTTTTGCAGGGATGACTTGACCATGGTGCACGCGCTTGTATTGGAATGTTCATGGGAACTACAGTAATACTACACAAATTTATTGGCTGCATGCGACCGCGCCGCCGCGGCGGTGGTCTGGGCATGCGAGTGCACAATTTCTAACGTAGAATTGAGTTTCTGCTTTTGAAAGACCCCTCAATGATACCGCAGGTGTTGTGTCTCTGTCACAAGCTGATTTGTAACGGCTGGATGTGTAACTGACATTTCTGGGCGAAAAAAAACAACAAAAAAGACAAGTACGGGGTTCGAACCCGCCCGCACACACACAGGCAACACCTGCTTTTTAGCAGACGCGGGTTAGTCACTCAGCCGTGACACCTGTCTACGCCTTCAGCCAGACTAACAAATTTAGCCGGGTGTAAATGTACCATCAGCGGCGGGCGGCAAAAGCCGGAGGTGCCCGACGGTCACCGTGCGTGTAGTGCGAGGTAGCAGTTTCTCTGAGGTGAGGTCTGAGAGCAGCACACGGCAAGTTCATTGAGAAAGACGGCATGCCAGATCCGCAGCTTCGACGGAATCGCAAACAACAAGCGATAACAGCGACAGAAATCCGATGGTCCCAGAGGAGCGCAGCGCGTCGAGAATCTTACAGGCGCTGCTGTATTGCTGCATCAGGACGGGTCGGCATGTGCTTGACGTAGACTAAAGCATGGGGAAGGTTGCACAAGTCAGCCCATGCTCCGCCCGTGAACACCCCTTTCAACAGCAAGTTGATGTGATTGGCAGTAGTACGGAGTACGAGCTTGGAACCTCAAGCCAACATCGCCAGCTATCCTCTGCCCAGCACCTGGAGCTAATGTGCAATGTGAACGACACAACTCACAATACATCAGCTGAAACAGCTCAAAGAAGTGTATCAATGCCTGCATGCAATCCGCTCAGGTTGTTGCATTGAAGACAACGTTGAAAAACAGGCCCAATAGCATGTCAATTGCGCTTGTTGCAGTATGCAGCCGAAGGCAGCAGCTTGAACCATGTAATGGTAGTTGGTGTTGATGCATGCCGCCCTCAGTCACTCCCGGCATCGTCGTCGTCATCATCGCAGCGATGCTCGACGACGTTGAAGACACCCGCGTCGATGCCGCTCGCGCGCAGTATGCCCAGCCACGCGACTTGCGTGTGCGACAGGCGGTCGTTGGGGCCCTTGACCTGCAATAAAGTGGCATTGATAGAGCATGAAGCAGCAACAAACTCATCAATGGATCACGAAACAATGAGTGTGAAGCTACCTGCTGGAGCTGGCCTACCAAACACGTGAGACCTTTCCATACTGAACACCAATACCCGAACGCTAAAAAGCTTGCACACAGAAGTCTTTTGACTACTGTGGATATGATGGCACTGTTTGACTCGTGGCCAATGACTGCAACAGCGGCGACCACGGTTACTGGTGGAAGGCACTTGCGGCTAACCATTCCTTGTCACCTAGAGCTCTACGATCTTTTGATTCGTTTCCATTAGTGTGTGTAGATGACTATGACTGTGCTTTTGCTTCCAAGCAGTTGCATGGTGCAGCGCGGTGCGATGAATACGGCCATCGAAGAATGACATGTATGTACAAGCTTCGAAAAAGCAACGGTGCCTTGATCATAGGAGGCGTGTCATTGTGAGTGTTGATGTAATGCAGCTAAGCGAAACCGCCGTTGCCTCCGCATCTCAGAAGGTGTGTTGACCAGTTGTTCAACTTGCCCAAGAACTTTGGTGCGCAGCGCATGCAACGTCATTTGGCCCGCAAATGACAATCGCGCCCCCCCCGCACGCGCGAGACAAAAAGCTACACGAAGCATCTGCACAGACATGTTGGGCGTTGAGTGGACACTTGTGCACGCAAAGACGGGGAGGCTCACCTCCACAAACTTGACTGTCACTCGCACGTCGTCCAGAGCCGCGGCAAAGCTAGTGGCAACCTCGCTGCCGCTGTCGTTGGCACTGCTGCTGCCGCTGCTGCCGCCGCCGCTGCTGCTGCTGCTATTGCTGCCGCAGTCGCTGCTGCTGCGGCTGCCACTGCCAGCATCTTTCTGGGTGTTACCGACGTCATTCCCAATACAGTCGATGTTGCTGCCATCATCGGCCTTTCCGGCGTTGAAGTCATCGTTGCCGCCTGAGCAGCAACAGTCGCCGTCAACAGCGCTGCTGGAAGCGTCAACAGCAGCTGCAGTGCCAACACTAATTGTACGGACCGCCGCCGCAGCGGCGCCACGGGTAGCACTTTGCGCTGCAGCAGCGGCTGCGGCAGCAGCGGAAGGGGGCGTGTCATCGGCAGTGGCACCGGCGGCAGCGACACCAGCAGCAGCAGCAGCAGCAGCAGGAGCAGCGGCGGCGGTGGCAGGGCTTGCCGTAGCAGCAGCGGCAGCAGCCTCGGTGCTCGTGGAGCGCGCAATGCTGGGCGTCTCAGCGTCGTACTCATCATAGTCGATCAGGCCGCTGTCGCCGAGCCACTGCCCGAGGTCGACCGCGTTGCCCTGCGGGGGGGATTGCGGTGTTGAGGGGGGGGCGAGGCGTTGTGAGGTTTAGGGTTTAGCCAACCCCACCCTAAGGCGCACGAGTCCTTGGAAAATGCTGTGGCGTAATTCCGGTGTACGGGCGGGGTGTCACGCTGCGGGCAACTACGCGGGGTGCACGCTAACCCTAACCCTAAGTGAGTGGTGTTGGGATGAGGATGAGAGGTCAGGCTCAGGCCTTACCAGAATGAGCCGTGCCCCTGAAACAGCTGCTCAATGCATTTGGAGTTGGTGACGGAGGCTATTGTGATGCCGCAATACGACCGTGTGTTCAACTAAGCAAAGGCAGAAATATATCAATACACTTCAACTGTGCCAAAGCGCCGCCGAGCGCCGGCTGTTGCCGTAGAGTGAAGCAGCACTTGCAACCTGATTACTTCATCTGCTCATCAGCAGTCGCTCACAAACCCACGCAGGTGCCTGACAATGTTAGTCAGTCTTTGCCACATTGTTCAAGTCATCCAGATGCAGTCAGCGTGAAGTGAGATTTGTAGTTGTTGCAAGCGTACCGCAGCTGGCAGGGCTTAAGAAATGCGGCATGCAGTTAAGGAAGCTGATGCACGCCTCATGTGTCAACGTACGAGGTCAGGTGAATTCAGGTCGTATGTACTGAGGTCAGGTCAATTCAGGTCATCGATGCGGTGCACGGCAAGGGAGCTGTAGTTGAATAGAAGCGTGATACATAATCCAAGTCCTTACAAGTTCTCTGTGCACCCCTCCTGATCTATACAAAAAGTGCAAGCACCTTGTATGCGCCTTCACCACCATGCATGCGTCATGACAAGAGAAGCGACAATATAGAATTGGCATCATAGTGATATACAAAAAGTCGAGGTCATTGTGGAAATCTCGACTCACAGAGCAGGTTGCGCGGCTTTATCAAAACCCCGACTCAGCTGCTTGCAGTTGCACGCGAATCGATTATGGCACGCCCCTGTGCCATGCGAGCTACCGCTTCAACTCCAACACAACTTCAACTATGGACGCACCTGCTTGTCCTGAAAAAACAAACCGGCAAGTCCGCCGCCTGGATGCCTGCTGTCCAGTCACTTCCATTCCAACACAACTGCAAGGACAGACGCACCTGCTTGTCCTGTGCCCTCAGGAGCAACAGATCCGGCAGTCCACCGCCCAAGTGCCTGCTGTCCAGGCACAGCGCCGTGAGCAGCGAAGCCAGGCCGGCGCCGCCGATGCCCGCGGCGATGGCCATGAGCTGAGGCAGGGAGAGTCGCCCCCACCGCAGCCACCGCGCTGCCTGCAGGATTTTGTTGAAGTTGTTGCGTTGTGAGATGAGTGAAGAAATCGAGTACGTGGCGGTTTGCAGTTTGCGACACTGGCTGTTTGAACAGACGTTGAAATTTGAATGATAGCTTTCTGATGCTTTTGCCGTTCGCTCATCTCTCAGACCTTACTATTGTTATAAATTCGCTGCACGTGGCACAGGCACAGGGGCCAGGAGAAACAATGCTCTAAGCACACCTCGCTGTAATGCGCGTCCCACACCACAGTGGCTGCAGTGACGTCTTGCATGAGCTTTGGCAGATTGTAACCATCGCAAAATGGCATATCAGGCATGCGGCTGCAGGCGCCTAACCCTAACCTTAGATTTGCGGCCAAGACAAACTGCCCACAAGTACCTCCCCGTTGCACGCATCCCACGCGCAGCGCGGGGGGCGTCGCTGCCTAAGCCCTAACCCTAGCCCTAGCCCTAACTCACCCAACTAGAGGCACGGCTGCGCACCGCTCATCTCTCAGACCTCACAGTCGCCACCAAATCGCTGCGTGCGGCACACGCACAGGGGTCAGGAGAAGCGTTGCTCGACACGCACCTCTCCATAGTGCGCATTCCACGCCGCAGCCACCTCCCCTGCGAGCGCAGTGGGTGATGCTGCATGGATCCAGTCCAGGCGCGCGGACACCGCGGCGCGGCGGTTGGCGTAGAACAGCGGCGGGCAGTCGAGGTCGAGCGGGGCGTCTTGGAAGGGGGCCTGGAATACGTCTGCGAGCGCAGAACAAACGGCAAGCAGAGCGGATCGGTCAAGGCGCGTTGGCAGGAAGCCTGGGGATGCTATGACGGGAATGGCGTAGCGGCAACAGCGGCGGGCAGTCGAGGTCGAGGGGGCGTCTTGGAAGGGGTCCTCCTGGAACACGTCTACAAGGGCAGAAAGGGCACGGAACGCATAGTCATTCAGATGAGTTGATCATGCGGGCGGGAGATGTGGTGGGAGGAATGGCATCGCAGCAGCAGCGGAGGTGATGGGCGTTCCGATGACGGGCTTCACTGACAGCGCAGCCATGGTGGAAAGTCATCCTCAAGTTGCAGCTGAAGTGCACCACGTGAATGATCAGAATTGCTCTCTCGGCACAAGGCCTCGCGAAGCATGCTGAGGGGCTTGGACCTGCTTCAGGATGCAGCGCAGAAGTGTGGTGTCAACGCAGGACGGCTGTCTGGCACACATACAGATCGAGCATACTTCTTGATGTAGAAGGCGGCATTGGCATATGCAGCCAGCGTAATCGCATGCTAGATATCACTGACGCAGAGATATGCTTTCTATGACAAGCAGTACACAGGCCTCATGACAAGCTGAGCATTGCTGCCTGCAAAAAAAAAAAAAAAACTGGCCCCTCACCCGGCACGTCCATGTAGAGTACGTCCCACATGTGGACGGCGAACAGCGCGCGCAGCTAGCATAGTCACGCGCTAAAGCATATCGCCGATGCGGTGATACGCTACATGCATATCAGTGTCGAGCGTTTGCAGCATTGAGTGTGCAGGCCTGCTGAAATTCCTGAGCAATGCTGCCTGCAACCTGCCGCTCACCCGGCACGTCCATGTAGAGTACGTCCCACATGAGGAGGGGGAACAGCGCGCGCAGCGGGCCCCCCTCGCAGTGCCAGCTGCGCCACGCCCCTTGCTCTTCCTGCGAGAAGTACTGCGGTGCACCACAGTATATCGGCTCAGAGACTGGATGTGCTTGCTTGTTGTCCGCAGGAGACGCGCTTGCGTCCCAAGCGGCGTGCGAGGAACCCTGAGGAAACCAAACGCGCTGGTGCTTACCAATGATGCAGGTTGATACAATGACAATCACATCAAAACCGTAGACTCGGAGACACCGTTGACTCAGAGACCAAATGCGTTTTTCTGTCTGCAGCTGCGGAGCACAGGGGATACTCCAACGCCCGGCATGCAGGGAGAACCTATGCTGGTGCCTGACGCTGGTGATGCAGGTGACATCATGAGTGATCACAGTGACGGTGGCAGGTTCTGTCTGTTCAATTCTAGGCCACATGTTGTTGACCATGCTTGCAAATTACGGCTTGCACATGGTCTACACCCGAGGTGTCTGCACATTGAGGCTTACATGCACATGATCTTTAGCTGCGGGGCCACATGACTTCTTTATTTAAAACAAAGGGGCTGTTGATGAATATATGCAGCGTGCATTGTTGTGTTGCATATGTCCAAGTGCATACTTCCATGCCATACTATGCCACCCATGCAGGCCAAAGCTACAGATATGCCATCCCTTAACCACACGCACACCAAACACGCCTCTGCTGAGGCCTGCTCGTGCTGACGGCGTGCACTCTCAGGTGGGGTAGGCAGGCATGGTACTGCTAGGGTAAGGTGGTGGTGTCACTGCTCTCCATCAAAACCTTGAAGAGTGGCCCCTGGCGTGCCCCAGTGCCACAAGCACCACGTGTGTGGGTATTCAATACAGCCTGTGTTCATTCACATGCTGCGAGGAACTTGAGCACTTGCGTTCACACAGGCCCCGGGAAAGGCCGCGTTGTTTGACACACACTAGCAACACGGCCTGCGCTGCTGCGGATACGCTGCCCGAAGTGAGGTGCAGCAAGCCTCACAGCAATGTAAATCCGTGGCTCACTTCAATGACTCACTTCAATGACTCACTCTCTCACCTGCATCACGAGTCCCTCCACCCCGCATGCGTCCCCCCTCCCGAACCCGATGAAGCGGCTCTTCACGCCCACGCTGCAGTTCAGCCGCCGCCCGAACAACTCCAGCCGTGTCGTCACCTGAGCATGGCTGCCGCCCCCTCCCTTCGTGCCACTTCCGCCGCCGCCGCCGCCGCCCCTGCCGCTGCTACCACGCGCACCTTTGACGCTGCTGGCAGCAGCGCCGCCGCTGCCGCCGTGGCTGCCGCCACTGCCGCCGCTGCTGCGGCGCCGCTTGGCGCCGCTGCCGCTGCTGCCGTGCCCGCCGTCATCGCTGTGCGCTGCCGCACAAGCGCTCACGATGCGCGCCACGTGTCTATCAGCGGCGAGCGCGCCGAGATCCAGGTCCCCAAAAGGTGACGTGCCGCTCGCTTCCGCCGTCGAGGCAGCAGCCTCTGCGGCGCTGCTGGCGGCGCCGCTGCTGCTCCTGCGGCGGCGCCGCTGCGCTGTGGCGGCGGCGGCGGCGCGCTTCTTGCTGCGCTGCTCTCGCGGGCTCTCAAAGGCGCTGCTGTCGCTGTCGCTGTCGCCGCCGCCGCTGCTGCTGCTGCGCCGGCGCTTCGGCGGCGTCGCGCCGCGGCCGCTGCTCGCTGCCGCGGCGGCAGCAGCGCTGCTCGGCGCCGCTGAGCCCTGGCCATTGCCGGCGATACATACGGTATCTTTGTGTCCGCATTCATGTGCTGCGTGCTCGATCGTGGCGAATGCCCTGGGGGTGTGCCCCCTGGGGCCGAGCTCACCGCCGCCGTTACTGCCTGAGCACTGTGGTGGGGGGAGCAGGGGGGGGATGTGGCTCGGCAGGGGGCCCCCCAGGCGCGTCAGGCGCTTGTCGAGCGCGAGTCGGAAGCCGGAGCGCACGTGGCCGTCGCGCAGCGCGAGCGTCAGGGCCAGCCGCGCGTCTGCCTGCGGCGCACGTGCAACATGAGATATCACGCGTGCTCAATGCGTAATGTCAAAAGCGGAGCACATGTGCCCATCGCGCAGCGCGAGCGTCAGGGCCAGCCGCGCGTCTGCCTGCGCGGCGCGCGCGCAACACAAGATGTCACCTAGAGCTCTCTACAGGTTTTTGATTCGTTTCCATGTCACGGACCCGGTGAGCACTTATTCCATACTCGTGAAATGCGGCGCGCATGATGAACGGTTGTCTGATGGCGTTGAGCGCAGTGGTGCCCCCCTGCGTGGAGTTGCACTGCAAGGAGATTTTGGACTGATGAGAGGTACATGCATGAAGTGTCACTTCATCAAATGGATGCTGAGAAGCACGTCCCACATGCAGTGTTGCGGTGACGACGATCGGCAGCATTCGGTGAAGGCGAGAGCATCGCGGCGTTCTCTGCGATGCAGCCTGCAGCTCGCGCACCACGGCTACGGGGCTATGGGGATCTGCAATGATGGCAATTAGACACGAAAGGCGAAGACCAGCGCACCATGGCAGTCTCAGCGAAGTGCACATGGCAGGTTATGAGCCCAGTCCATGGGTGTCTATCGGTTTCGATCAACTGAAGCACGTGGATCATCAGCATGCCACCGCAAGGCGGTCGCAGCAACAGTGAGCCCGGCTGCCACTGCTGACGGCGAGTACACATGTTGAAGTACACTCATACTTCAAGCGCACTCTTACTGAGCGCTGCACCCCACCTTGCAGCCCATGTGGACCAGGTCGACAGTGAGCCTGTCCCAGTACCGGCCGCGGCGCTGCAGAGTGCTCCTTCCGCGCAGCAGCTGCATGCCGCGAGGCAGGAACGGTGCAGCAGCAGCAGCAGCAGCAGCAGCAGCAGCAGTGGCAGAAGCTGTACAGTGTCAACACGAATGCGGATACCACGACGCATGTATGTACGGTGCAGTTTAGACAGCGTTAACAAATACTCTCGATATACTTCGCGTTCGTGTGATTGACCTTACACAGCATATGTGTGATGTTGAAGTGGGCATTGAAGGTGCTGATCACACTGTGTAAACCTCTCATCGGCCGATACACAACATGCATCTTGGGGTAGGGCTAGGGTTTAAGCGTGCCACGCTCTCACAACGTCATTAGAGCGTCGTCTGTACGTCTGACATATTTGGGACGTCTTGAGTACTTGCAGATGGTGCTTATGCAGGTACAGTCGTGCGATGGTGCTGCAAGATGCAAGGACAAACGCATCTGCATACGGCATTTGCTTAGGGTTAGGGTTAGGGTTATGCTCCCAAGTACTCTATTAGGGTTATGCTCCCAAGTACTCTGGAGTGCTGCAGAATTGAGGTGATTGGACTTTTAAGCAACGCCGCCTTGATGTACCGCCGAGCGTTTCCGCACATGTGCATACTTGCAGGTGACGCTCCTCGACTGTGTCACGAGCGTCATGTCAGAAGCGCCACTGCGCCTGCTCTGTCACGACCAGCAGCAGTGCCCGCATGACAGGCGAGTGGACAGACCACCACCTCTCCATCCCTGCTGTCAATTTTTGCAGACACCAACGACCGTTTTCACTCATAGGTGTTACGAAAGCGCAAATATGAGTAGTTGTAGAGGGCGTTGTTCGAGTCAAGGTGAACTTTGAAGTTTCTTGGAAAAGAATACTTCATACAGTGCGGCCGCTTCTGTGTTGGATGGCGGCCATGATA
This sequence comes from Tribonema minus, assembly GCA_017506865.1. Taxonomy (NCBI): domain Eukaryota; class Xanthophyceae; order Tribonematales; family Tribonemataceae; genus Tribonema; species Tribonema minus. The sequence goes on from JAFCMP010000032.1 coordinate 401,430, forward strand.
ACCTCTCGATCCGCTACTGATGTGCAATACGAGCCACAGCTGCAGCGTTAACTTCAACTCACCTGTGTGAGGAGCGTCACCGCCTCACGGCACCGCCGCGCGTAGCGTGACCAGCACCCGTGCTCATTCAACGCGCATCAGCAGATCACCACTCTACTTCTGCTGTCACTCCCTGCAAACCATCATGATGATGATGATGATGCAAACCATCACACCCGCGTCATTTGTACGCGGACCTAGCTACATGCCTTGTTGCCAAAACTACACTTCAACTACACTTCAACTTACCTGTGTGAAAAGCGGCACTGCTCGCCGCGCCTGCTCCAGCCTTGCTGTGACCAGCAGCCGCGCTCATTCGACGTGTCAGCAGATCACAACTCTACTTCTGTGCTTCTGCCGCCGCTTCTCGCAAACCTCCACCACATCCACGTCGTGTTTAAGTGGATGAAGCCACATGCCTTGTTGCCAGAACTATACTTCAACTAACACTTCAACTCACATGGGTGAGGAGCGTCACTGCCTTGCCGTAACCGCCGCTGCTCCAGCTTCGCTGTGACCAGACTCAACGAGCGTCAGCAGATCACCACTCTACGCGTGCCGTCACCTTCGCAAACCACCACATTCACGACTTAAGCGTGGTGCCAAAACTTCAACTTATCTGTGTGAGCAACTTACCTGTGTGAGCGTTCCGCCTCGCCGTACCGCCGCGCCTAACCTAACCCTAACCCTAGCTGCAACCCCTTGTTGCCAAAACTACACTTTAACTGCACTTCCACTCACCTGTGTGAGGAGCGTCTCCGCCTTGCCGTACCGCCGCGCCTAACCCTGACCCTAACCCTAGCTGCAACCCCTTGTTGCCAAAACTACACTTCAACTACACTTCCACTCACCTGTGTGAGGAGCGTCACCGCCTCGCCCTACCACCGCGCCTGCTCCAGCCTCGATGTGACCAGGCTCAACGAGCGTCAGCAGATCACCACTCTACTTCTGCCGCCACCTTGGCAAACCACCACATCTACAACTTCGCTTCTTGCCGGACCTTCAACTTACTTGTGTGAGGAGCGTCACCGCCTCGCCGTAACGCCGCGCCTGCTCCAGCGGCGCAACCCCCTCCCACACCCCTCCCGCCAGCACCCACCCCGCATCGAGCTGCAGCAGAAACTCCGGGGGCACTCCAGTGCCGTGTGCCGCTGTTGCTGCTGCTGCCGCTGCTGCTGCTGCTGCTGCCGCAGCGCACTGCTGCTCGTGCGCCGCGACCAGCGCCGCCACCGCGGCGGCGGCGAGCGCTGCCGTATCGCCGGCGCCGGCGTCCTGAGCGTAGCGACATGGGTGATGTCTATGACCCTGATGTATAGCAATGTTGCTTTCAGAAACGCTGTGGCAATGCTGCGGCGAACTACGTACTTGATTATGTGAAGATTTTTCAGCATACTACCAACTAACCTACTTCATTGTTGTGCAGATTGTTCAGAACAGATGCTGCACGCTTGGTGATGAAAATCACAATCCAAATAATAGTGGTCATGCAGCGACACCGCAATGACGTGGTGTGACGACATCAGCTGGCCGCTGCTGCGCCGCCTGCAGCCTGCGCGCTGTGACACGCGCCGCCGCTGCTGCGGCCACGCACTACGTCAGCGCTCCGCTGGCAGCTGCCTAAGCTCTGCGGCGAACGCAGCAATGTCCGACAGCGCAGGGACACCTGCCCGCATGCATTACATGCCGCCGGCATGCTGCGCGCTTCCACGACGATCTTAACCCTAACCCTAACTATAACCCTAAGGGGCGAGGAATACCCATGTGCGCGCAGGTGGCAGGAACACGCGCTGGTTGCGGCCGAGAGCTGCGGCAACAGAGCAGCAGCGCTCCACAGCTGCACATTCCACGCAGCACAAAGTGGGCGCGCTCACCAGACAGCAGCTGCCTTCGTGCCGCGCCAGGCAGCGCGACGCGACGCGCGCTAGCGCCACGACCGCCGCCGCCGCTGCTTCCACTTCGTTTGCACCCTCGCCTTTGTCATCCTTGGCGTCAACTGAAGAGCACGTGCCCTCAGGCGCTGCCTTGCTTATGCCAAATACGGTTTCCGCTTCTGTAACTGCCAGGTCCGCGACTGGCGCTGCAGCCAGGGCAGCGCTCGCAGAGGAGTTCCCGCTGTAAAGTAGACGCATTTTGAGGTGGGCGGTAAGGTCGCGCACGCCGAATGCAGTTTCGGCTTCTGTATTTGCGAAGTCAGCGACTGGAGCAGCCAAGGCAGCGCTCGCAGTGGAGTGTCCGCTAGAGAGCAGGCGCATTTGAGGTGGGCATCAAGGTCGCGCACGCCAAATACAGTTGCGGCTTCTGTAACTGCCAAATCAGCGACTGGAGCAGCAGTTGAGGCAGCGCTCGCAGAGGTGTTACCGCTGCAGAGCAGGCGCGATTTGAGGTGCGCAACAAGGCCGGGGAAGTGGGGCCAGGACGATTCACAGCAGCTGCAGCTGCGCACTGACATCACACCATGCCAACAGGCGGTGCCCGTCCCCACCTGCATTGTGTGACGATATGTGTCTTGCTTGAGGGTTGATGTGCCTGAGTAATATACACTGCATGTACGCTCTACAAGCCGTCGAACAACTGCACTTCCTGGATCTGCCACAAGCACTGCGCTGGTGTGCAAAGTACAAACTTGGAGCTGCCCGTCTTGAGAAACCTTCTTCATATAGTTGAACTTGCAGATGGTGACCACAACAGTTACAGTTGCTTGCTGGCATTTCTGTGTGGCTGTACTCCTGCAGTGCAACGCAGTAGCCTGGTTATACCTCTGAGCACCCTGCTGCGTCCGGTACGAAGCAGATGTAATAGGTTTCAGCCGAAGTGTGACAAGCTGCTGTATCAGTAGAAAGCGCAGTCCTAGCCCCCCACCGCTAACCCTAACCCTAAAGTACTCACCGCTGAGCTGCTGCACACACTGCTGCCGCTCCAGTGGCACTGCCCAGCTCTACTGCCGCCTCCCAGCGCAAAAATTGATCGCGGTGCGCAAAGGCCGGCCACTGTACATTGACCCTGCAGCAGTGCACAACACGAGAAGCGATCACATCAAGTACGGTCTAGTGTATTGGGATCACATAGCTGATGTGACTGCGTCTATGTGTACGCGCGTCGATCACATCAAGTACGGCTGTTTGCAGCATTGGCCTAGTGTATTGGGATCATAGCTGATGTGACTGCGTCCACATGTATGCGCATCGACAGTGCCTCAAAGCTACGCACATGCTCAAGCATGCATGACAAGCTGGCAGCGCTGGCGGCCACGATGAGTATGGTGGCAGGCAATGCGCTGCGATGATGCACATGCACGGCGAGCGCCTATACATTGAGAACACAGACAGCTGATGTGTTGTCAGTGCTGCGAGTTGAAGTGTACTTGTTGTGGAGTCCAGGTTCAAATGTTGAAGGCGCGGCGTCAGCACAGTATGAGTGACGACCTGCAGACGGTTGCAGCAGTCACTCGTAGAGGCAACACGAGGTTGTGGCAGCGCTTGAAAGGGGGCACAAAACAACGACTCTCTGCCAATTACGCAGATGCTCATCTGGATGAGTGTGGCAATGTTGAAGTGATGCCAGAGTGTAACTTAAATGTGACAATCTAATAAATGAATGGGGAACAGGCCTTGGGTTGTGTACTTTTTGCAAAGAGTCGGGGGGGGGAAGCGGCACATGCATCACTTCTTGACTGGTACCGTCCAGCAATCAAGTGTCGGCACATGTAGGTAACTCAGTTGTGAGTTCATGATGAATACCTGTACTGGGGGTACTTGGCAGATGAGTGTGGCACTGTTGAGGTGGCGCCAAAGTGTCACCCCAGTCATAATGTCGTTGATGAAACAATGGCCTTCTGCCAGGTACTTCAAAGTTTGCAGAAGCTCATCTGAATAAGTACGGCAATGTTGAGGTAGGTGACGCCAAAAGCGTAACCCCAATCATAACGTTATTGATGTGAATTGCCTGTACTAGGGGTACTTGGCCAGCGTTGTGTGACGACCTGCTGACCGATGCAGCAGTCTCTTACAGAGGTAACACAAGGTTGTGGCAGTGCTCGAAAGGGCGGCTGTCTGCCAGATTTGCAGTTATATGGCATGTTGAAGTGACGCCAAAGCGAAACCCCAGTCATAATGGTGTTAATTACCTGTATTGGGGGTACTTGGCCTTGCCAAATGCCACCAGGAGGCCGGGGCACCAGCTCCACGGCGCGTGTATACTGGCGGAGAGAGCGCCTCTATTTAGCGCACCAGTGCTGCGAGCAGAGTTGAAACGAGGCGGCACAGCTGTTCAGGTCGCGTTGCAAACCGGTAAATGTCGAGATGTCACGCATGTATGCACGTCATGAGAGAAGGAAGACAACTACTTCTAGTAGGTTTTCGATGCCCATGACGCCGTTACGACATCATGCATGCGTGCCTGCGCTAGACTCCTGAGCATATATACCACCGCACCGACAGAAGTGTATACCCTCGCCCCCCCCCCCTCCCCCCCCCCCCCCCTTCTGCACACGTTGCAGCCAGCAGCAGCAGCAGCAGCAGCAGCGAGCAACGCACCTGCACGTCATGTAGTGCAGCCGCAAGGCGCGGCGGAACAGCCTGCTAGGGCCCTCAGCTCTCAGCACCATCCAGCGCAGCCCCCCCCCGGCCACGCTTGCCAAGCCCCCGTCGCCGCGTCGAGCATCGCCACAGGCTGAGCCGCTGCCGCTGTTGCTGCAGCGGCGGACGTTGTGCTGAGCGCTGGTGCTTTGAGCGCTGCCGCTGCTGCTGCTGCGGAGCGCTGCCGCCGCATCGCGCGCCGCGTCGCGCGAGACGCCCAGCTGTGAGCGAGGGAACAGGGGGGGCGCAGTCGATGGCACCGTTGTGAGATGGTGCGCTCGCGTCAACATGCGCGCATGTCAATGTGCCCGTGCGCGCTTGTTGCCGATTCACATGACAGTGCGGGAGCTGGCGACCGATGGGGGGGCTTGCATTGAAATAATGGGTGATACGCCAGATGCCATTCCACACACAATGTGCGGAATCTGGCGAAGAGTGGGCGGCTGGTGCTACCATGATGGGAGCTACACTTACCTCGACCATGTACGCATGACAAGAAAAACTGACCCCAGCAGCGGACGGACGGGGCGTTTACTTTTGTTGTGAAGACTTGACCACAGCAATGTTGCAGCTGCAAAAGAAAGGCATTAAGACGGCAGTTGTCTGAGCAATGCTCACACACCAGGCTCACAATCGCTTCTGCAGTAGATATGTGACTGCTTGTGCGTATCATGTGCTGACGATGTATGTCCATGACGAGCAGGGGGGGCGCAGAAAAGGCCCCAACAGCACCCAGAGCGCGTTGCGGAGCGCTGAGCACTGTGACAGGCATAACACGCTGGCGATCGCGCCTGCTGCAATGTCATTGCAAGCGCCGCCATGATAATTCATTAGGTACCCCCACACAGCAGCGGCTTCTTAGGAAACATGGCGCACTGCAGACCGGTCTCTGAGCAGTTACTCGTGTGCCGGAGCTGCGTCAAATGTGTAAGGCATGCATTCTGATCACACATCCATAAGAGCCTCATCCATGGCCCCCTAAAATCAATCAAGGTTGCGCAGAAGGGGGGGGGGGGGGGGGGGGGGGATGTGTGGTGATCACAAGCTCAGGGTGATCGCAGCTGTTCTGCACAAAGTGCTTATTGCTGAGCACTCTGTCGACTTGCAGGTGCAGGCATGTACGCGCCTCTTTTGCAGCCCCGCCTGTGACCTCATTGAGGTCGTACAGGAGGGGTGGTGGGGGGGGCTTTGTGTCGCTGAGCACTATTTCGAACTGCAGGGGTGAGTATGTCTGTACGTACTCACCTCCTTGAGAGCCGCGCCCAGGACCTCATCTAGGTCGCGCAGGAGGGGGGGGAGGCTGCACTTACGGTAACCAAATGCAGGATGTACTTCAAGATGTATGTTACTGAGCACTGCAGTGTATGCTGCCGCAGAGGTAGACTTGAAGTACCATGTACCCATGTACTCACCTCCTTGAAAGCCCCGCCCATGACCTCATCTATATCGCGCAGCAGGGGGAGGGTGGTAATATGATGCTGAGCACTGTGTCAAACTGCAGAGGTAGGTGTTTTTACTCACCTCTTTCAGGGCCCCACCCATGACGTCATCGAGATCGCGCAGGAGGGGGGAGGCGGCATGTTCAGTAATTAAATGCAGCACGTACTTCAAGAAGTGTGCTGTCGAGCACTGCAGTGAGACGGCAGGGGCAGGTGTGTACTCACTTCTTTCAGAGCGCCGCCCATGACCTCATCTAGATCACGCAGTAGGGGGAGGGGGGCGCCCCACAGCGTGCGCTGCCCGACCACGCGGCGCCGCAGCTCGCTTAGCATGCCCGCACACGACGTGTCCTTCACGGCTCTCAACCCCTGAGCAGAGCCAATCACAGGCAATGCAGGAGCGAGAGGTGTGATGTGTCATGCTCGCCTCGTGATGAATGCGATACGTGGGCGGATCGCTGGAGACAAACACGTAGTTGTGTTCATTACGGCACTGACTGCAGATAGGTGAAGAATATATCGGACAGCATGCCCGCGCGCGACGTGTCCTTCACGGCTCTCAACCCCTGCGCAAGCAACACGCAATGCAGAGAGTGTTTCTACACGGTACAGTCACCTCCACACGCGGCACAATGACAGTTGTATGTCCATCACGGCGGTGAGCGAAGATGGGTAAAGAACGCATGTCACAGCGGAGAGGTGCTGCGGAAAATGGCATTGATCCAGATTCGCCTGCCTTGCTTTGCAAAGATGCAGCCCCTGCTGAATGCGCCAAGAGTGACTGTTCATATGAGGCGGGGAGAGGCGCCCACGAATCACGTGATCCTTGCGCAAAGGCGGGCGATGCTGCCATGTCGCTCACGTGTCATGCCATGCGCTTATGAACGACCGACATTTGCCAAGCGTCAGATTCTAACCCCACTTGCATACATAGTCCAAAGAAGTACTTCACACAATCATTGAATGATCTGAACAGCATGCGTATGCCGAACATGAAGGTGTTACCTTAGACCCTGTCTTGGTCAATAGCAGCTTCAGCTCCTTGGACCTCAGACATTCGCCGAGAGCGGACAACACTTGCTCCAACTCCAATCCTTGACCTGTCACTCCCTGCACAGCGATGCAACATTCGTTGAGGTGCAGAGAGTGTCAATGTGATGTCAGGGCGGTGCTGGAAAGCTCAATGATTGCAATGTTTGTGACACACTAAAGTCACGCGAACTGCAATGTTTGTGGAGTACTCAAGTAGACTCTCCGATAGCTGACAACACCTGCTCCAACCCCAATCCCTGGCCGGTCACGCCCTGCACAGCAGTGAGAAGTTCACTGAGGTGCAGTGACTATCCGTGCAATGGCAGGGTGGCGCTGTGACGCACGCGAACTGCAATGCTTGTGGAATACTCAAGTCTACTCTGATGTACGACGTTATGTCTGGGGGGTGATGGTGCCTGTCAGCAACAGCATAGTACAAGAAAGAGAGAACATGGCGGACAAGTGACCTCTGCAACAAAGGCCATACCATACCATACCATACCATACTATGGAACTTTCCATGTGCCACTAGGCCAAGGCTGACTCTAAATGTAGAGCGGGGCATGCAGTTGGAAACCACAAGTCTTTACCAGTAAGTGGTGTCCTCTACAGCATAAACGTCACACGTTCCAGCGTGGACGTCATATGTTCCAGCATTGCGCACGCACATGGGTGCACGCAACGATCAACCAATGCCTGGGGATTCCCGCCGCGTTGGTGGCCTCATACAATATGAGGGTGCAGCATAGGAGCGTGGACACAACATCGCACAGCTACATGCAGCAACACACACTGTCTGATGTTGTTGCTTGCTGTGGTACGCTGAAATACGCTGAAATAACCTCACAACTTCAAGACGTACCTACATGGGCAAACACACCTGTGGGTACGTTGAACCTTATAACTTCCAGATATACCTACGTTGCTGCTTGCCTTGGGTTCGTTGAACCTCACAACTTCAACACGCACCCACACGGGCAAACACAACAAGCAGTGACCTGTGGCAACGGCGACACAAACCCAGCGGCCGCCAGCTCATGCACCTGAAACCACACAATGAGTACTGGAACGTTGCCATGTGCAGCAAACTGCAATAGTTGAAGTCCGCAATGGTTAAAGCACATGTAAGCACAGCGAAAGGGAAGAGAACTTGCCTGTGGCAACGGCGCCACGAACCCAGCACCCGCCAGCTCGTGCAATGCCTCCAGTACTTCCCCGTAGCGCTTGCAGGGGTCCTCAATAGTGCTGCGCCCGCGCCCCCCCTGTAATCCCCCCTGTAACCCCCCCTCTTGAGCACTGATGGCATCAGTACTCGCGCCCGTTTCAGAGGCGCCTGATAAGGCTGGAGCGCGTTCCGCGTCGTCCTGCGTGCGGCGCGCAATTTTCGTGGAAGATGTGCCACAATTCATGTGTACATACGGGGATCAGGTGTAGGATGGGTGCTTTTGCAGGCCTCTGGGGGAAGCCGGCAGCGTGCCCAACCGCGTGTCGTGCTGATAGCCCATGAGGGATATGGCACAGTTGCAGCAAATGTGATAGCTGGTAGGCAGATTCGGATACATACCTACAGTGTTTGCGGCACAAAGTATACATCTTGCAAGGCCATGATTGTCTGACATATCTCGTATGTCATGCATGTGGGCAGGACAATACTGATTCCATGGTGTGAACGCAGTCATAGTGCTGCACAAGTCACAACACAAATCTTGTACACAGAGTCCATGAGCCACGCGGTTTAGCCCTAACCCTAACCCTAATTCGCACTTCCCCAGCTGAAGCTAGATCATGAGGCTTGCTCATCAGGTTGCCATAAAGGCTGGACCCAGCGAAGCCCGACAAGTGTGTGCGTCGCAGCTGCGCATGCAGGCATTCGACAGACCCACAGCCTTCGTGCTCATTGCTCAGCAGCAGCGGACAGACGCGCGTGCCGTCGGCAGCTTGAAAAGCACAGAGGCTGGCGCCAGTCGTAGGGATGCAAACATTGCTGCACATGGCGTACTGACATCAGATGTCCAAGCCTCCCTGAGGCCCTGCTTTGCACATCAGGATCTTTCAGTCATGACCGTGAATAGGAATTAGGAGTTCGGGCAAAACTTGACTGCAACAGTGGACTTGAAGTTCATATGTACGCACCACATCAGGGTCGCAGTCTTGCTCTTGTCGCTGGCGCTGCCTCAGAAGCCAGCCTGGTATGTCATTGCTGACCTGTGATGTCACGCACGGGAGGGGGGGGGTGTAGGCATGCATTAAGAGTACAGGGGTCTATATGAATTTGTTGAGACAAAAAAAAAAATCATTCCTATGGCAGCAATGTCTGAGAAATAGAGCACCGTTGCAAGAGGAGGTACCCAAGCAGATCAGCTGATGCATGTCTGATTCAAAGTCGCCGCACTCGAATGCTAAAGAAGCAGTACTGTCATGTCCTGTGTACTCCTGTTGAAACACGCATAGTAGAGACGACGGGCTAACGCAAGCAGGGCCGTGTGTGCATGTTTCAGCTGCTAATAGCAGCGAACATCGTGACAGTCCTCATGGAACGCGGAACCTCTGCTCCAGTTCCTTCTCATTGACACCGGCGGTTGGTCCTTCCGTTGCAGCGCAAAATATAGGGTCACATGCAGGCTGAGTGTTCGCATATAGCTGGCAACAGAGTCGCCTACGTATACGACAGAGTAACCCAATACGAATCCGCTCGCCAGACTCATTGACGGGCTGCACGAGCGATGAGTCATGAGTCAAGTGATGAGTCGCTTTCTGCCCCTAGCATCAGATCCACAGTGATGCAGCCTCCCTTCCTGAGGTGCTGGAAGTATGCGCTGTCATCACCGGTTGTATGTGCATACATGTATACTTCAAAGTATAACTATATCCCTACAGGTTGACCATAATAAGATGTATACATACCCTACAGCTTTGACCATTACCCCATGATGGCTGGGCCCCCTGATGCGAGTGAGTATGTTGTGGTCGCTGTGATAGGGAGTTTAATGTTGTCGAGGGCAGCGTGCACTTGAAACACTTCAGAATTTTCGAGTGCTGCAGTCATTGCGCAATCCGAGGAAAAACAGATGGGCTTTCCCGCGCCCCATGCTGAAGGACTTTGAACAAGTACATGGCAGCACATGCAGAGTTCATGACTGTACGACATTGTGTATATAGCCTCTGCTAGCAAGTTTAACATCATCACCTCAGCATGTCTGCGCCCTATTCAAAATAGATTCCAGTCACCTCCTCATAGCCCAGCATCGAGTCCACCCTGAACCAGGGCCCCCTCCGGTGCTGTTGTAACAGGGGGGAGCCCGTTTGCAACTCCACATCTCTTAGTTGAGTGCTGCTACAACCGCACAATTCAAGAGACATCTTTCCGGCACTCCAAGCTTCAGAACTCAGATCAAGTACATCATAGTCACCTCCTCGTAGCCCAGCATCGAGTCCACCCTAAACCAGGGCCCCCTCCGGAGCTGCAGGCGCGCGTACAGCCCTCTCGCCGCGCGTGACAGTCCCGCAAACGCGCCCGCCAGCGCCCTTTCCCGCAGCGTAAAGAGGGCCGCGTAGTCGCGGCGGTCGCGCAGGACGCCGGCGAGCACGCCTGCGCGGAGGAACGTCACATGTTGAAGTATTTCATAGCTCGATGCAAGAGGGCGGCGAGGTCACCGCGGTCGTGCAGGACGCCGGCGAGCACGCCTGTGCGCAGGGGTGTCACATGTTGAAGTGTTTTATGGCTCGATGCAAGAGGGCGGCGAGGTTACCGCGGACGGCCGGCGAGCACGCCTGCGCGCAGGAGTGTCACATGTTGAAGTAGTTCAGGGACCGATGCCAGCGCTTGCATTGGCGCAAAGTCGCTACGGCTCAGTGGCGGCGCCATTCCAGTGTGTGCCGCGCGCTCCGTTGAGTCAGCAGATTGCGTACAGCAGCAACGCACGATGCACGCCGACTTCTTGGGAGCGCAATGAGCATGGGTTGCGTCGCGACCATTACGAGTGCCAAGTCGTTTAAAGCGATGCTTTGGCGCTGCTGCTCTCAAGCGACGCCCTCATGTCAGCTCAGCGTTGATGAGGGTCAGCTGCCTATTCCATGGTGAATACTTCTATGTCACCGCAACTCACAGTTTGACAGCTGGCGCTCAGCCAGTTTGAGGTCGTCACAACTGCTGGGCTGCTGCTGAGCTATGCCCCATGGCGTCGGAAACGATGCCATAGCCTTCTAGTCGATTCACACCGCAGTGTGGGGTACCATGCCGCGACTGCAGCTTAAGGCGTACATTAGAGGCCGTGCCCTCTGGTGATGACCACTGCGTATTCTCAGATGTGGGCTTCACGACATCACACAACACGTGTGCCGCTAGCATTGCAAGCGCTTCGCCCTTGGGTACATGTGTAGCTTTGGCACCTCGGAGACATTCCACGAGAATAGACGACAGCGTTGCCTGCATGATTTGCACCGCACCAGCACGCAAAAAGGTGCACTTGTGATGTGGCTGAGGCACAGACACGGCGAAGAGCTTCGGTGAGTCTCCCGACCACAGCCCTAACAAGTTGCAGAGGTACGTATCTGCCATTCACAATCGAGTACGCTGCAAACGCCACATGCAACTGAAACTCACCTTCAAAGTGTCTGAGGTATGCGGAGCGAACATCCTCCACGCCCTGCCACGGTACCGGCGCATTCAGCTGCTCCAACGCGGCATCCACGCTCGCCTCCGTGATCTCTCCTGCGCCATCAACTTCCTCTGCGCACAAGCCTCCGGCAAGAGCAGCTGCTGCTGCCATCGCCTGCGCAGCCTGCGCGTGCTCCTTGATGTCATGACATGCGTCACCGCCTGCAGATGGTGACAACGCAGTTGGCGCTGCTGCCTTGCGAGAGCCCTGGCCTCCTCCTGCGTCACCCGAGCAGCTGTGCTCGTGGCTCTGCTGCGCCTGCGCCGAGCGGTACGACTGCAGCGACTCCTGGAGCGCAGCCCTCAGATCCGCTTCCTCCTGGCCGTCCAAGCTCTCCTCGCGCTCCGCGCTGTCGCGCAATCGCGACGGGGGGCTTCGGCACAATGGTGTTTGGCTGTCGCCCACTGCGTCGTTGGCGCGCAGTGTTTGGGGACGTTGTGACATGGAGGTTGTTGCTGAGGCTGCTGCTGCGGCTCCCGACTCCTCGTCTGAATCTAGTATCTCTATGCTCTCTATTGGTGTAGCCGGCTGGCCTGAGAATGCTGTCATCCGCGAGCCAGGGGTAACTGGTGGGGAGGGGCAGCAGGGCATTCTTTCTCCGGGCGCTCCGATGCGAGCGTTGCAGGAGGATGAGGTCTGAGGCAAAGGCCGCTTCCTGCTGACCGCCGTTGCTGCAGAAGCCTGCGACAAAACAAACAACAGAGTGCATGGGTGAGCGTTTTTGACAGCAATCGTTTTCATCACGATGCTAGACATGCAGTTTGTCACTGTGGTCAACATATATGAGACGTACTTGAACTGAGCAGGACCAGGGGCGCCTGTCGACGGCAGATGCATTGCGGCTTTGGCTTGAACCACATGATGTTACTGATGAGGTCTCGCTGCACTCAGCCAGTCTGCTTACCTCGCCAGCAGCTGTAGCAGCGGCTGCCGATCCTTGGAGCTTGTCGGCATCGCCTCGCGTGCAGTGATCCGTGGCGTCTGGATTTTGCAGAGGTGGCCTGTTACGCTTCAGTTTGAGCTTGTCCCTGTTGCCCATTGCACAGTGCTGAAGTCAGTCTCTCCTCGCCTCCTTCCTCGACTCATCTATTCGCGCGCTTTAGGGCTGAAGTTGGTAATGCAGGATCTAGGGTTCCTTCCGATGCTGAAGAAGAGAGAGAGTCAGCGCCTGAGCAGGAGCTGGAGATAAGTCCAGGCTGGAGAGGGGTGTCGCAAGCGAGGAGCGGCGATAGCATCTCGCACAGACCCAAAAGCGAGCTCGCTCACGCTAGCGTTTAAGCTGCAGCCATGTCTTTGGCCTTCCTGTTCAAGAAAGGATGGCACACCGCCACCATACGTAACCAGGAGAAGGTTTGGATAGCGGAGCAGAAGCATGAGGAGGAGGAGCAGAGGATCAGGGACCTGCAAAAGCAAGTGGAAGAGGAGAGACAGGTACGCAACAGAGGCAATATGGAGCAACACAGCCTGCTGCAAACAAGTATGGACCACTTCATCCTCCTCATGTGGGAGTCTGTGCAGCCTGTTGCGGTGAAGAACTTGAGCAATGCAGCTGATCGCTTGGATATTATCCTGGTTTCGACAGTGACAGCACATGTCTGCAGATAGTGATGTGTCACTCTGCACTACCTAGTGCTCTGCCCCCTTTCTTGTTGGGATAATTTCTATCATGTCTGACCTGGGATGAGCTGCGATTTACTGCAGGAATAACAACATATTAGACCAGGAATTTCCCTTGCAAGAATGCCTTGTCCTAGGCCCAGTAGAGAGCCCAGCAGGACACAACGTTGCTGGTTAATATGTCCACTGCTGGCTTGCAGGGCTCCTTCCATAACCAGAGGCGGCATGAATGCTGTGTGCGGCAAATCACAGCACCACATCGTTTATCTTGCCAGCAGACTTGCATGTGTCCCGTGCTGGCATCGCGGAACGGAAGGCATGATCAGCACTCGCCTTGCTGCGCGAACCTGTTGCAGTTGCTGCAGCCCGCTTGCTGCTGTATATGCCGGCAAATCTCGGTCACGCATATGCAGCACCCATTTGCCATTGGTTCCCATTGTGCTGTCAAACTATTTTTGCTCACATTCTTGTTTGGTGGCTTGGCTTCAACATGCTCCAATGGGCACCGGTCCCTGTCACCCATCAAACTGTTGTCTTTAGCGACGAGAACGGTGGACCCTGCATGGAATCACGGTAGCGCGTCATTATGGCATTGACCAGATGCACAAGGGAGGCCATGGATGTGCTTGCGCTGACTCTGACACGCCTACGGACCGCTTTCCTGAACCCATCGCACCTCTCGCTCGCGTCTCAGATACGGGAGCTGCAGGAGCTGCAGGGGGTGACCACGAAGCGCGAGGACCGCGTGGACTGGATGTATGAGGGCGCGATGCAAGTGCGCGCGGAGACGGACGCAAAGGAGGCGGACGAGTACCTTCTGGGCAAGACGTTCAAGGGCAAGCAGGTGCGCGCCGCAACTGCCTTGTTAGGGGGTCTCAGCGAAATGCATGGAAACGAATCAAAAGATCGTAGAGCTCTAGGTGACAAGGTGTGATTGCTGCAAGTGCTTTCCATCAATGACCGGGCAGCTTTAGATTACAAGGTGTGGTTAGCCGCAAGTGCGTTTCACCAATAACATACGCTCAGAAGCAGTGGGTGTGCTGCAAAGTGCCGCGCTGCCCGCGAAGGTGCTGGGACGCAGTACGACAGGCTCGTGTCAGTATGCATGACGCGGCAGTTGAAGACTCCCTGTTGTCTCCGATCTGTGCACACCATGTACTGTAGCACGCATCGGCAGGCAAACCTGCGCATGGGTGCTTTTGCGACTAGGGTGTTGCTGTCACATTCGCATCTGCAGCTGTCTTCATATGATGTGGTCCTCAATAAGTACCCTTTGCTTGTGCTGCTGGCTGCTGCTGCACACGATGAGCTCAATGCTGCAGCACCTGAAGCTGCAGCAGCGTCGCGCCATTTCAGGCGTGCGTGATGCTTTTTGCTGGAACGAATGCCCGTTACATGCTCATTGCCGTTTGCGCGCTTGACGGTTACGGCAGTTACACTTTGCCGGTACGCATACCACAATACATTCACTTCTGCCAGCACACTGCATCGGTCGCCTTGATGCCTACCCTCTGCCGGTGCGGAGCAACCGGCCATTGGGCAGCAGGTCTCTACGTTGCAATACAGTACTCTTGTAATAGTGCAACCCCCCTCAATGACCCCTGCACGCGCCGCCGCTGCCGCCGCAGGCCGGCGTGGACGAGCTCAAGGCCGCAGAAGCCAAATACGGCGGCGGCGGCCAAGCGGCGGCGGCAGCAGCGGCAGCGCCAGGTGCGCCCCCCGCGCCCAGCGCCAACGAGCTGTTCCGGCGCCTGCACGAGGACCCGATGCTGCGCATGCGGCAGGCAGAGAAGGACGCGCGCGACAGGGTGATCGCGAACCCCCTCAAGATGACGCGCATACACGCGGAGGCGGAGCGCGCGGAGCGCGAGCGGCGCGAGGCGAAGCGTGCGCGCAGGGAGGCGCGGCGCGCCAAGAAGGCGGCGAAGAAGGCCGCGAAGAAGGCCGGCAAGAAGCGCAAGCGCGCGCGCAGCAGCAGCAGCAGCGGCAGCAGTAGCGGCGGCGGCGGCAGCTCGGGCGACGAGGGGGGCGGCAGCCAGAAGAAGAAGGCCAGGACGTCGTCCGCCGCCGCCGCTGCTGCCGCGGGCGCCACCGTTGACGATGCGGCCGGGCGCGAGCGCGGCCACTCGCGCGAAGGCGGGCGGCAGGGCAGTCGCGAACGCGGCGGCGAACGCGCGCACGCACACAGGGCTGCGCATAATGGCGACCAGCCGCGTGTTGAAGCTCGGCACCGCGACGGCGGCGGCGGCGGCCAGCGCAGGAGCCCTGAGCGCGAGCGCGGCAGGAGTGGCTATGATGATGGCCGCCACCGCAGCGCGGAGCGCAGGCATCACAGCAGCAACGACGGCAACGGCGGCGGCGGCGGCGGTGACGAGGATGCTAACGGGCATGAGCGCCGGCGGCACGACGGTGGCGGCGACCGCAGCGAGCACAGGCAGCAGCGCTCGCGCAGCCCCAAGGCGGATGCCAAGCGCCACCACGATGGTCATGGCGATGAGCGTCACCACCGCCGGTCGGAGCCCGCGGCGGGCGACGCGAAGGCGGAGCGTGACTCGCGATACGGCCTGATACGGCGGGGCGGGGAGGGGGGGGGCGCGGGGGGGGGGGAGAGCGGGCGGGTACGACGCGGCGGACATCGCGCCGCGGCAGGACCTGGTGGCGGCGCGGCGCGCGGAGGAGGCGGCGCGGCGCGAGGCGCAGGAGCAAGCGCGCAAGCGGCGCAGCCACGGCATGACGCAGGTGCGTGCGCTTGTGGAGCGTGCAGTAGCCGCGTAGTTGCAGCTTATTACATGCCCCGCAAGGGGGCATGCGAGCGGCATGACGCAGGTGCGTGCGTGCGCTTCGGAAGCGTGCAGGTGGCCACGTATAGTAGTTGCAGGCTTTTTGCATGCCTGACAAGGGAGCATGCGAGCAGCCGAGCCCTGACACTAACCCTAGCCACATGAGTTGCCCTGCACTGCAGCCAGGCAGGCTCTGCTTGCCGCTGCATACACCAGCGTGCAACCTCCCTGCGTGTACAATGTGAGCTGATATTCATTGATGAGCTTTTAGCCGTGAACCTGCGCCATATTCCTCAGAGGCAGAATCGCAGTGTTGCGACAGTCTGACGCAACGGCTGGAGCGATGCGCACAGCCTACGCCTGTGCCGTAAAGCGCCCAGGTGACATCAGGGCGCGTCGCCAGCGCTCGTTACATGCTGACACGCTCACGCGCATTGCGACAACGCGCCACGCTCCCTCCACCAGGAAGAGAAGCTGCGCCGCGCGCGCGAGATGGAGGCGGACGCGGACGCCTACGCGGAGCGCCAGCGGCAGCGCTTGCGCGAGAGCTCCGGCGCGGCGCGCGGGGAGGAGGGCGGGGACGAGGGGGGCGGCGAGGGGGAGGAGGGGGGGGGGCGCAAGGCGTCGGCGGCGGCGGCACCGCGCGCGGACTTCTTGCGCGACATGGAGCGCACGGTCGTGGGCGGCATGTCCGTGGAGGACAGGATCTCGCGCGGGCGCCACTACCAACAGCGCGGCGCGGACGTGGACAACTTCATGGAGCGCTGACGCGCGCGCGCCGCCGCCGCCGCTGCGTGGTGAGGGTCAGGCTGAGCGCTGCTGCTGCTGCTGCTGCGCGGCGCTGATGCTGCGCAGCGCTGTTGCCGTCGCGGCGCGACGGCGCTTTGCTGAGCAGCGTTGCGATGCTTTGCCGCGAGCGAGTCACCAGGTAGCGAAACGCCATCAGCCGTGCTGCGCTGTTTTTGCGGCAGCTATGTCGCTGGGGAGGCGATGGCGTCGCGCTCAGCAGTGATGCAGCTTCGAGCTGTGGCAGGTCGCCGTCGGGTCACGGCGTGCTTTGCGTTGCACCGCGGCCGGGAACAGCAAGCAGTCGGTGTTGCGGCGCCCCGACTGAGCCTGCAGGACACCGCCGCTGCGCCATGCATGACGGAGCGCTAGCACATGATGCCGCAGCGCCCGCGACGCTGACCGTAATACGCTGCGCCCAGTGGCACCACACTTCGTGGAGGATGCGTAGCTGCGATGCTGCTGCAGCACTGGCTGACATTGCCTGGGGTGCTGTGCGAGGCTGCCAGCAGCAGCAGCATGTTAAAAAAGCGGCGGCAGCAACTGCGGCAGTGGCAGCAACAGCGGCAGCAGCGGCGGCGGCAGCATTTAACGACGGCAGCACCAGCTTCCCTGAGCGGTGCCATTGCCAGCAGCTGCCGCTGAGTTGTCGTTCCGCCAGCACAGGGCCATGCATGTATGCATGACTTGACAGCGTCAATGTTCACCTCGTGGGGCGTCGCACTTGACATGCTCTACGGCCCCACGCAAGTGTCACCTCATGTGTGTCAGCTTAAAAGCATGAGGGCAGTGTCACCTTGCATCCAATGGCCAGCAGTAGTGGCACTATGGCAATATCATGCGCCAAGACGGCAAGTGCAGGACCTGCCATGTTAAACACAGGTGCAGGGCATGGCCACTGTACTTGCCGGCAAATGGCGACCCTCCAGGGACACATTTGGTGTGCGGCCGAACCGCTTGCATGACATGACTGTTGTGGCTGCTGCGTCTTGCTTGTGGTCAGCAGTGGTGCAGCATCGGTGTCCATGCAGGTGTTTCAGACGCACAGCATCTATGTAATGCCCACCACATTTGGACTCAGACGCTTTGTCGTGTCCGCAGCATCTATTGGATGTTTGACCAAGGCTTCACTGTGCCAGCGTTTGCACTGCAATATGCCACGTAGCCCTGACCCGTGCCTTCACTGCAAAACATGCCATGTGCCCACTTCTAGCCCAGGGTACACATACATACACGCTTCCGCGCCGCACGCACAAGTCATCACATCGAGTTCTTGCACTGCAGGCCATGGCCTAGATACGGCGAGCCCATTGGCATATGCAAACAAATACAAGTGATGCGGTTGCTCACACGTTGGTTGAAACACAGCAGAAGGCCCAGAAATATGCAGCAGAGAAAAGACGGGTGTAGGGTTGTATTCACATGTATGTACAGTGCAAGAGGCACCAGACAACCTGCCAACGTCATTTACACACCCCGTTGACGTTGATCAGCTCGGACGGATCGCTGCAGCACAGCGCGCATGGCTGCACTTCATTGGAGCCGGGCCTGACCCAGCAGTAGGGGCCTTCGCCTTCCCTGAAGCGGCAGTTGCCAGCGTTTGAGCTGCCGCAGCGCCGGCAGCGCGGCGCATCTAGCCCGGCCAGCGCCCATTGCTGTCATGCGTCGCAGCCAGCGTAGAACACGAAATGCAGCCAAACCAAAGGGTGGTCAGATGTGCGGTATATCACATGGCATTATGTATGGCGCTTGGCACACGGCGTTGTGCCCCTCAAAAGGGGTTTGATGACACTGCTGCTGCAGCGCCGCGGTTCACAAGCAGTTGCCAGTGCCACTGATGTCACAGCACACAACAACACTGACAACAGCGTGCAGCGTATGCAATGACATTTGCATACGGTACACACGGTGCCACCCTTAGAAGCACTGGTTCTGTGTGAGCTGTGGCAGCACTAGCAGCTGTGGCAGCACTGGCAGCACGGCTCATCCAATCCAGTACACGTCGAATCGCTGTAGCCACAAGTGTCATGATAAGCAAGCTCTGGCACAAGCGCTCCTCAAACGACAGTCACAAGGCACATTGAAATGCCTCCATCACGACGTGCATTGCATGCAGAAATGAAGGGAGGGGGGGGGGGGGGCACACAACTGTGTCCACTGTGAATTTTGCGACAGCAATGCACCAGAAGCGGGCTGTCCAAGAGGGTAGAACTCGCTGCAGGCTCGCTCAGCGAATGCAATACGCCGCAGTATTACCGTCGGTACGACTGCTGGTACGACAACGTGCATTTGAATGACATCACCTTCTTGTGAGCACATCACACAAGGGGGCGGCTGCCGCCGTGACACACACGCCACCGCCCGCCGCACGCACCTGCAGCTTCGACGTCTCGCACGGCAGGCACGGCGACGACAACACGCTCGTGCCAGCACATCACACGAGGCGGCGACTCACGATCAGAAGAGAACTGCCGCATCGACACACGCGCGCCACCGCCGCCGCCCCCCACACGCACCTGCAGCTTCGACGGCTCGCACGGCAGGCACGGCGATCTCTGCGAGCAGACGCGCCCCTGCCCTGCGCTGCAGTCCCTCTCTGCGGACAGCAGCCTGTTGATTTTGACGCCCGACTTATCGCGGCACCGCACGGTGCCGTCCGTGCGGCACGCCGCCGCTGCCCCTGTCTCGAGGCTGTGGCACCTGCGGGACCACGTAGTGCAGGGTGTGGCACTTAGTGCAGGTTACGCCACGCGGTGTCGGTTACACCTCGTGGTATGTTAAAGCAGGTTCATGTGGTGTGGGTTACACCATGTGGTGTAGGATACGCCACCTCATGTGAACGCCATGTGAGGCATCGGCAGCACATACACGTGATAACGTCACCTCAAGAACCATGGCAAAGATCCGCTTCATGTCACAGAAGAGAATACGCAGCTGGTGGTGCCACAGTTGTTGTTGAATACAGCGACAGGATCCTACGGCCCAGAAGATAGCGGCGCACGTAGTTCGATGGTGCATCAACAGTAACGGGCAGATGCAAGAGTCTTTTACGCGCGCTGGCCAGACTCATGGCCGTGCACAGTTGGCTGCAATTGACATTGAACTTGAAGTAAGCAGAGACTCAGGCCTTCAGCCTGCATGTACGCCGTTGAATTAGAGCTGAACTGCTTTACAGAGTGTACAGTTGTACTGTGAGCACGAACACTAACAAGGCCTTCAACTGCAACGCGCACAGGCGAAGTGAGTAGAACCGCTCAAGCCGCTCGACTGGCAGCCCACATACATGTACACCGTTGAAATACAACTGAACTGTTTCACAGAGATCACTGGGCGCTGCGAGTACTCGCGAGGCCTTGAGCTACGGCGCACATGGGTCAAGTAAAGAGGGCTCTTGACGCCTCTACACTGACAGCCTGCATGAACATCATTGCAGTACAAATGAACTCTCTCACAGAATTCACAGCGGAACTGCGAGCACGTGCATGTACTCACGCGGCCTTAAAGTGCGGCGCGCACAGGTAAGGTAAGTAGAACTTCTCAAGCCTAAAGAGCCCACGTACAAAACATGAACACTGTTGAATTACAACTCGAATGTCACACAGAGCTCACAGGTGGTGCTGCGAGTACGCGCATGTACTCACGCGGCCTTGAAGTGCGGCGCGCACAGGCACGGGTTGACCTCGTCCCTGGCGTCGTCGCCCGCCCACTGCTTGCCGCCCTTGGGCGACTGCAGGCAGTCCCAGCGGAACACTTCGCGCTGCGGCAGCGCTCAGACGCGAAGCGCAGAGCACAGGCGCAAATGAACAGCGGCGGGGTGAGAGTAGGGCGCACGGAGGCATGCTTATGAGAAAAACCGCACTGTATCACATGTGGTTCGCGATGTGGTGCAGAGCGCGTGTGATGGATACGTCAGCACAACAGCGGGGTGCCAGCGCAGCATGTTGCAGAAGCCTCAGTATGGAGCGTATAGAGTCGCGGTGATGATCGGCGGATGCGCGCGCGCTGCGCAGCGGATGTAGCGCGTGGCACAGCGCGTGCAGCGCGGGCACTGTGCAGCACCAGAGGGAGCGCGCTCAGCGACAGACGACCTTCCAGTGCAAGAGTGCGGCAGCACTTCACTGTGAAGTTAAGTTGTCCACTTTGGACTAACTAACATGACAAGTGAGGTTTGTACTTGAAGGGAGCTCAATTTGTCACATGCGGCACGGATACGTTAATAGCAGGCGTAGTCTGGCAGGAGATGCTAAGCAATGGTGATCTGTGGTGCAGAGGCATCTCTCATTGCAGGAGCCTGTGGATCAGGGCACGCAGCACGTTCACACTATGACAGCGGAATGCACTGGATCACACTGAATCATGCTGACGGTAAAGCCATGACTTGAGGTACAAATGAATCTGGCAATGATCATGTGCGGCAACACGTGGAAGCACTGCACAAGTCGATTGAGATTGTGAATGCAGAGGTCGCCTCCTGTCAACTTCAAATCTCTGAAAACATGCCCGAGTGCATGGACCACACCACCAGCCATCCAGATTAATTGTCTGCCAGCATGAAAGTGCACATACCTCCCAAGTTGGTGGCGGTTTCATGGCTGCTTGCCAGACAAAGTTGAACTGCAGCAACAAGGACACAGGCAGCAGCCAAGTGAGAGACATCAATAATGTAAGTGGGGGCATCATGGGGCATCGCCCTTTCGCTCAATACACAAGGTACATCGTAGCCGGGCGCACAGCGCATGACGAGCGACACGCATGCCACCAGTGCCAGACGCACAGCAGCCGGCATCACAGGCAGACGAGCGTTCAGCCAACATGAAAATGCCGAGACCCACCTCGTACAGTATCATGACGATCAGAGTCAGCTGCACAAACACGTAACCCCACTTCACGCTTCCGCCAGTCCAGCAGTGCGATATCACCGCAAGGGACAGCAGCGTCACAGCCTGGTACAACAAGCAGCAAGCAGGCAGTTGGTCAAATCAGATTTCACGAAGATATGAAGACAGTGTGCATCTGTTGCAAAGTGGGGCTCACCGACATGAAGACGAAATGCAAGAAGTCTGCGCCCGCCCACGCGGCTTCCGACATCCCCGCTGGTCTCCCATACACACACAAAACACAGACTCTCACACTTCGCCTTCGTCGCAACGCTCAGTCGGGGCTCAACTCCTGCGAAAGTTGGCGAGCAGAAACCTCGTGCGAGGCGCGTGGTGCCGAGTTGCAGGGCCGCCGCGCACCTCGCTCTGCGTGCTTCCCGGGAGAGCACCTCAGGCTTCGGCTGGCCTCCGGCAGTGCGGCGTCGGTGCATCACACGCTGCCCTGTCGCGCCGGCCTGCCCTGTTCCCCAGGGCTCTCGAGTAGGAGCTCTCGCACCAACCTCTGCTCATGTCCTACACGAAGCTGTCCGATGGCTCCGTCATCGTCAGAGGGGACAGGGTGCACTGCCCGAAGCGAGGCAGCGGCGTGGTCTCGCTGATTCAAAGCAGAGGGTCGGCTGCCTCGGACACTATCCACATTACTCTCGATTCAGCGATTGCTGCCACGGAGAAAGCCTATGTGTGCAATGGCGCCAACTTGGGGGGGCTGGTGCGAGCCCCAAAGCTGTCGCAAATAGCTGCTAGACAGCAGGGGGCCATGTTCGTGTGCGCTGTGTGCGACTGCATTGTGGCGGCAGGGGACGCGGTGAGCTGCAAGCGGGAGTCAGGCGATGCCCATGTTTTCTGCTCGAAGCATCTGGATCATGCTGCGCCGGAGGTGGTGGTGAGTGCGCTCGCGTGATACCGAGATGTTGGTTTCAATCAGTTTTCAATGGGTCATTGCAAACGCTCGTGAATGCTGCGCTAGGACATGTACTCGGCATGTGATCCTTCACGATGCATCAAGCTCTTCTGGTATAGAGTCATGGCTCGTACCTCTACCTACTACAGGAGAAGCATATTTTTGAAGTCAGATGCCACCAATTTCAGAGTTGGCGTGGATGCGCATCGGGGACAGCCCTTGGTAAGCGAGAACTGCCGCAGATGCGAGGCGGTGTGGCCTGCGATGACCTGCCTGTTGCTCTTGCGATGAGAAGACAACACCATGAAAACTGCATCGATTGGAAGCGGCTGTCGCCGTCCACTGAGCATGCTGTGTGGGCACTGTGTGTGTGATGCTGCAGCCGCAGGAGATTGTGTCATGCACTTGCGCGAGTGATGCATTGCTTGTTACAGGGAGCAACGCTGTGCTGACGCACCGCTGGCTTGCATGCGCAGCTATCCACAATTACCCATATGTAACGCCCGCTTGATCAGAGCCAGGTCTTCCTTATTGAGCTCCGCAGCTGCAGGCGCTGCACAAATATTTCAATGAGAATGCGTCAAGGCTCTTGTAGCACAGCAGCACAGGAGTTGGCAAGGGCGCCAACATGATTTACGATACGGCTGCGCGGATCCTGGATGCGGTGACAACTCAATCCTCATCACCTGCAGCTGTGCAATATGCACGGCGGCTGTTGCAAAAGCGCAGGCTCACAGCCCAGACCCACTGATGATGCTGCATGACATGTACATACTTCAAGCAGTTGGCTTTGTAGCATCAGCGCCAACGTCTGGGACAGTGAATTTCACGCCACGCTCACGATCCGAGTGCTTGCGATTTGCATGCATGTTGGCGGCTGTGCAAGCGCACAGCCAGCACTGCTAGACGGGAACACTCACTGACGCTGCTCGGCCGAAGCGGTGGAGCTCTGAGTGAGGCGCGTGCTGGCGCGTCCGTGGTGAACTCGCATACATACATACCCCTCACAACTTCATTCATGCAGAGTCACTCTGGTCGGGGGGCCAGCTCACGGCACATCATTTCACATCAGTCTGATGATGTCTTTCAGCGGACAATTCACGAGCGGGTCGCCGCACAGAGGTAGCGTCGCACCACAGAGCCCGCTGTGTGTGCCGTTCCGACCTGTGAAGGCCGCGGCGCGCGCCGCCCCCGCCACTGTCGCCGCACGAAAGCTCATGTGGACCACCCGTGTCACTGGACCCTGGCCGCTGTCCAGCTGGCATCAGGCCATGCCCTGCGTGATGTTCTCGCGCCGCGTGCCGCGCCAGCCCCCGGCGGCCCCCGGCGGCTGCGTGGCACGCACCGCTGTCGCCGCCGCAAGCGACCCCACGCGGCACGCACGCATTTAAGCGCCTCCTGCGCCCCCCCCTCGCGCGACTCATGCGCCACCCTCCACCGCCCCCCCTCTCGCGTGATTGCCGCTGGTCACGCCGTACGCGACGCGCACGCAGAGCGCGCCAGTGCCTGCTGCGCGGCGTCCGTGCATACGCGCACTCACAGGAGCACTCACCCCCCCCCCCCCCCCTCTTGCCTTATGCCTTACCGCCGCAGGTCACGCCGTACGCGACGTTCACGCAGAGCGCGGCGCGCCAGTGCCCGCTGTGCGGCGCGCCCGTGCCGGAGGTCGCTGCCTCCAAGCTCGCGACCATCAACGAGCTCGGCGGCAGCGGCGCGAACCCCGCGGAGGAGGAGGAGGACGAGATGACGACGGACGACGACATGGACTTCATGGCGGTGACGCTCCGCATGGGGGAGGGGGAGGGGGCGGTGACCGCGGAGGTGACGGTGTCGTGCGTCGCGGAGTGGGAGGACTTCAAGCGCACGTGCGGCGCGGCGCTCGGGCTCGGCGAGGACGCGAGGATCGAGCTGCACAAGGTATGCATGTTTGAGAACGAATCAAAAGATCGTAGAGCCATAGGCGACAAGGAGTGGTATGTTTGCTGTAGCGGACCGTAGCGGCAGCATCCGGTGTTGTGCTTACTCTGGGTCGTATTGGATTCTGCACAGCCAGTGGACTTCAAGCGCACATGTGGCGCGGCGCTCGGGCTCGGCGAGGACGCAAGGACCGAGTTGCACAAGGTGGGCATGTATGCATGCTGTCGTGGACGTCGGTGATGACACCTACTGCCGTCCTGGGCCGCGCGTATAGCTTCACTGGGCTACTCGCCATGGCTGGCCGCAGGGGTTAGACTGGTCAAACGCAAGCGTGCACAATGATCGGTGCCGTGATGGCACCGTGATGTGGTGTGTCACTGTCTTGGATGATCCCAGGTATGCCCGTGACCTCAGGCGCTGAGAGCTCCGTTTCTGGCCCACGTGCCCTCAGGAGCTGGTACCAAGTATATGTGCTTCAAGTCCAAGCCCCAACTTTGAATTGGCACCAACTGCGCTGGCAATCTCTGAAGTCCTCCAAGAATGAGTGTGATACAGGTCCATTGAGCGATGTTGACGCGGAAGAACTTTGTCAGCTGTTGTCGTGGTGCACACGCTGTGCTTCCTTGCGGCTGCAGTGAGGGCATGCTTGACATTGATTGTTGTTGCCACGAACTGATGTAGTGTGTCGTTGTGCTCACTCACCTCACGACTTTTGGTAGAGTCGCTTGCATCCTGTACCAGTTCCCGATGACTCCACAGTGAGCTTCTGCACAGCAAGTGTCGCTGGTTGCGAGGAACTTGACAATGTCATGAACTTGATTCCACGATTTGACAATCAATTGGGCAGGGTCAAACTTCATGTGACTCGAGGCTCTTGGGCTGCTCCAGACCAATCATGCGCCTATCAAGAGCTATGCATGAAGCCCATTGTACCAGTCATCATCACACATCTTGACCAATCAGGGTGAGGATCAGAACCCTACATACACACGCCCTGCTTACGTGCGCCGCTGTGCAGGTCTCGTGTGCGCCAGCAGCCGGCGGTGCAGATGTTGAAGTTGCATGGGTGGGTGACGCTCCGCTGATGCTCAGCAGCAAGAAGCCGCAGCAGGTGTGTGCTCACGCATAGTCAAGCAGCGGCGCAGCCCGTGCATCTAATGCGTATGCCAGTGCTCGCTCTGAAGCCGCATAGTCTGGCGGTGCGCGTGCGTGCGTGCGTGCATCGGCGCGAGCATCCAGGGTCAGCTCAATGTTGAACTTTGAGTGTCCAAAGGGGGTCTCAATGTGGTGGCTGGCCTTGACAACAAGGTTCGCGAGGCTGTTGCCGCAGGTCTGCCGCTGATTGTGGCCTGCGCAAGGTGTTGAACATGCTACGCCGCTGCCATGCTGTGCACATGCCGTCGTTCACGCGGTCCACGGGCACATGGCAGATCACAACTTTCACTTCAGACACGTGTTGCAGGGGTGAAATACAGTGGTGTGGACGCGCGCACAATGCTGATCGGCGACTCCATCAACACTTCAACTATACAACTTCAACCTCACTCATCCGCACTTCCCTCGAGGTGCAACATGCATGCATGCGTTGCGTCGCCGATACGAGTCGGAAGTAGTATGGCTTCAGGCCGTCCCTGTGCGCGACAGCGGCGCTGCTCGCGGGGGTCGCGCTCTATCAAAACTTCAACTTCAACTTCAGCTCTCATCACACGCTCACCACTTCCGTGCGCCATCGTGGGCTGGGGTCGCAGGTCAAGTCGGAAGTGGTGTGGCTCGCGGACATACCGCACGGCGATGTGCTGGAGGCCGTACATGTGCGCGGCGGCGGCGCCGCGCACGGGGCTCGCACTCCATCAAAATTTCAACATCAAAACTTCAACTTTCGTTTTGCCAAGTGCAACTTCGGTCACACGCATCACCATCTCCGTGTGTCGCCGTGCAGGTCAAGTCGGAGGTGGTGTGGCTCGCGGACATATCGCACGGCGACGTGCTGGAGGTCGTACATGTGCGCGACGGCGGCGCCGCGGCGCAGCGCGCGGGCCCGAACCTCGGCCCCACGCAGCCGCTGGCGGAGCTGCTGCGAGAGGCAGGGCTGGAGGGCAAGGCGGCGGAGACGCTCAGCTCCAGGTGAGCGCTGCTGCGCTGGCCATCTGAGATGCTAATGAGGGTTAGACTTAGGGTAAGGGGGGGTTAGACTTAGGACTAGGGATGTGCAGGGCTGGAGGGCAAAGCGGCCGAGGCAGCGTTCAGCTCCAGGTGAGCGCTGCTGCGCTGGCGATATGAGATGCTAAGTAGGATGAGACGTAGGGTTGGATGCGGCGGAGGCAGCGCTCAGCTCTAGGTGAGCGCTGCTGCACAGGCCATTGATGCTGATTAGAGGTTTTACTTAAGGTGAGGGATTCGCGGGGCGGGATGGTGAAGCGGCGGTACATGTCAGACTTTGGACGAGCCCCTTCTCACAGGCGGCTTATTGAGTGTGGAAAAAAAAAACAGTACAAGGAACAGGCACCTGCACTACTAAAGAAGCGGCTCACAGGAAACGATTCCACATATACATCCCACACGCATACTTCTACATTTTATTACTTTGCAGTGCATACATGCGCCGCAGGTCCGTACTGCACGATTCATCATCACCTGACCCTAACCCTAAGTCTGGGCCCGTTGGCGCTGTACGACGCGTCGATCGCTGCTACGATACGTCAGGTTCACAGTGAGGTGATGCTCAGCGACCCCCTATCCCCCCCCACCCCCCAGCACACCCCCTCCACTGCGCGGCCGCAGACGGCAATGACAGCAAGAACTCCCGCACTTGATCCCACAGATCACAAGTATTAGGTCTCAGGCAGTGGCAAGTATCAGGTCCCAGGTGGTGGCCATGCTCAGCAATCGCCGCCTCCCCGCACGCCCACACTTCCGCTGCGCAGCAGCAGACGGGGCGAATGACAGCCAGAACTGCATCCCAACAGCACAAGTATCAGGTCTCGTGATGGCAGTGCTCAGCAACCTCTGCCTCCCCGCATGCGTGCCCCACTCTTCCGCTGCGCAGCTACGCCGCGGCGCGACGCGTGCGCGGCGACGGCAACTGCTACTACCGCGCGCTCGCGTTCGCCGCGCTGGAGGCGTTCCTCGCGGAACGGCGCTGGACGGAACTCTCCGCCCTGCGCGCCAGGCTCGCGGCGCTGACGTTCTATCGCGCGGAGCACGGCGACGCACACGCGCGGCTCATGGCGACGCTCCAATCCGTGCAGGTGCGTCACAGTTGAAGATGGCCACGCTGCCGGAGCGCGCTTGCTGGGGGTGCGGGTATGCATTGTTCCAATAGAAACGAATCAAAAGATCGTAGAGCTCCAGGTGACAAGGGATGGTCAGCCGCAAGTGCCTTCTACCAACAGTATGAGATGGTCCGATGCTCAGTGCATACGCTAGGGGTAGGGCACGGCCCCCAGTTCTAGGGGTTCGTCCAGCAAGTTCTGGAGAATTCTGGAAGGTTCTGCATGCTGTGCACGGAGGCGACGTAACCGCTGAGCGTCACCGCTTCGACCGCATGACGCCGTAGCATGCAGCGGGAACGATGGTTCAGGGGCAGCGCGCTCGCGTCAGTTGGTGTGCCAACTGGGGTACAGAGCATGTCATCGGCGCGCATTGCTCCCGCTCGACAGCTGCCGCAGGTTCACAACTTCCTTTTTTTTTGTTCGTGCGGGTTTGCAGGAATGTAGCGGCGGCGCCGCCGGCAGCGACAGTGCGGCCGCGCAAGCCCTCGAGGACGCGCTGTGTGACAAGGAGGGGGGGGTAGACACCCCCCTGATCCGCGCGTGCCGCGCGGTGGTGGCCGGGCACCTGGAGGCACTGCCTGAGGCGCCCACGCCGGGCGGCCTCACGTACCGCGAGATCATCGAGGCGCAGGAGGGACACACCATTGAACAGGTATGTTGAAGTACTCCCTGAAAGAAAGGCTTTTCACCACTAAAATGACAACATCAATTAAGGGGGGGGGGGGGGGAGGGGGGGCTCACGTACCGCGAGATCATCGAGGCGCAGGGGGGACGCACCGTTGAACAGGTATGTTGAAGTACTCTTTTGCAGAGTGGCACGTCAATCACTGAAATGGTTACGGGGCGGGAGGGTGTGTGTGTGCCGGGACTGATGTACTGCAGATTTCATCGAGGCGCAACTGACACGCCTGCCTAGCTCGCTCCACGCCCTGTCACCCCGCACTCGCTGCGGCACACGCCCTGTTGCTCGCGCCACGCTTCGCACCACAGCCTCCTCCTCACCGGCGTCAGCCACGGGCATCGCCTCGTGCATTCGACGCTGTCACTCACGCCCGATATCCTACTTGCTGGTTGGATCGTCGGCGTCAAGCTGCTTCAACGTGCATGACGCATACTTCAACCCCCCCCCCCCCCCCCCAAACCCACGCCCACACGGCACACTTTCCGACTCGCTCGTTCCTCTGACGCTGCCTCACGCCCGCTGCCCCCCCCCCCCCCCCCCCCTCGCGCACACGCACATCAACCTCTTCGCCCCGCGCAGTACTGCAAGGACGTGGTGCTCGCGATGGGCGCCGACGCGCGCGACTTCTGGATTGAGCTCGGCGTGCTGCCGCGCCTCCTGGGCGTGCGCTGCACCATCATGTGCGTCGTGGAGGACGGCGCGCCCGGCGCCGCGCACGTGCACGCGCGCGAGTGCCCGGACGCCGCGCCGAACGGCAGCAGCAGCGGCGGCGGCAGCGGCAGCGGCGGCGGCGGCGGCGCGGCAGCGCAGGTCCACGTGCACCTGCTGCTGCGGCGCGGCCACTACGACCTGCTGTACCCGCTGCCGGCGGCAGCGGCAGCGGCAGCGCAGGGGCACGAGGCGTCCTGCGCCGCTGCATCTGCGCCAGCGGCAGCGGCGCCCTCCGCAGCGGCCGCAGCAGCGCCACGCGCAGCTTCTGCGACTGCGCCTGTGCCGGCTGCGGAACCGGCGGCGGCGGCGGCGGCAACGCCTGCGCCTTCGTCGCTGGTCGCGTCTCTGCGGCAGCGCTTCGAGCGGCAGAGCTCGCTGTCGAGTGCAAGCTCTTCCAGTGGCGCGTCTGCAGGCGGCGCTGCTGCTGCGGTCGCCATCGCCGCCGCAGCAGCCGCTGCCGCCGCCAGCGCCGCTAGCGAGGCGGCTGCCGCACCGGTTGCTGTCACCGAGCCCGAACCCTCTGGCTACTTCACGTCTGCTGGGCCTGCTGCAGTCACAGTCAAGGCAGCCAAGGCTGAAAGAAGCAGCGGTGGCTACTTTGCCGCCACGGATCCCAAGCCCGCCGCGAGCAAGGCGAAGTTTGCTGCGAGCAAAACGGTGGTCGTGCAGCCGCAGCCCCAGCCCGCTGCGCATCGGGCCGCGAGCGCCGTGAGCTACTTTGCGCCCGCCGAGCCCGCAGCGGCGCGCGCTGCCGCGACGGCGGCTACAGCGAAGGCCGAGCCGGCGGCGTACTTTGCACCTGCTAGCGGCGACGGCGACCTGATCAACCAGGACCCGACAGGCCGCGGCAGCGGCAGCAGCAGCCGCGGCAGCGGCGGCAGCGGCAGCGGCGTTGGCGCGAGCATCACCAGCCTCGTGGACGGCGGCAGCACCGCAGCAGCGGCGGCGCCGGCGTACTTTGGCTACTTTGACCCGATGCTGCCCGAGAAGCGGCAGAACGGCCGGCAGCCGCGGTCGCGGTCGCGCAGCGATCACAAAGGCGGCGGCGGCAGCGGCGTGGGGGACGCGTCGGCGGCGGCGGCGGGCTACTTCCGGTCGCTGAGCGCGAGCTCCACGGACTTCAAGTCGGGCTCGTCGACGTCGCCCGCCGCGCGACCGCTCGGCGACTACTTTGTGGCGCCGGCGTCGCGCAGCTCCAAGGGCGGCTGGGCGGCCAACAGGTAGCGCGGCGGCGGCAGGTGCGCGCGCCGCGCCGCTGCTGCTGCTGCTGCGCCGCCGAATGCGCGCCGCGTCGCCGCCGCTGCTGCTGCGCCGCCGCATGCGCGCCGCGCTGCCGCTGCTGCGCCGCTGCTGCGCGCGCGGCTGCCGCGGCGCCGTGCGGCGGCGGAGCGCCGAGCGAGCGCGGTCAGTCCGCACTGCGGCGGTGCTGATGCGCTGCGCTGACTGTAGCAGCTCTCAAAGTAGATGATTTGGGTGCGAGGCCAGAGCTGCAGCGGCACCTGCCGTGCCGCGCGGGGCGCCGGTGCTTAGAAGGGGGGGGGGGGGGCGTAGGGGTAGGCAAACATACTCTTGTTTGTTTGTGGTTCAAGTGGGGCGGGAGTGAGGCGTAGCCCGGAGCCGATTTACGGCTCATCGTGAGCCATTCGCAGAGTGTATAGGATGGCGCCGTTTCCTCGCGCGCGCGTACTGTTTACAGCAGAGTCGTGTCCTCCACGCGGTGTGCCACACAGTGGTCCAGCACACATCAGTTCTGCCCTTTTCACTTTCCATTTTCATCCGCTGTAGGTAATTCACAAGCACCTCATTGCCGCGCTT
Organism: Tribonema minus; assembly: GCA_017506865.1. Taxonomy (NCBI): domain Eukaryota; class Xanthophyceae; order Tribonematales; family Tribonemataceae; genus Tribonema; species Tribonema minus. The sequence goes on from JAFCMP010000032.1 coordinate 432,530, forward strand.
TTGCGCCTGTGCGGTTGATCGGACGATTCTTGCTGAAGCATGTAATCACCTTGTGAAGGATGCTTCCGCTGCAGCTCTTGTCCGTGTGCCAATGGCCCCCGGGACATTTCCAGATTTCCTTGGAAGGGTGTTCAGGAGCATTGACAGCATTTCCTCGGTTACATGCTCCCACAGCACGGGATGTAAAAGTGTGCGGGTGCTTTGTGATTTGCCTAAGTGACAATTGATAATGTGGAGTACCATTATGGCAGGTAATGATCTACATGTCTGAGTCAACGGGGGTTAGCAGGGGAGGGGGGGGGGGGGGTCAGGTGGAGGTGGACAACACAGTGTGGAAGGCTTTACACATGGTGAAACTTGAGTGGCATTGAACTGGTATTGATGACTGATCAGACAACGAACCACAATGAGGGTTCAGTGGGCAGCGGGCACTGCCGGGCAGCGTACCTACATGCCCAGGGCCTGCATTCCAATGTGGCGCGGAAGCTGGCGGAGCGCATAATGGCGCACACACGCGGAGCGCAATTGCTGGGCTGTGTTGCGGCGCTTGTGTCTAAACTCTTGCGGGGGCGCGGCGCAGACTGGGCTGCTGCATAGGAGTAAACCCCAGTCATGTATAGGACACTTGGCCTTGCTTGGGGCCTCTATGCACCTAAGTCCAAAAGCCCAAGTCCAGTGTCTCCCTAGAGATCACATTCTGTGCGGCTGGACCATCAGCTTTTCTTATCAAGAAGAGACAGGCATCTAGTCTGCATCAACATACTGCAAACCCTAACCCTAACCCTCAGACCAGACACTGGGTACCCAGTTTCTTACGCCATGCCATGGGATCACCACACATGCGCAATCTTCAAATGCACCTGGTAACAGCGGCCCCAGTGTGTAATCTATGAGAGAGGACACCATCATCAGCAGGTCTTCTCAAGGGAACAGCATCCAGTCAACATATTTACATGTCCTCCAAATCCGAACCCCTGACCCTAACCCTCACCACAACCCTAACTACAGACAAGACCCGCCAGGTGCACAGCTTTATGCGCCATGCATACCACGGGATCACCACGCATGCGCAAGTCTTTGAAACGCCTAATAACAGCAGCGCCAGTGTGCACAATCTGTGAGTGGACACACAATCAAACAAGGGGGGGGCAACTGCAGTGACTGCAGACGCAGAGGACTAACAAAGGGGGGGGAGGGGGGCATCGCGCAGCGGACATGTTCACAGATTGGTATTGTGGGGGGTGGCTCGCAGTGCTGCCAAACCAGCTGAGCCATTCATGAGTAGTAATCCACATTTTCTGTTGATGCAAGCTGAAAAGCAGGGTTACACTCCCTTAAAATGACAAGGCCCCCCCGCACGAGGGTGGGGGGGTGGGGGGGGCGGCAGCTAAGGCTGCCGGCGTGGCGGGAAAAACAGACTAATTTTGCACACGTTAAGTACTGGCTCGCAGCACTGAGCCCGCGCGCGGTGTACAACCATTTGTTCACTTGGGTGGCAAGACAACACTGTGTAGAGGACTCAAAACTGTGGAACGGACACAGAACGCTACAGTAAAAGGAAAATGACAGGCACGCCCTCCCTACCCATTCCTCCCCGTCTCCCCCCCCCTGCCCCCCTGTGCTGTATCCTCCGATCCGCGCGTTTCCGGTGCGGAAGTCTACATAGCTAGTAGTAACATTGTGAGTATTCGTCAGAGTCAGAGTCGGCTTGCCAGTAGTCACTGTCGTCGGCGTACGCCACCGCCGCGCCGCCGCCGCCGCCGCCGCCGCTGCCGCCGCTGCGGCCTCCGTGCCACGTGTGGGAGGGGTGATGATGCTGCGCATGCACCGCCGCCGCCGCCGCTGCCGCTGCGGAGGGCACGTGGTACGTCGCCGATGTCACAAAGTAACTGTCGTCCGCGTCGTACGCAGCCGGCGACTCGCGCGTCGACCCGCCCGCGGAGCTCGTGCACTTGAAGTACCCCCCCGCGTACTCGTCAAAGTACGCCGCGCCGCCGCCGCCGCCGCTACAGCTGCGGTCGCCCCGCGCGCCCGCGCCAAAGTAGTTGAAGTACGCGGCGCGCGCGGCGTTCTCCGCGTCGAGCGCCGCGCGGCTGCCGCCCTTGCCCGGCCGCTCCGGCCGCCGACTGAGCTCGCGCTTCAGCTCGCTGAGGTCCGCGCCGCACGCCGGCGCAAAGTAGCCGCCGCCGCTGGCAGTGGCGGCAGCGGCGGAGGCGGCAGCGGCGGCGGCGATCGGCGGCGGCGGCGCTGCGCCGCGGCGGCGCGCCTCCACGACGACCGTGCGGTCGTCCGACTCGTCGTCCGAGTCGCGCGCGAAAGCGCGGCGGCGCGGCGCGTACCCCGCGTACGGCGACGCCTCCGTGGCCGACGGCAGCGCGACTGAGCGGTAGTCGTCGTCGGTGACGGCGGACGACGCGACGGACGCGGCGTCGGGCGCCTGCGGCTGCAGCTGCTGCGCCGGCAGCGCGCCCCTTGCTGCTGCCGCTGCTGTCCCCCCCTTGTAGGGGGACGCGGACCCGTCGTACGGCGAACCGTACAGCCCTTTGTACGCGTGCTGCTGGCGATATGGCTGCTCCTGATGTTGCTCAGCGCCGCCGTCGTCATCGCCGCCTGCGCTGTCGCCGCCGCCGCCGCCGCTGTCGCCGCCGCCGCTGCCGCTACTGCTGCCGCCGCGGCCGTCGCCACTGCGCTCCGCCTTGCCGTCGCCCCCTCCGTCATCGCCGCCAGTATCGTCGTCCGTCGCGTCCCCCTCCGCCCCCACCACCGTGGTCGCGTTGGAGTCGAAGGTGGACAGCGGCGGCAGCTGCTGCGGCAGCGGCAGCGGCGCCGCTGCCTGCTGCTGCTCCGCCTTGGCGGCGGATGACGGCTGCACAGGCGGCGACACCACGTCAATATGCACCTCGTCTCTGCTGCTTGGCGTGCTCGCGGCGCACGCGTCCGCTGCTGCGGCGTGCCGCGCGTCCAGCGGCGGCACCGGCGCGCGCGCTGCCGCTGCCGCCGCCGCCGTCGCCGCGGCGCCTGCCGCCTCTGCGGGAGCGTCCGCAAATGAGCTGGTCGGCTCGGGCGTGCTGGCGGCGGTGCTGGACGTTGCGTACGGGGAGTGGTAGTGGTGACGCGCCGCGATGCCGGTGACAGCGGGCTCCGCGAAGTCATCGTCGGAAGTCGGAGCTTGGACGCGGGAGAGGATGCGAGCGCGCGATGCCCGTGGCGGCTGCGTTGAAGGGAGTTCAGAAAAAGCGCGTGACGGAAATTGGGGTGTTCAGTCTGCAGGAATCCATAGACATTTACGTGAGCAAAGCCTGAGCCTACAACAGTGCTGAATAAACATTTAATCGTTTGTTTACAGTAATACCCCGGACTACATGGAGTTTTGAACGTTGCAGTGACACCAGCTGCTCATCGGAAGATGCCAGGATTGCTGGCGCATGCATTGCTTTGATGAACGCAGTCCCTCACTAGTGGAAGCGACCAGTGTTACGAAAACCTCTGATTTGACAGCACTGTTGAAGATGGAAAAGTGCCGACGAGGTGTGTGCCTCGCACTGGCAGCGCCATGCGTGATAAGGAACCCAGCAATAGCGGCATATTCCGTGTGACGCGACGCCAGATTCCATGCGACCTGGATTTCAAGACAAGAGGCTGTGATTGAAGTCCGCGTCCAGGCCCGTCAAACAAGTTTTGACACGCACCTTCTTTGGCTGCACGATCTTTCGCACGCACATCACGTGCTCTCCGGTTGCGCAGAGGGTTGCAGCAGCAGGCCCCACAATGCACCCCGTTGACCCGCATCGGTAGCGAATGGGTCGGCCGCTGGCAGCCGCCTCCGAGGGCGGGACCATCGCCAGCCGCTCCAATTGCAGATTCTCGGCGCCATTTGTGAAGTACAGCGACTCCAGCGGCACCCCCAGCGAGAGCACCACGGCGTGAGATTCGCTCTTGAGCTTCTGCCACAGCCAGTGCTTCCTGCACTTCGCCGACTCCGGGCTGGGGGAATCCAGAGCTACGCACAAATGCAGGTCGCCCAGGCGAGATTGCTCGTTCCAGCACAATGCCAGGACTCCCTCGCCCGCCGGCGTTGCGACACGCTCGCCCTCCTTGAGAATGCTGCCGTCTGTCAGCATGTAGCCCGCAGGCCGCTTCCTAGACAGCGGCGACAAGAACGCAAGCCACACATCCTCTTGTTGCTCCAGCATCTCGGCTTCCAAAAAGTGCCTCGGCACAGGGAGTAAGGCTGTAGTGCCTCGGCACAGGGAGCGAGGCCGGATTCCCGGTGTGTCACAAGAAAGCCGCGCGCAGCTGCTATTGCATGTCTCGTGCTGCTGTCGGTGTCAGGTGTGTTCATCACCGAAGAAGAACAAGCCGGTGTCGGCGTCCCCCCCGGCATATTTGTCGTCCCTTGACAAATTTATTAGACAGCGGCGCATTGCATCAATGGTAGACAGCTTCGCGTGTAGTAGCACGGTGAGATTCATCGATGGCGCGGTACATACACACACTGTGATTGTGCTGTGCAAATCATGAGAGCGTCGCAAGCAGCTTCGGATCGGCGCAAAGCATGCGCTGAAGTGAAGATTGGGGGAGGCGACCAGCCAGCCTGCGTGCTCTCGCTGGTGTGCGCCCGGTAACGCGATGATGATGCAGGCAACCAACTCAGCGAAAACAGCGTGGTGCTGCATTGTACGTTGGCGGCGAGGCGGGACCGCGAGAGGCCGGTCATCGTCTCCAGCGCAAAGAGTCCAGCAAACAGGCACGAAGTGGTTGCATCGCAATGCATTCAGTAGTTCGCTGTCAGGTCAAGCAGCGTCAGAGGATCATGGTGATGCCGATAGTCTGGTGCGCAGTGCAAGACATAATTTAAGTGCACTACCGCCTCAAGCAAGCTTCACAAAACCAGCTTGAAGTGTTGGGGTCCTGCCCTCGTGCTCTCTAAACCTTGTCAAAAAAAATACACATGCTGGTGGCAATAATAGCAACGACAGCAGTGTTTTGACATGTTTTCATGCTATGCTGGCAACAATAGCAAAGCATGTGCTTTGACAAGGAGGTTCAGAAGCCCGAACGTTGTAACAGCTGGCATGTTTGACAACGTTCAAAAGCACGAACCTTGTCAATTGCAATCCACATTATTCAACTGTGTTTTCATTTCTCGTGGGTTTCGAATGTGCTGCCCATGCGCCTTTGCAGGTGTGCTTCTGAGTTCCCACGCCCCTGGAGTTGGTTTGGTGCAACACATCAGCCAGGAGATCGCAAACGCTCACATTAAGTTGAAGTTTGTGTTTAAAAGCCCCATGCATGCCATAGAGTACGCGGTACTGTGGGAATGTCTCGTGCGTGCTGGGACACTTGGAGCATAGTGTGGGCTTGCCTCATATGAAGCAGCGGACAGCAGTCACATTTGTTAACGGAAGCAGCGATTGCCCCAGCTCTGATGCAGTGCCTGAGCGTCTTCATCCAGGCATGGCATTGATGTGTGTCACTTGAAGCTTGAAAATAGTCGGCATGCTGAGAATCTGGCAGGTGTTGCATGAGTTTACTTGGAACAGCTGAGATGCGCCGCAGCAGACGTGTGTTGCGTTCTTCAATGAAATGCGTGATGAATACATCAACTACAACCTAAGGCATGGTGTCTTCTTACTGCATTCTTGCTTATATGTCCGTTGCGTCCGCCTGTCAGCCTCTGCCAGGTTGTCTGCACGATCAACAGTCAATTGCACATGTTTTTACAGTTTCCCCAGTGATGGTGCGGAGGTACGGGAGACCGCTGCCACCTCAAGGGTGCAGAGCTCCTAGACCTACTTGTTATGGCAGACAAAAACACGTTTAGGGACTTTTCAACACAAACTTCAATTTAATGTGAGCGTTTGCGATCTCCTGGCTGATGTGTTGCACCAAACCAACTCCAGGGGCGTGGGAACTCAGAAGCACACCTGCAAAGGCGCATGGGCAGCACATTCGAAACCCACGAGAAATGAAAACACAGTTGGATAATGTGGATTGCAATTGACAAGGTTCGTGCTTTTGAACGTTGTCAAACATTAAACGTGTTCTCGTCTGCCATAACAAGTAGGTCTAGGAGCTCTGCACCCTTGAGGTGGCAGCGGTCATCCGTACCTCCGCGCCATCACAGGGGAAAGAACCCCAACAACTGCAAAATCATGTGCTTTCAACAGGTGATCGTGCAGACAACCCGGCAGTGGGCGCAACGGACATGTAAGCAAGAATGCAGTAGCAAAAATGATGCCTTACATAGTACTTGATGTATTCATCACGTATTTCATTATGGTACACAGCAGACATCTACCGCGGCGCATGTCAGCTGTTTCAAGGAAACTCATGCAACCCCTGCCAGACGCCTCAGCATGCAGACTACTAAGTAAGGGATTATCAATGTCATGGCTGGATGAAGACGTTCCCGCACTGCATCAGAGCTGGGGCAATTTGCTGCTTCCGTTATGAATGATGTCCCCCGCTTCAAAGCAGCCACTCACCAACTCGAGTGTCCCAGCATGCAGGATACGTTCCCGCAGTGCTTGATACTCTGTGGCATGCCTGGTGCGGAAAGCTTCCAACGTGACCTCCATGTGAGCAAGCGTCTTTATGCTCTGTCGATGCTGCTGCTGGTGCTGTGGTCATCTCTGAATGGTTTTCAAGCCACATGAGATCGGGCGATGCCATCGGGCACACTGTGACCTGTTCCATCTGACTGTGTGCAAGGTGTGCATGGTCACTTGGAGAAAAGTCCAGGGCACCTACAGCTTTCAGTGTGCCGGCTTGCTCCAGCCTGAGCCCATTGCAAGGAACAATATCTCCTGGGAGATAGCCGAGTTGGTGCAGCCCTGAGGTGCCAATCACAAATGCAGCCCTTCATGCCTGCGCAGGCAAGGAGGGCAAAAGTCAAATGGTCACCGTATCTTCAGAGTCTGATTCGGCCACCAGATAAATGAAAGTATATACTTCGAAGTACATGCATTTCACAACGCACAGATGTGCTCGTACAGAAGCCGATGGCAGATTTGCCCTTCCATCTTTTGAGATAGCACCGCATGGTTTAACAAGCATGGAATAGCTTGGCGTTAACCTCAGCAGCATCAGTTGGCTCAGGTACCTACATCAGCTACTTGACAAAACAGTACTAAACCCGGCCATAGCGATGTACCTCGCTGTGTTTGATTCAAAAGGCGCAGGCAGGCTAGTAAGCGCAAGCATGCAGAGCCTGTTGGCTTTGTCACATGCATCTTCTCATGTCAGGCGATGCAGCTTCAGTGGCTGGTTGCACCGTTCACGCTTTCAACTTCAGCGCGCATAACCAGGGCTGATATTCCAGCATACCACCTCTGTCCACAAACGCGTGTTAGCATTCCTGCGCACCTCAAACGTCATCGCCGCTGCAGCGCCCAGGCGGCGCCGAACGTGAACACGGGCCCGAAACACGCTGCGAACGCGTTTTTGCGCGCAGTGGCCACGCTGAGCAGTTGCTGCACAACTTCAAGTTGACGCACTAGGCCAGAAGCACCGACAACCCGCCCCTGTCTGCACACTTTGAACGCGTTTGGGCATCCTCACGTACCTGAAAACGTCACTCAAACATCACCCCGCCGCTGCAGCGCCCAGGCGGCGCCAAACGTGAACACAGGCCTGAAACACGCTGCTAACGCGTTGCTGCGCGCGGTGGCGGCGCTGAGCAGCGCTGCCGCACTACTGCAAGTTGACGCACCAGTGCAGAAGCACCGACGGCCCACCCCTGTCTGCAAACTTCAAAAAAGCGTTTGAGCATCCTCATGTACCTCAAACACCACTCAAACGTCGCCCCGCCGCTGCAGCGCCCAGGCGGCGCCGAATGTGAACACGGGCCCGAAGCACGCTGCGAACGCGTTGTTTCGCGCGATGGCCGCGCTGAGCAGCGCTGCCGCACACCACCCTATCGCCGACGCGAACCCCAGGCGGCGGAGGTGAGACAGCAGCCTCTCCCGCGAGGACGGTTCGGATGACTGAGGCAGAGGGAGTGCATCGATCGGCGGAGCAGTGATGTGTGGAGCGCTGCTGTCAACACTTGCCTTTGAATTGCTGTACTGAGAGAGCAGTTGGATGCGGGCGAGCGACGCACGAATGGGTGAAGCGGCGCGTGCGGCGAAGTGCCCCAGCACAACAAAATCATAAGCTGCATGTACATGAAACATGGTGTTCCCTTGCAATCGATTAGCAAAATAATTCGAATCATCGACATTGTGCATCGGTTACTTGTGTACCCATTGTTAAACAAAGTTTGCCTCAACTTCGAGCATAGTGCCGAAACTTCAATTGCAATGTCAAGCATGTGATGGCAAGGAGCTAGCGTTACCTGGTGTGCAACCAGCGCCGACAGCCGCTCTTCTGCCTCAGTGCGGAGCTGCTGCGCAGTCTGCAGCCTCCCCATCAGAGTGGCCCTCCGATTGACAGCCTCCAGCTGCACCTGGAAAGCAACGACCAGACGATGCGGTGGCATGGACTGTGGGTCATTCGTTGAGCACCTTAGCTGACAATCTATTGACCTGGGGGCTCCTGCTTCCATCATGGTGGTCATCAACAACACGGTTGATTCTCGCTTGAAGCGTAAAAAGTCCAAATGGTAGAGGTCAAGCTTGCTACAAGATGTACCTTGTGCCTAAGTGGCTCAGTGAGCGTTTACAAACACTTCTCAATGCCCTTGCGAAATGGATTACTCCCCCCTAACACTGTACCAGCCCGGATTCATGGCAAGTAATGTGTGGATCATTCATTGGATCGCACAATGGGCAACGCGGTCCGCATAACCAGCTAGCAAAGCTCATTTTACCACCATAACTTATGTGCGCACACAGTATGCGATCATCGCACAGACGAGTCCCTGTACACTGTTCAGCCTGGTACTGCAGCCAAGTCGAAGACAAAGGACGCAGTTGCGAGTCGTCCACCACAGCTGTACAGAAGCCCTACGTTTTGAAAGGTGTGGAACGATGACTTCAACACCAGCTCCAGCGACGCAGACACAGCGCGCCTCTGAAGGTACTGTGATGAGTAGAGCGAAAATTGCGATCCGACCAAGAAGGCTAGGCTGACGATACGCACCTGCTTGCACAAGGCCAGGGCCGCGTCTCGTTGCATTCGCAACTCTTCAAGCCATTCACCAGTACCACCACCAGCACCAGCGCCAGCCATGTCCATCTCCATAGAACTCTGGTCTTCAACTTCAGTCTAGTCTTCAACTTGAACTTGAGGTTCGACTTGAACTTGAGGTTCTAAAGCCTCCGAAAGCGAACATGGACCTCCGCTGCAAGTGGAGCGCTCGTTGACCTGGCCTGCCTCCCAGAGCAAGTAACAAGGTCGCAGGGCAAATTCGACGCTATGTGCGAACGAGCAGGACTGCTGCCGGTCACAGTGCAGCCGGCTGCGATCAGTGCTCAGCCTTTTCCCACTGAAAGTGTCTCCCAGAGGGGTGCTGTCAATATATTCCACTCTGCTGTTGGCCGCCAGGATCTTGTGCATGGCCATTTGTCACTTCTTCAGGTGCTGCATGCACTGCAATACCCCACTAGCCCATACCCGCCGCACGGCTGCTGCACAGTACCGGTATGCTGCTGCTGCTGCTGCTGCTGCTGCTGGAAGGCGCGCCGGCGCTGCTGATTGTCACCGCCGCCGCACATGCATGGGGCCCACGCACCGCAGTGAACACGCGGCCCGGGGGCGGCAGCAGCGAGCAGCTGTGTCACGCCTACATGTCAGTGCTCCACGCCTACATGTCAGTGCTCTGCGCCTGTCTGATGGGGACCTACCGACAGCCATCTGGATGAGTAGGCCATAGTAACGACAGCTGTAATTTCTGGGGGCCGCAGAACTGCAACGGACAGCATAAACACTTCACAACTATGATAGCGAGCATACGCAGTACTAGCAGGCTCCCTCATCGCTTCATGTGTTGCGCTAGGGCCAGTGAGCCATTGTTGTAACGCAGGGCGCCGTGAAACAGACACAACTGCACGCCTCGAGCTCTGGTGTCAGGCAGCAAACAGCGGGAGCTGCACTAGCAGATGCGTGCAGATACCACGTCAAAGCCAGCAGCAGCGGGGCAGCAAGCACGTCTAGCAGTGCCAGCAGCGGCAGGAGCGCGCATGCACAATAAAACCACATGTGCCGAGGGCCCACTGTGCATTCACTTTGATCAACTGCAAGCCGGGGCGTACATGCAGCAGCGCTCATCAGTACTGATCGCTGTGCAGTAGCGCACCCACTCACTCGACAAGGGAGGCTGAGGCTCATGCAGTTTTACTCGCTGTGCAGTGGCTCGCGTACGCGCTCACTCAACAAGGGACGCGAGGCCTGACTCACCGATGTAAGAGCAGTTGGGCTGATCAGCACCAAGTCCTGACACACTGGATACCATACTCTGAAATACACGATACGCTGCTTTGAGCACAGGCTTGCCGTCAAGCTCCCGCTCCTGCGCCAGCGGCTGCGGCTGCAAGCGGCCAATTGGTTAACTCCACGTTTGTTCTACAAGGGAACTGCAATCTTGTTTGATTATCTACGTCGGACAGACGCTCACCCTCCGACACCATGGGCGCGCTGCCCCCCTCAAATGGTACCCGCCTTTGCTCCCCCCGCTCCCCCCCCTAGTATCCCGCTCGTGCGCCAGCGGCGGCGGCTGCGCACCGCCCCCCCTGCACACTTGGCCAAGTCTCCCTAAAGGTGCCCTTTGTTCTGGAAAGCGCACCGCGTGTTTGATTCTCCATGTCGGACTGACGCTCATCAGCCGACGACATGTTCGCTCCCCCCCCTAGTAGTACCCGCCTTCGCTCTCCGACGCTCCCCCCCTAGTATTCCGCTCCTGCGCCAGCGGCGGCGGCTGCGCGCTGCGCCCCCTGGGAAGCGTACCGCGTGTTTGATTCTCCATGTCGGACTGACGTGCATCAGCCGACGACATGCGCCCCCCCCCCCCCCCCGAATAGTACCCGCCTTTGCTCCCCAACGCTCCCCCCTACAGTAGTATCCCGCTCCTGCGCCAGCGGCGGCGGCTGCGCGCCGCGCCCCCTGCGCACGTGGCCAAGTCGCCCTTTGTTCTGCAAACTGCACTGCACTCTTGTTTGACTCTCTACGTCGGACGGACGCTCATCAGCCGACGATATGCGCGCGCTCTCCCCCCTAGTAGTACCCGCCTTCGCTCCCCGACGAACCCGCCTCGGGGGGCTCGGGGCAGCCATTGGCGTGCGCCCACTCGACCACGTGCTGGTGGCGTTTGTAGTCCGCGTTCGCAATGACGTAGCCGTTCCAGGGGCACCCGTATGCGCGTGCCCACTGCAGCACGTGCAGGTGCCCCTTGCCCGCAGCGCTGATGCACACGTGCTCATTCCAGGGGCACCCATGCTCCCGCGCCCACTGCAGCATGCGCAGATCGCCGTTTTGGCGGCGTGGCTGCACGTCCGCTCGTCCCAGGGGCACCCGTGCTCCCGCGCCCACTGCAGCATGTGCAGGTAGCGGTTTTTGGCAGCGCGGCTGCACGTCCGTTCGTCCCAGGGGCAGCCGTTAGCGTGCGCCCACTCCAGAATCGGAAAGAGGCAGTTTTGCGCAGCGGCTTCGCAGACCTTTGCGTCCCAGGGACAGCCGACGGAGCGCGCCCACTGCAGCATGCGCAGATCACCCTGCTCAACTGCGAGGAAGCAGGCGTCGGCGGGCATGGGGCAGCCACGGCGCTGCGCCCATTGCAGCATGTCAAGGTGCCCCCCCACCGCAAGGTGTTTGCTCGTGTGTGCGTCCCAGGGGCAGCCGTTGGCGTGCGCCCACTGCAGCACTTCAAAGTGCCCCTTCTCCGCAGCGTTGCTGCACGTGCGCGCGTCCCAGGGGCAGCCGTTGGCGCGCGCCCACTGCAGCAGCGCGAGGTGATTGTGCAGCGCCGCGTAGCTGCATGTCCTCTCGTCCCACGGCTGCCCGTCCGCGTGCGCGAACTGCAGCACGTCGAGGCGCCCGAGAGCCGCGGCGTTGGAGCATGCGGTCCAATCGTCCCAGGGGCAGCCGTTCGCGCGCGCCCACCGCAGCACCTCGATGTGCCCCTGGTCCGCCGCGTTCGTACACACCCAGCGGTCCCAGTTGCAGCCGGCGGCGCGCGCGACCTGCAGCACCTCGAGGTCTCCGCGCTTCGCCGCAGCCGTGCAAGTGTCCGTGCCCCAGGGGCAGCCGTTGGCGTGCCACTGCAGGACGTCGAGGTGTCCACCCCTTGCGGCGGCGATGCACGTGGCCTCGCTCCAGCTGCAGTTGATGTGGCGCAGCCAATGCAGCACCTCGAGGTGCCCGCCCGCCGCGGCGGACTTGCATGCACGCTCGCCAATTGGACCACCGTTCTGTACCAGCCACTGCAGTAGCTGCAGGTGCCCGTGCCTGGCAGCACGGTTCACGTGCACTGCTTGAAGAGGCAGAGGGTGCACGCTACAAAGGCACAGCAGTCCATCGAGGTCGCCGCGGCGAATGCACGAAAGGTGTGCCACAGAAGGGCGCATGCCGTTGTGCACGGCCCAACCGACAAGGCTGGCGCTTGCCACTGCGTCTGCCGCCACGGTTCTGTACTTCCTTGGGGCTGTGAGCTTCTCGATCTCAGCATTGAAAGCGCTGCAGGTGCTTCTGATCATCAGAGACGGGGGGAGGAAGGCGAGAATGAACGGCACAGCGGCCAAGATCGCGTGCTCTTGCTCAGCAGCCGCGAGCCTAATCCTGGATGCTTTTCTGGTCTCTGCTGCTGCCATGGCTCCGATTCGCCTTTGCTCTCCGTCGCTGCAAGGTTCAGACATCGGAGTCACGTGGCGACTCACTAAAACGCACGGATCGCTAAAGAGTTCCCGCCACCCGCTGCCTAGCGCTGCTGCACTTTACTGTCGTATCGTTTTTTTGGTCTCACGATGGAGAGACTCGTCAATGACTCGTCACTTACGAATTGAATTGTGGATCATTCGAATGATCCACGCGGCACTGCAAAACGCATGGGCCTCATGCCCCGATTTTATTGTCGCACTTTCTCATTCTCGATTCATCTCTTCCTTGTTCAGCTCATTTCTCCCCTTCAGCTCAATTTCTCGATCTTCATGCGAGCCCGAACGGCGGCGATGCAGATCACAACACCTCGCCAGATCGTACGCGAACATGGACATCAGCTACTGGTGGACCGCGCTCGCCGCGGAGGCGTCCCGGCATGCTGAGCTTGCGAAGCATCATGGCGTCGCGCATCGAAGCGCTGGAGCAGCAAAACCGCTCGCTGGCCGAAGACGAGCACCGGAGCAAAGTGCGGCAGCACATGAGCTACATCATCAGCGGGGGATGCTCATGTGGCGTGGCAGATCGCTTGTCCGTGACGATCCACGCGGCAAACTGCATGGAGTCTTCCTGCCCCGATTCTGATTTGCATTTCTCGTTTCTCGGTTCATCTCATTTCTCCCTTCAGCTCAATTCTCGATCTCATTTTCAAGCGGCGGCGATGCTGTTCACAACACCTCGCCACTTCCGTACGCGAGCATGGACCTCGGCTACAAGTGGACCGCGCTCGCCGCGGAGGCGTTCCGGCATGCTGAGCTTACAAAGCATATGGCGTCGCGCATCGAAGAGCTGGAGCAGCAAAGCCGCTCGCTGGCCGAAGACGAGCCCGGAGCAAAGTGCGGCAGCGCAGCACATGAGCTACATCATCAGCAGGATGCCGATGTGGCGTGGCAGATCGCTTGTCCCCGAAATGACCCCTCCGCTTTGGGCGGAGTGGAATGACCTGGTGCGTCGCATTGAGCGGCGCGCCACCGCCCGGCGCGGCGCTGCTGCGGATCCAACGGGCACCGGAAAGAGGACGAGGGAGAATGACAACACGAATGCGCCGGCGCGCGTCGCCAGGGAACGCCTGCGTCCGCAAGTGGCGACACCGGCCGTCTGTCGCTGCCGGGGCGGTTTCCGGTGCCGCCGGAAAGAGGGCGAGGGGTGGAGAAGCTGTACAGCTGTGAGCAGTCGTCGGCTGTCACAGACCAAACACTCGAGGAACGCCTGTGTTGGCGACGCATCCGCTCACCGCTAACAATGTGGATCGGCAGGACAAATAGAGGGCAGTCGGGCATAAAGCGTTGGAGAAAAATGGGGGGTCAACAGCTAACCCCAGATCCCGGTTGTTGCTGCCCCCGCATTCTCAAATGAACATTTCAATGTATTCAGAGTTTCATCATAGGATGTACCGGCGCCTGAGCGCTGTTGTCTTGGTGTCGATTTCTTTCTCACTGCACCTGCCGGTGCTGTGGCATTGATGCATGATGCAGCAACACAGGATGAAAGCAGCATGCGTGAATGCATCATAGCAGCACTTTTGAGGCAGCAACAGCAGACAGTGTGACACATCTGACACATGCTGGGTGCTGGAGAGGAAAAGGTGCCAAATTACAGGTGATACTCCTCATGTGGACGAACGCTTTTCTCGGAGTTCCAAAAAAAGGAACGAGGCTCGAATGTGCGCCTGACGCGCATTAAAGCATTGCTCAGCGCCCCCTGCCCCCTCTCCCCTCCCCCCCTTGCACTCTGGGTAATTGCACACCAAATTTGGTGGTGCGTGAACGGAACACTCCTTCAATTGCTGTATACAGGCCCTCCCCGCTAATGCCCGCATGCGCCCATTACTATTCCCCGTTCTGCCCCCCCCCCCATCCCCATTCTGCCCCCCCCCCCATCCCCACTTTTGGGGTTATCCCTCAACTGACTAGAAAATAATAAGCCCCTCCCCACCCACCCACCCACCCACCCCCCCACTGCGCCCCCTGCACATTAATCATAAGTTGTTGCGGTACCAATCGCTCACGGCGCGGGACAAATGACATCAGCGGCGTGCGCACTGCAAACCGTACCGGGCAGGCTGAACGCGCGCTGCCACACGCGCGGCGCTTCTGTTGGAAGGAAGAGGGAAAGGGGAGGGCGCTTTCAGTGGGGGAAACACTAAACCCCCGGCGCAGCCTCCGCTGCCACCGCCGCTGCTGCAGCGGCGGCGGCGGAAGGGGCCCTGCTGCTGCTGTGTGTCTTTCTCACAGACTTGTATGTGTGGTGCGGAGCACCAGAGAGAGTGTCCCTCCCTCTGCTCGCCCCGGGGGGCGGTGATGACAGCTACTGTTACATGCCAGCCTGCCCGAGAGCGAGCGCCGCCGCGCGCGCAAGCGCTTGCGCGAGTCAAGACTCTGACTTGCCGTCGCCTCCACGCCTCCACGAGCACTCATCGCTGCGAGTCTCCGCAGCGCGCCGGGTCCACAGCAGCCCCAGCTCTCTCGCTGGCGCACCCCACACTCAATGACTCAGACTTGTGCCGTAAAGCACTCACTCGCGAGTCTCACTCCAAGTCGAGCGGGGTGGCACACCGAGCGGCGCTGCAGCCAGCTCAACGACTCAGGCCCGCGCTGCTGACCACTGACTCGCGAGTCTCACTCCAGGTCGAGCGGGAGCGGCTCGCCGAGCGGCGGTGCTGCGGCGTCCGTTGCCCCGTAGAGCATGTGGAGCACTGCCTCGTTGATGAGCGTGCGCTTGGTGGTGCCGTCGTCCACAATGTGGTCCTCCGCGGGGGTCGTGCTCGACTGGAAGGAGAACGTGACGCGCGCGGGCTCCGTCAGGATGAGGTGCGCCGTCTCCACCGTGAACCAGTGCTTCTCCGACACGACGGCCTGAGGAACACCGGGGGGGGGGGGGGGGGGGGGGGGGGGGGGGGGGGGGGGGGGGGGGGGGGGGGGGGGGG